>SJXQ01006927.1:67522-216558 GCA_006408695.1 Aepyceros melampus | reverse complement strand
CCAGAGAGAGGGTGTGGGGCTGGAGGGGGGAGGTGGGGGTCGGGATTGGGAGTTCGTGTACACTTGTGGCTGATTCATGTCGATGTGTAGTAAAATGAATACAGCATTGTAAAGCAAAACAAACAAAAAAATAAAAATTAATTAAAAATTTTAAAAAAATTGTATATTTAGGAACTAAGATACAGACTTTTCAAACATGTTTTTACCTTTTCTCACTTACCCTGGCATTTTTAGAGACTAAATGAACCATGCAGGGGAGAGTTGAAAGTGAAAGTCACTCAGTCCTGTCTGACTCTTTGCAACCAAGGCCAGAATACTGAAGTGGGTAGGCTTTCCCCTCTTCAGGGGATCTTCCCAACCCAAAGATGGAGCCGTTTCCCACATTGCAGGTGAATTCTTTGCCAACTGATCTATCAGGGAAGCCTCGCAGAAGAGAGTTGGTGAGTTTCAAAAGCATGAAAAGAAAAGACAAGTAACACGTGAAGGGGATGTAAAGAACCTAAAATGCTTTAATATTAAAAAATAAATGATTATGTTTACTTTAGGGCTTCCCTGATAGCTCAGTTGGTAAAGAATCCGCTTGCAATGTGGGTGACCTGAGTTCAATCCCTGGGTTGGGAAGATCCCCTAGAGAAGGGAAAGGCTACTCACTCCAATAGTCTGGCCTGGAGAATTCCATGGACGGTATAATCCATGGGGTCACAAAGAGTCAGGCATGACTGAGCAACTTTCACATATTTGCTTTGGATTCCAGCTGAGATACAGACCAGTGGGTTTGGAGGGACTTTTCTTGTTTGTGTGTTTGTTGCTTTTTTCTCTTTCTGTCTCTCTGCTTTAGATATCAACTTACAGCTAGAACTAGTAAGATCTCCAATTAACACATGGACAGCAGAAATGTCAAAACAAGGAAAATGAAAAGGCGAAAGCATGTTTATGCTTATTCAGTGTTTTATCTCATAGTTTCTTCAGTTTCCATCCCACTTGGAGAAATTGATACGTACTGAAGATTGCCTTCTGAACATAAAGAGCTGTGACACAAAAGGAAACTTGGAGCTTTATGATTTATTGCTTTATCATTTTTAATGCCATCTCTGTTCATTCTCAATCCAGGGCAAGCTACAGGACATATTAAAAGGGCAACATTTTCTGTATTCCTTTTTTAAAGTGCAAAGCACTTACCATTTTCTACGTATGAGGCATTTAGCTCACTGCTTGATGAGTAACATTAAAGCCTGTATTTTAGACCACTTCAATACAGAATGAATTTTCTCAATTTGCCACCAACTTTTAAATGTTTGCACTGAGATTCTTATTTTCCTATTAGCCTGTAGCTATTTTAACTGACATTCTCCTTTTAAGTGAAATGTGTTTTGTCATATATACAAAAATTACATACGCACACAGATCCACGTTACAACTGGCTTCAGACTGGACAGGTCCATATAATCTTCTGTCATCCAAGCCCATCACTCATTATCTGAAGAGGCAAAAACAAGTCCAGTCCAAATTGGTGATGCCATCCAACCATCTAATCTTCTGTTGCCCCCCTTCTCCTCCTGTCCTCAATCTTTCCCAGCATCAGGGGCTTTTCCAACAAGTTGGCTCTTTGCATCTGGTGGCCAGAGTATCAGAGTTTCAGCCTCAGCATCAGTCCTTCCAATGATATTCAGGGTTGTTTTCCTTTCGGATTGACTGATTTGAACTTGCAGTCTGAAGGACTCTCAAGAGTCTTCTCTATCACAATTCAAAATCATCAATTCTTCAGCACTCATTTTAAAGCTCAGTTTCAGTTTTTCATGAGCTCTAAGGGATGAGTTGACAAATGTTTTCTCTAAAGAGCCATATAGTAATATTTTAGACTATTCAAGCTAAACGGTCAGCCTGTGTTGCAACTATTCTATCCTTGTACCTCCTAGAACTATCATAAACATAATATAAGTAAATAGCTGTGACTCTAATCAATACAATTTTCTGCATGTGGGGTTAGTTCTGACCTTCCACTGTGGACCTCTGCCCTAGAGTGCAAACTAATACCTTTATCTCATTATGCACTACATTGAAATTTCTGAAACCAATTTAAAATGTCAGAGAATAGAATTGAATTAGCATTCGAAGATCAATAATGTGCCAAATAGCACAATTTTTTTTTAATTTTGCCAAAGTTTACTCAGGATATTTTTTAAAAATCCATTAATTTTCACAAGGTTGACTGTTTTCAGGAAATGAGTTATAAAATATACACTCACAGTCAAATAAAAGTGCCTTTCAGTTGCAATTACATATTCAACAAGGAAGGAAGGAAGGAAGGATTTGTAGATAACCACAGTGCTAGGCATATTGCCATGGAAGGATCTATTCTTCCCATCTCTTTTATTTCTAGTGCTATGAAGTTATCTTTCTAAGAACAAATTTGAGTCTAAATCATGGAAATAGGAATTTAAAAAGAGACCCTATTTTATTAGCATTAACATTTAATTCCTTATATCAGAATTCTTAAAATTGTGGATAATCTCAAAATAGTAAAATATATAGCTCCTTAATTTTTAACTTGACACCCAAGCTCCTGTCCTGGATGCCACATCTACACACTCATTTCATAAATTTTGAGAAAAATTATTTACATATTTTAATAAACATTGGCATCCTTATATCACCATTTATATAAAATTTAAGACCTCAAAACATATTTTTATCACCCATTAGTTCCCATTATATACACAAATTCCCGAAACTCAAATCCAAAACTTTTTTAGCAGGGAATCTATTTAAAGGTGGAATTACTCATAAACAAAATCTTTAACTTTGAAAGAGCTTCCTCTTCCATTTCTCCAAGATGTTTAGTGAAGTCGGTTTTTCACAAATTTACTCTATCATTTTATTATTTTTAAAACACTTTCTCTTATTTTTCAATACTTCTACATCTATTTCAAATTTTTTTCTCACTTCCCAGTAAAGGAATATTCCACATGTAAAATGGCCAGGCTTAATCTTCAGTTATCTATGCATTCTGTTTGTTCTTTCCATCTTGAGAACTGATTAGGCCTAAACTCCTAAGAAGAACTGAATCTGAAAGCAGAAGAAATTCTGAACTACAACCCAGAAAGTTATCTCCTTCACAAACATCACCACCTCTGGCATCCACAATCTGTCATCTGGAGTCCACAGCTGGGTATGCTCAGAAGTGGCTGAGACACAAGGGCAGAGGACTTCACACCTCACTCCTCATGGTCCTCGTGGACCCCAGGGATCCTTCTCCATGGGCAACAGAAGGAACAGGAGACTTCTTTTCCTTGTTGTTAGTCAGAAAATACACAATTCGAAGCCAGAGATTTCCCTAATTTTGTAGTGATCAACAAGAACTTAACTTTTCTGAACTTCAAGATCCTCATCTATAAGATGACAATAACAATTTCTATTTCAATTAGTTCTAAAAATAGACAGCCAATAAAAAGCACTTGTGATGGCTATCAAATTAAACCATGAAATAGCATTTTTATGTTAAAAATGTTCAAATACTATCAATCTCATTTGGTTGAAGCTAANGGGCGTGTGACCCACAGAGGTCTCGCCCTCTGGAAGGAACACCACTCCACCCCCACCCCCGCCCAACCAACAGAAGGGAGGGTCTCCTGGGCTTGACTCCTCCGTGTTCTTCCTCACTCGGGAGTGGGGAGAAGGGAAGAGGAGCCCGGGAGAGCGCTTACCGCTGAGCTGCCCAGCGCAGGGAAGCCAGGGCCTGGGCCCCCAGGAGGCCCAGGAGGCCACTGAGGGCAGGCTGTTGGGAAGGAAGCTGAAAGTGCAGGCTGCGTCTCTCGTTCTCCAGGGCTTCTAATCTTTGTTGGATCATCTCGGCTGCAAACCCAAAAGGATGAGAGAGAAATAAAGAAACGTGAGACTCAAAACAGGCAGCACAGGGTCCCTGGCTCCACGCCCCAGCCCATGGTCACCTCAGTGACGTAATAGAAAGGCCACGTGTTTCTAGGTCCGCCTTCTTCATCTCTAGGTGGGTGTTTTTTAAGTATCTTCTGTCTTTTTATTGAAAATACAGCCCCCTTAGCCTTCATCCTTCTAGGTCTCGGAGGCTGCAGCCCATGTATTTATGTGGTGACCATCACGTAGGAGGATGCCTCAGACTGTGCAGTTCAGTCAGTCGTGTCTGACCCTTTGCGACCCCATGGACTGTAGCCCGCCAGGCTCCTCTGTCCATGGGATTCTCCAGGCAAGAATACTGGAGTGGGTTGCCATTTCCTACTCCAAGGGATCTTCCCAACCCAGGGATGGAATCTGCAGCTTGCATCTCCTGTGCTGGCAGGCAGGTTCTTTACCACTGCACCACCTGGGAAGCCCACACCTCACACGAGTTATTTTTAACACCATGATGATCCCTTAGGAGAAAACCTGCTAGTTCTGATGAGTTCTGTACAACCAGCTGAAAAAGATCAGTGCCCGAGTGTTGATTTTGAGAATGTTTCCTTAGACACTGCTCATCGAGAGACTTACTCACAGTTACTAAAGTCACCAAGTGATGCTCAAACTCTGCCACGCTACAGCTGAGCAGAGATCCACTTCTGCTCAGAGTATGGCTCCTATTATTTTTCAAAGACATTTCATCTCCTAAGAGAAGGCATAAACAGTGATCACTGCGAGACATTTTTTCTTCAAAGAAAATAAGCTGCAGAAATTGGAATCCCATTACCTAAGAGCTTACCCTCATCATCAAACCCTCAAGAACTGGAAAGTTTCCCATAAAGCTATTTTTTTTTTTTTTAGAAATGCAAGGACTGGAGTTAAAAAATATATCAGTCAGAGATTCCCTCCTGTTGGTCCTTGACAGGTGGGAAGGACCTTGATCCCCTCCGCCCCCTGGGAGTAGACGGGCTCTGGGGCCCCGGAGATCCCAGGTAGCCACCTCCAGCCACGAGCGCCACCTGCTGACCCCGGTGTGCAACGCAAATACTACCCTTTACTATGGGGGCTTCCCAGGGGGCACGAGTGGTGAAGAACCCGCCTGCCAGTTCAGGAGACGTTAAGAGACGCCGGCTGGATCCCTGCATCGGAAAGATCCGCTGGAGGAGGAAATGGTGACCCACTCCAGTATTCTTGCCCTGAGAGTCCTACGGACAGAGGAGCCTGGCGGGCTACAGTCCATAGCGTTGAACAAAGTCGGACACGACTGAACAGACTCAGCATACACGCATCCTTTATTATGTGTGCCACGAGAGGATGTTCCAGAGGCTCCGGTCTAGATTACAGAGTGTGCTGAGTTGCTCAGTCGTGTCCAGCTCTTTGTGGCCCTGTGGACTATAGCCCCAAAGGCTCCTCTGTCCATGGAATTTCTCAAGCAAGAATATTAGAGTGGGTTACCATTTCCTACTCCAGGGCATCTTCCCAGCCCAGACATTGAAACTGGGTCTCTTACATCTCCTGCATGGGCAGGAGGATTCTTTACCACTAGCACCACCTGAGAAGCCCCAAAATCTAAAGGAAACCTCTTTAAAGATATTCTTTTACTGTTGTTGCTGTTCCTCAGTCGTGTCCGACTCTTTGGGACCCCATGAACTGTAGCCCTCCAGGCTCCTCTGTCCATGGGATTCTCCAGGCCTGAACACTGGAGTGGGTAGCCCTTTCCTTCTCCAGGGGATCATCCCAACCCAGGGACTGAACCCACGTCTCCTGCATTGGCAGGTGGATTCTTTATCACTGAGCCACCAGTCCCTAACTCACAATATACGTTTACATTTCTACGGCCCTACAGTTCATCTTCCAAGTGAGTCATTTCTATAAGACTCAGTTTTAAATGGAAACACCATTTCAACAGGCTTGTTATTTTGAAAGCTCTTTGAACACATTTTTTATACTATACCAGCAGAGGTCAGTGCTAATCCCAGGGCACCCCTCTTGGGCAGCAACACGTACTTGGAGGAGATGAGGACCCACGTGTCATGGGGAGCAGCCCCAAGTCTCTGGGAGTGTCAGTGGCAAGATCTTCCCATCAATTCGCTGCAGACCTTGGGACTAATAGCCAGAAACTTGCTGAGAGAATTTGCCAAGAGTTCATTCTAGCGACACCGGAAAAGGTCACCTACGTCCTGCTGGAGATGAAGTACAGGTACTGCCAGGGCTCTTAGTCTGTGCCAGCTTCTTCAGAAGGACGGTGGAACTAATTCAGACACCACACTTGCAACACGGTGGGGTCTGGCTGACAGATCCACTAGGATTGCGCCCAGAGTTACCCGACCCGACCCATTCTCTAACACCAGGCTTCATTCGTTTAAAATACTTTATTTAATTAATGTTTGCATTTTTATTAATTTACTTGCTTTATTATTTAGTTATTGACTTACTTCTTGCTATATAAGGGAGAAGGCAATGGCACCCCACTCCAGTCCTCTTGCCTGGAAAATCCCATGGACGAAGGAGCCTGGTAGGCTGCAGTCCATGGGGTCGCTAACAGTTGGACACGACTGAGCGACTTCACTTTCATTTTTCACTTTCATGTATTGGAGAAGGACATGGCAACCCACTCCAGTGTTCTTGCCTGGAGAATCCCAGGGACGGCGGAGCCTGGTGCGCTGCCGTCTATGGGGTCGCACAGAGTCGGACATGACTGAAGCGACTTAGCAGCAGCAGCTTGCTGTATAAAACCAAAACTTCAGTGAAAAGCAAGCGTCTAATACCCTATATGCTTTAAAATAGCATACTGATGCAATCCTGATACAGTGATAAAGATGTGTCAAGATTATTACACAGAGATTGGTAGGAAACTGAGTTGGCACCTCAGCTCTGCCATTTCTAGCTGTGTGACCTTCAAATAACTTAACCTTTCTAAGCTTCCATTTCCTAATCTGCAGAAACAGGCCTAATAATAGTCTACACATGACAAGGTCTTCTGAGGATTAAATGAGATAAGCCACACAAAGCATCTGGCACTGTGCCTGGTGCCTGGCATGTGTCCAGAAGGACTGGCTGTTATTAGTTACACTACTGTACCCTGGCCCTCAGGAGCCCACGAGAAAGTTAGAGAGCCAGGCTGGGCTCCGCCCACTGGGCACTGCACTGTAAATTGCACCCTCCGCTGTCACAGGAGAAGTCCGCAGAGAACCCTAGCTGGCCTAGCAGAAGCAAACACTAGAAACGGGAAACTGGCTGCCAAAAATCTGATTCACAATAAACGCCAAAGGAAAAGTCACTGTGGTTATCCCAGGAAATAGCTGTGGTTAGCTGCGTTCAGTGCTGCCCCTTACTTTACATTATTTCTATTTTACAACCTTAGAAAGTCCACTAGATCACCTCACAGCCGTCAGAATGGCCATCATCAAAAAGCCTACGACAATAAACGCTGGAGAGGGTGAAGGGCAAAGGGAACCCTCCTACACTGTTGGTACAAATGTAAATTGATGCAGCTACTATGGAAAACAGTATTGAGGTTTTTAAAAGCTAAAAATAGAGCTACCATATGATCCAGAAATCCCCCTCCTAGGTGTATATCCAAAGGAAACCTTAATCAAAAAGATACATGCACCCCTGTGTTCATAGCAGCACTGTTAACAGTAGCCAAGACATGGAAGCAGCCTAAATGTCCATCCACAGATGAATGGATAAAGAAGATGTGGTATATACACAATGGAATATTACTCAGCTGTAAAAAAGAGTGAATAATGTCATTTGCAGCAACATGGGTGGATCTAAAGATTGGTGTACTAATTAATTGCCAGAGAGAGAAAGACAAATATCATTATGATGTCATTTATACGTGGAAACCAAAAGAAAAAAAAGTGGTTGTTGCTGTTTAGTTGCTAAGTCCTGTCTGACTCTTGGAACCTCATGGACAGAGGCCATGGACTGCAACCCGCCAGGCTCCTCTGTCCATGGGATTCTCCAGGCAACCAGGCAAGAAGACTAGAGTGGGTTGCCATGCTCTACTCCAGGGGAACTTCCTGACCCAGGGATCGAATCCACGTCTCCTGTCTCTTGCACTGGCAGGCAGCTTCTTTACCACTAGCACTACCAGGGAAGCTCTCATTTGCAGCTGGATGAGTATAAAAAGATAACACTCATCAAATCTAAAGTCTACTGCCTACCTCGCAAGATTCTGCTCCTCCTTCAGAGGCGCCGTCTGGGCTGCAGTTGCGTGTTCTCTGGCTCGGCTTCTTCCTGCAACTCCAGGTTCTGGGGATCCTGGTGATCCTCCCTGTGGCTTCCCCACACTCACACCTTCTCCATTTGCTCTGCGTCTGGTCCAGCTCAAGTCTCACCACTTCTGCAGCTGAGTTACTTTCCGCCCAGGAGCTCACATCTCCACCGTTTCATCTCTGCACATCACTGACAGGGCTCCCCTCACAACACTCAGGTGTGAGCAGCTCAGGGGCCAGTGAACGCACACAGGAATTCAGAGACTGTCACACGTTATCACAAGATGTTCTCTGAATCCTGGAGGACTTGTCTGGCCTCCAGGACAGAGGCTGAACGTCTATGCCTGGTGCTAGGGACCACAGGCATGCTATCTAGCCTAGCTCACTCCTCCCCCATTGCACGCTTGAAAAGAACACAGAATCTGAACACTAAGAATCAGGGCACCAAGCTGGTATAACCATTTTAGAAAACTATTTGGCAGTAGCTGTTAATATGTACTATATCCCATGATCCAGTAATTCCACTCCTAGGGATATATCCAAAACACTTCCATCAAACAAGACATATGACAACAGTCATAAATTTATTTATAATGGTTCGAAACTCAAAATAACTCAAAAGGACTACAGATAAATAGACTACATGGCAGTAAAAACTGAACTGATTACTGCTACGCACACAGCAACGTGGCTGACTCTCATCACACACTGTAAAATTCTGTTTACAGAAAGCTCAGAAACAGGCAAAAGCAAACTATGGTGATGGGGCCAGAATAATGCTGATCATGGGGGAGGTAAAGATATGGTCTGGGAAACGGGGATGAGGGAGGCTCACTGAGTGCTGGAAATATGCTGTATCCTGTTCTAGGCGGTGGTTACAGAGGGCACACACACACAAAAATCCACTGAGATTTGCAGTGTACAATACAGCTTTATGCATTACGTTATTGGCCTTCCCAGGTGGTGCTAATGGTAAAGAACCCACCTGCCAATGCAGGAGGCATAAGAAATGGGGGTTCAGTCGTTGGGTCAGGAACATTTGCTGGAGGACAGCACNGGGCACACACACACAAAAATCCACTGAGATTTGCAGTGTACAATACAGCTTTATGCATTACGTTATTGGCCTTCCCAGGTGGCGCTAATGGTAAAGAACCCACCTGCCAATGCAGGAGGCATAAGAAATGGGGGTTCAGTCGTTGGGTCAGGAACATTTGCTGGAGGACAGCACCGCAACCCACTCCAGTATTCTTGCCTGGAGAATCCCATAGACAGAAGAGCCTGCTGGGCTACAGACCATGGGATCACAAAGAGCTGGACACAACTGAACCGACTTAGCATGCACATTATTACATTATTGTCTATTTTAGCTCAGTTAAAAAATTTTTAGGGCATAAAAAGTAAGAAGCACGTGAATTCCATCACCAGCTTCAACGCTGGTGGAGTTTTCAGTGTCCGACCGGTCACTTCCCCATTTAAGTCTCAGAGCTTCATCCAGTAAACGGGAAGAAGGTCTCCTCAGGGGTCTAAAGAAGTCACAATTGGGATTAAACAGCAAAGAGATGTACTGGTGGGCAGCTCACAACAGACGTGTTCTGTCAGCTCTGAGGCTGGAGGCTGGTGTCACCGAGGCCACATCGGGCCCTGTGAAGGGCTCTCCTGGGGGGCAGACTGGCACCATGCACAGCCTCACAGGTCTGAGAGAGGCAGCCAGCTTCTTCCTGCAAGGGCACTGACCCCGTGCACGGGGCTCCATCCTCATGATCTGACCACCCCAAAGGCCCCAGCTCCTGACACCACCACTTCGGGATTTAGGGTTTCAACATATGAATCCGGGAGATGCCAACAATCAGTCCATCATATGCCTCACAGTGGGGAGGGGACGCTTCAGCCAGAGTGGCTCCTTTTATCTACCATGTAGAGAGTGTGGACAAATGGGAGGGACGGAGGAGTGTTCAGCCAGAGTGGCCCCTTTCATCTACCCATGTAGATGGTGTGTTTGAAAATGACTGGAAATAGCATTTTTCACTTTCTAAATAACATGCTTATTCGTTATTTCATGTATTCATTCCATTAATAAATATTCTGGTAACAACATTTTTTTGGCTGTAGGGTTGCCAGGATGAGCAAGACACAGTCCTGGTTGTTCAGGGACCCAGTGACTGGGGACAGGGGGTCAAAACTACAAACAGGCCTTGTCTTGTCTGCCAGTGAGGAGGGGAGCTGTCCCACTGGGAGAGGGGGCACGTGAAGGAGCCGTGTGTGCCTGCCAGCACTTGGGGTGCAGGGGGCAGGACCTCAGGAAGCCATGCGGAGGCCTGGGGGGCCAGCTGGTAATGCGCCCACCAGTGCCTGAGGGCAGAGCAAACTGCGGGGACAGCCAGCTGGGTGGGAGGCAGGTCACACTGAGAAATAAACAGATGAAACAAGGATGTGAATGCATGGAGGGTAAAGAGAGCCAGATGTTTCAGTATTACAGGATATTCTTACAATTATGGAAAGAGATTAGGGCAGAAAGAACTTAGGATTGTTATATTAGAATTGGAAGAACTGATGTGTGTATGTGTGTGTGTGTGTGTGCACGCAGCACACTCAGTCATGTCTGACTCTTTGCAATCCCATGGACTGTAGCCCACCAGCTGTTCTGTCCATCGAATTCTCCAGGCAAGAGTACTGCAGTCAGTTGCCATTTCCTTCTCCAGAGGATCTTCCCGACCCAGGGGCTGAACTCGCATGGCTTCTATCTCCTGCATTGGCAGGTGTGTTCTTTACCCCAGCACTATCTTTAACACAGACATAGATAATTATGGAAATACAGATTTATATGTGACTGTGTTTACAGATATTTTCTGTCTTCATCCACTGAGAAAGCCTAGACACAGCAATACCCCAGTAGCAGTGGGCACACAGATCCTGGTTTCTAAACACCACCCTCCTTGAAAGGAACTGGAGCCCTTGTAAGACCGGCTGATTCTAAGTCTGAGGCAGGGCCGGTTCAAAATGAGTCTGGAATATCTTGCTGTACAAATAACAAGGACAAGCTAAAGACTGATGGGGATGTATCAAGAACTGCCTTGAATGAGCTCCCATAAGTGGCGCGGGTGGTAAAGAACCCGCCTTCCGATGTAGGAAACAGAAGAGATGTAGCGTTCATCCCGGGGTCGGGAAGGTCCCCTGAAAAAGGAAACGGCAACCCATTCCAGTATTCTTGCCTGGAGAATTCCACGGAAAGAGGAGTCTAGCGGGCTATGGTCCATGGGGTCACAAAGAGTCGGACATGAGTAAAGCGACAGCACACACACAGCACAAGCCAAATCTGGAATAGTTCATGAATCAAATAAATAATCCCATGAATGAAGTGCCATCCACTGAATAGAACAGGCATCTTGCAATTGCATCCATGCCAACAGATTGCCAACTGCTAAAAAGGAATGGCTCTTTGGTAAGGTGCAGGGCAGAAGTGTAATCTTAGCATTTAATCAGTTTCTAGAGGACAAACGGTAAACGCATGCTGCGAAGCCTGGGAGCCACGGGTATAACCAGATGGTCAAGGCCAGCATCAGCAGTGGCCAGAGGAGTCTGCCCACTGAGATACCTGCTAAGACGCACCAAGAAGTGCACAGACCCTGTCCCGCATTTCCATCACGTCTCTGCCAGGGCTCACCGCCTGAGTCCAGTCACGAGGAAACGCTGGAGGTCATCCAACAAAACGTAAGGTCTGCACGCCTTAAAACTCTCAAGGACATAGGACCAAGTACTGCGCAATGGTTCCGAATAGGAGAGGACTGAGGGAATATGATGACCACGTGCACACGTGTTCTAGTCCAGGGAGGATAAACGCCCAGCGCTGGATCCCGGTTGGCGATGTGTGACTAGTCTGAGGACCGGACAGGAACGGTGGGTCAGTGTTGACTCCTCGACTGACTGAGACAGTTGCAGGGTGGGGGCGTGTGACAGGATCTTTGTTTGGGGATGTGTGTGGGGTACGTAGGGCTGCCGAGGTATTGCGTCCACAGTTGACTCTCAAGCAAGTGATACACGCATCCAGCAGGGGACCCAGAGAGGGGGAGAGATGCGAGTTCTTTGTACTGTACTTGCAACTTGTGTAAGTGGGGAATTATTTCCAAATAAATTCTCTCTAAAACTTATAAATAGCGACTTCCCTGGTGGTCCAGTATCTCAGACTTCATGCTCCCAATGCAGGGGGCCTAGGTTTGGTCACTGGTCAGGAAATTAAGTACTCTTGCCTGGAAAATCCCATGGACGGAGGAGCCTGGTAAGCTGCAGTCCATGGGGTCGCTAGGAGTCAGACATGACTGAGCGACTTCATTTTCACTTTTCACTTTCATGCATTGGAGAAGGAAATGGCAACCCACTCCAGTGTTCTTGCCTGGAGAATCCCAGGGACCAGGGAGCCTGGTGGGCTGCCGTCTAAGGGGTTACACAGAGTCGGACATGACTGAAGCGACTCAGCAGCAGCAGCAGCAGGAAACTAAGATCCAGCATATCTGCAACTATAGATCTCACATGTGGCAACGAAGATCAAAGATCCCACAGGCTGCAGCTAAAGCACAACACAGTCAAATAAGTAAATTTTGTTTAAAATCTTTAATTTAAAAAGTAAATGAAAAATAAAACTTACAAGTAGACACTGCAGCAGAACTAAATGCAGTATTTGTGACTGACATCATTTGTCTGAATTCTGCTTTGTCTCTAAGAAAATCTCTCCTATCACTCTATTTGGCTAGTGGTTGAGGAAACATAACCCACCGTCTCCAGCTTTTCCTTCTTGTGCACCTCTGCAAGCTTTCTGCACATATTGTTCATCTGATTTCAGTTTGCAGCTCAAGTCTGAAAGCCAGAGTTTTAGAGAGTATTGCATACAGCAGGTGCTGAGTAAATGTGGTTGACTGACTAACTGTTGGAACAGTCACAACATTAGAATCTGGGGTCGCATTTTGTAAACATAATGGAGTTTAACAAATAAACTCAAAGTTAACCAGGAAAGATATTACCAAGCAGTAAGCAAAATGATGCATAATATGTTCTCAATGATACTATGTATTTAATTTATGAATCTAGTACACTATTTATAGGACCTCAGCAATGAAAATGCTAACCAACATCTCATTCCAATTTGGATCAAGCAAATGCTTTCTTTGATGTTGCTACAACATATTTATTAATGTTTAATTGAGGGGCAGCACTCATCTGTTATTCCTTGGCACATTAGCCCTCAGCACCTGTTTCTTGGACTACACGATGGAAACAGAATGAAAGAAAAGTAATTTCTACATCTATGAATAAATAAGCAAACAACCATTTACAGAGCAGTAAGAAATCTTCACACCTAAAGGCATCCTGCTAAACAGACTCAATTCCTACTGCCTTGTTCCGTCTATGGGATGACAGAATAGATGGTGTAAACCCCTTTCTTGGCCGTGCAGCCAGTCTACATTCTAAGGGGGCCCTTTAAAGTTAAGAAGCAATCAATGTCTTCCTAAGTCATTCTGCCTTGGTTTTTACATAACAGCCAAGAAACACTATTCATTGAGAGCTGAATAGTGTGACAATTCCACATTACCATACACACCATGTGAGATGACCAGTTTACAAAGACTAAGACTGTGATAAAACGTATTTCAGACTGACTAGAGATAGCCTCTGACATTTCAGTGTGTTGGAATCTGCTGGACTCATTTCAGATGTTGGAATCTGCTGGACTCATTATCATAAAAATCAGCTACTCTTGGGGCACTGAAGCCTTCAAGCATAATAACCCTGAGCATCTATTACATGCCTGGCACCGTATATACATTATTTCTGAGCTTCACAGGACTTCTACGGCAGGAATACAATTGCAGAACCTAAGATGCAGAGAATTTAAGTCATTTGCACAAGACCTGGGCTTCGCTTGTGGCTCAGCTGGTAAAGAATCCAGCTGCAATACGGAGACCTGGGTTCAGTCCTTGGGTTGGGAAGATCCCCCGGAGAAGGGGAAGGCTACCCACTCCAGTGTTCTGGCCTGGAGAATGCCATGGAAGGTATAGTCCACGGGGTCGCAAAGAGTCGGACACGACTGAGCGATTTTCACTTTCACTTTTCAGAATGTGAACCTTGACTCTTTTGGTGGCAAACTCTAGGCTTTTGCTATTAGACTTCCCAAGAGCCACCCCCAAAACTGTAGCAGCACCCAAAGATTCCCCCACCACACAGAGATGCTGTCTGTCTATTCATCTGTGTGGGTCCCTAGAGGCAGTGGCACCCACCGGGCAGAGCTGAGTCCTAATCATCTCTGCCAATACCCAGTTCAGCACGAGGCTCACAGCAGGTACTAAGCAAAGGTTCAGTTCAGTTCAGTTCAGTCGCTCAGTCGTGTCCGACTCTTTGCGACCCCATGAACCGCAGCACGCCAGGCCTCCCTGTCCATCACCAACTCCTGGAGTTCACTCAGACTCACGTCCATGGAGTCCGTGATGCCATTCAGCCATCTCATCCTCTGTTGTCCCCTTCTCCTCCTGCCCCCAATCCCTCCCAGCATCAGGGTCTTTTCCAATGAGTCAACTCTTCGCATGAGGTGGCCAAAGTACTGGAGCTTCAGTTTTAGCATCATTCCTTCCAAAGAAATCCCAGGGTTGATCTCCTTCAGAATGGACTGGTTGGATCTCCTTGCAGTCCAAGGGACTCTCAAGAGTCTTCTCCAACACCACAGTTCAAAAGCATCAATTCTTCTGCGCTCAGCCTTCTTCACAGTCCAACTCTCACATCCATACATGACCACAGGAAAAACCATAGCCTTGACTAGACGGACCTTAGTCGGCAAAGTAATGTCTCTGCTTTTGAATATACTATCTAGGTTGGTCATAACTTTTCTTCCAAGGAGTAAGCGCCTTTTAATTTCATGGCTGCAGTCACCATCTGCAGTGATTTTGGAGCCCTTCAAGAGTCTTCTCCAACACCACAGTTCAAAAGCATCAATTCAGCGCTCAGCCTTCTTCACAGTCCAACTCTCACATCCATACATGACCACAGGAAAAACCACAGCCTTGACTAGACGGACCTTAGTTGGCAAAGTAATGTCTCTGCTTTTGAATATGCTATCTAGGTTGGTCATAACTTTTCTTCCAAGGAGTAAGCATCTTTTAATTTCATGGCTGCAGTCACCATCTGCAGTGATTTTGGAGCCCAAAAAAATAAAGTCTGACACTATTTCCACTGTTTCCCCATCTATTTCCCATGAAGTAATGGGACCGGATGCCATGATCTTCATTTTCGGAATGTTGAGCTTTAAGCCAACTTTCTCACTCTCCTCTTTTATTTTCATCAAGAGGCTTTTTAGTTGCTCTTCACTTTCTGCCATAAGGGTGGTATCATCTGCATATCTGAGGTTATTGCTATTTCTCCCGGCAATCTTGATTCCAGCTTGTGTTTCTTCCAGTCCAGCATTTCTCATGATGTACTCTGCATATAAGTTAAATAAGCAGGCAAAGGTACTAGGTATTTATTCATTCATAAATAAATGAATGTCTACATTTGTGTGAGGAATGCTGTAGACATGGAAAAACAACCAACAGTCTATGCACACTGCTAGTGCCAAGTGCCTGGCTATCCTCACAGCAACCTCATGAGGGGGCTGTGGTTGTTCCCATTTTGTAGATCAAAAGACTGAGCTCATGGAAAGTTTAAGAGATTTTTTTCTGGGTTAGTTGTACCACTATGTGGATGTAGAAATAAAACCAAGGTCTGTCTGACTCCAAAACCTGTTCTACAGAGCAGATCACATCCTACAGTGTAGACCATATTCTGAAATACACACCAGGATGCGTTATACAGGATGCTTCCCTGGTGGTTCAGATGGTAAAGAATCTGCCTGCAATGTAGGAGACCTGGGTTTGATCCCTGGGTTGGGAAGACCCCCTAGAGAAGGGAACAGCTATCTACTCCAGTATTCAAGCCTGTGGGGCGGCAAAGAGTCAAACACAACTGAACAACTAACATATATACATATGTCATGCAAACACAAACTACTCTTATCAACTCATCTTTTGTCTGACCCACTTTTCTTACAGGAAGCATTCAGGAGCGAAAACAAACCAAAAAAGAACTGGCAAAAGTGGAAACAGACTCAGATCCAATTCTAGGGGGATGTTTAAATAAATTATGGCATTTAGCCACTTATATGGAATGCTGTGTAGAAAAACAATTAGAAAATCTGCGAGGGAGCATTTTAATATGACACAAGAAAAACAAGATACAAAATTACAAGCACGGGGCTTCCCAGGTGGCACTAGTGGTAAAGAACCCACCTGCCAATGAAGGAGCCATTAAGAGACATGGGTTCGATTCCTGGGTCAGGAGGATCCCCTGGAAGAGAGCATGGCAACCCACTCCAGTATTCTTACCTGGAAAATCCCATGGACAGAGGAGCCTGATGGGCTACAGTCCATGGAGTTGCAAAGAGTTGGACATGACTGAAGCAACTTAGCACACCACAGCACAGGGGCCATAATTATTTATAAATATGTTTGTTTTTTAATCTGGGAGGAGCTAAGACTTTTGGCAATCAGTCATGCAATTGCAGGCGAACTTTTCGCAACTTCACTTCTTATAAAATCAGCTGTAAAATCTTGAGCTGTTTAGTATTTAGGAAGGTATTCTATTTTTTGAAAGCCTACTGGTTTCTTATCCCACTTTTGATTTCTGCATAACAAATGGAGATTGGCTTTCTCCAGTTCCTAATGCTAAACTGCTTAGGGTAAGCCTGGTCTCCCTGGGTCGTAGATCGTTCCAGTCTATCCCAAAGAGGATTTCCAGAAATGTTATATTTTTAAGCTCACCAATGTGTGGAAAGAAGACTAAGAAATTACCTTGGTTGTGGTATAAAAGGAAAAACAAACATTTGGGGGAGATACAAAAATTTCAGAAGACAAGCAATGATTTAATCATGGCATTTGCTCACTCAGCATTTAGCCTATCACCTTGCTCTTAATAAATATTTGTTGCTTCTCTCTGAAGTATTTGCATAGAATATTTGGTTTGAAGCATCTGTTCTTCCTCAGCAAGAATTTACCAGGCAAAATCATTTGTGAGTGATCAAAACAGCAAAAGTAATGAAACTTCCACGTTCTTCCCTAGATCTGGGATATGTCATTTGACTAGCAAGTATGTGTGTGTGTGTGTGTGTGTGTGTGTGTGTGTGTGTCGGAGTGTGCACACAAATGCCGTCCTTTGGCCTGCAGACTATGCTTCAAGTCGCAATATTCAGACACAACACAAAACATAAAGAATTCCTCAGGATCGTGAGTTTGCCAAAGGAAGGCTTGGTTATGGGTCCCTACAAAATACTCTTTGCCTCAACTCTCAAAACTAAATTCACAAGAAAATATTTCTTTCACCAAATGTCAACTACCAAATGCCCTAGGCAAGTAACTGACCAAATGAATTTTGGTTACTTTTTATAAAAGCCTGAGACATTCATAATGATAAAAACTGTCTCTAAAGTATGTTTCCACAGATGCTGTTGAAAACTGGACCACTGCCTCTGTGTGCTCCGAGCTCATGGTTCAGAATCTGCGGTGGCTGGATTTCTACTGGCAACTGTTGTCCGTATCTCTGTAAGAGCCAGGCCCCCCCAGGATTCCAACCACTTCCAACACCTCTGCTGCAACTGCCTCCACTCCCACCATCACCACCTCCCCAGCCGCCACTGCCTACGTCCTGCCCCACCTAACACGCCAGCTACTTATTACAAGACAGGAGTTGAAAGCATTTCCAAGATGGAGGAACATTCATTTCCAAATAGGTGCAAAGCAGAGAACCCAAAAGAAGTGACAAGAGGAGAAAGGCAGAACAATGAAAAATGGTGAAGAGAGTGCACCCCAAAATATTAAGAGTGGGTAGCTGTCTGTGCATCTGGAGAATAAATATGATTTTTAAAATTTATATTTCTGAACTTACTAGATGCTTTTTTACAATGATCATGTGTTGGTTTAAACATAAACTAATGGGAAATAAATGGGGAAACAGTGGAAACAATGTCAGACTTTATTTTTTTGGGCTCCAAAATCACTGCAGATGGTGACTGCAGCCATGAAATTAAAAGACACTTACTCCTTGGAAGGAAAGTTATGACCAACCTAGATAGCATATTCAAAAGCAGAGATATTACTTTGCCAACAAAGCATTGCAACCCCATGAATCGCAGCACACCAGGCCTCCCTGTCCATCACCATCTCCCGGAGTTAACTCAGACTCACATCCATCAAGTCAGTGATGCCATCCAGCCATCTCATCCTCTGTCATCCCCTTCTCCTCCTGCCCCCAATCACTCCCAGCATCAGCATCTTTTCCAATGAGTCAACTCTTGTTGACTCAAGGTCTAGTCAAGGCTATGGTTTTTCCAGCGGTCATGTATGGATATGAGAGTTGGACTGTGAAGAAAGCTGAGCACCAAAGAATCGATGCTTTTGAACTGTGGTGTTGGAGAAGACTCTTGAGAGTCCCTTGGACTGCAAGGAGATCCAACCAGTCCATTCTGAAGGAGATCAACCCTGGGATTTCTTTGGAAGGAATGATGCTGAAGCTGAAACTCCAGTACTTTGGCCACCTCATGCGAAGGGTTGACTCATTGGAAAAGACTCTGATGCTGGGAGGGATTGGGGGCAGGAGGAGAAGGGGACGACCGAGGATGAGATGGCTGGATGGCATCACTGACTCGATGGGCGTAGGTCTGAGTGAATCCAGGAGTTGTTGATGGACAGGGAGGCCTGGCGTGCTGCAATTCACAGGGTCGCAAAGAGTCAGACACAAGTAAGTGACTGAACTGAACTGAACTGAATTATGTTTAAAATTTCACTTTTATATGAAAGCATCTAAACACCCCCAGTTGGGCTTCCCTGGTGGCTCAGTGGTAAAGATGCAGCTGACACAGGAGACCCTGGTTTGACCCCTGGGTTGAGAAGATGCTCTGAAGTAGGAGATGACAACCCACTCCAGGATTCTTGCCTAGAAAATCCCGTGGACAGAGAAGCCTGGCAGGCTACAGTCCACGGGTTCACAAAAGAGTCGGACATGAGTTAGCAACTCCAAAAGAAACACCCCAGTTAAAAGGTAGATATAAATTGGGTAAATGACCAAGATTCAGTTATATGCTACCTAAAAGAATCCAGTTCGGCTTTGCTTGGATTAGTATTAGGACGATACATGTTTACGTGGTACTACTTTAAAGCCTTTTATGTCTTTATATTTAAAGAGTATTTCTTAACAAGGCCCTACTATAGCCTATGGAACTACACTCAACATTTTGTAATAAGCTATAAGGGAAAACAGGCTTCCCTTGTGGCTCAGCTAGTAAAGAATCTGCCTGCAATGCGGGAGACCTGCCTGCATTGGCATTAGTGGTAAAGAACCTGCCTGCCCATGCTGGAGATGCAGGAGACCCAGGTTTGATCCCTGGGTTGGGAAGACCCCCTGGAGAAGGGAAAGGCTACCCCCTCCAGTATTCTGGCCTAGAGAATTCCATGGACTATACAGTCCTTGGGGTCGCAGAGTCGGACACGACTGAGCAACTTTCACTTTCACTTCACATAAGGGAAAACAATTTGAAAAAGAATATATTGGGTTGGCCAAAATGTTCATTTGAGTTTTCCTGTTCATGTGTGTGCGTGTGCGTGCATGCACGCACTTAGTCGCTTTAGTTGTGTCTGACTCTTTGCTAACCCCGTGGACTGTCGCTCACCAGGCTCCTCTGTTCACGGGATCTGGAATACTGGAGTGGGTTGTCAGGCTCTCCTCCAGGGGATCTTCCTGACCCAGAGATCAAAGCTGGGTCTCCTGCATCTCCTCACTGGCAGGCAGGTTCTTTAGCACTAATGCCATTGGGAAGGCCATAAAGTGATTCAGAGACACACACACAGATTCATATATATATATCTATATATCACTTTGCCATACACCTGAAACTAACACAACATTGCAAATCAACTATTCTTCAATAAATAAATATGAATTTTGATAGATAAATCCCACTTTTAGAAATAAAAAGTAATTATCAGCTGGTTCATTCAGGTAACAGCAAGTAGGGTGCTTACCTGGGGTCAACTAGCACTAATTATGAAGTAACCACAGTTGGGCGTGTCTTTTTTTCAGCCATTTAAAACTGTATAAACTGTGAAAGAGGAACTCTTGTTTAAAATATAATGGCAGATCTTCCTACATGAAACTTTTTATGACATGTTCCTCATTTTAATTAAATTTAGATATATGTTCAGTCATTACCAAAATGGCTTAATCACTTAGGCAATTACTAACTCAGTCAGTTACTAACTCACTTAGCAATCTAGGCACACGGCTGATAAATGGAACACCTCTGTAGACTGAATACTGGAGGTTTATTAGGATGAAAAGGACAAAGCTTTTCAGCATCCTGACCACACCTGCAAGGCTATGGGCATTTCTGGAAGCAGTGGCACAGCTTAAAGGCTCAGCCATCGATTCCTGGACCTCTTGCAGAATGACGTTATTGCAAACCCAAGTGTCTAGTCTGAGCTTCTCCTTCACGGGCTCCTTTGCCTTTCTCCACATCTGTCCGAGGGTTTGGGACTGAGGTGCTGTGTCTCTCAGCCCTGTGAGCCTTCCGTTGGCCCCAAGGCTGCTTTTAGAAGTCACCCAAGTGAGAGAGTTCAAATGCCTGTTCGTCATCTCTCGCCCCTGGTTTTGGCTGCGCTCCATTTTCACTATTAAACCGGACATGGCATTCAATTAGTTCCTATGAACAGACTTTCATGAGCAATTTGCTCTGCTGGTGTTTCCATACAGAATTAGTTGGACACATCTGCTTGTCACCACTCAAAAACCACAGGCTCTCTCATCCTTTTGACAGTAATCATCACAACCTGTAATCTTTTCGGACTTTTTTTTTAAATAGAACATCTTTCAATATATCCATCTCTAATGGAATTCAGAATATTAGGAATGCACTGTTAACCAACCGCTGTCATTTTAAAAATATAATGCAAACCACATTGATGTGCCTGTCCCCTTCAACAATGGACAAATAGAATACTCCAAACACGATGCCTCATGCCAAAGGATTCTCCTAAACTGATCTCTGGCTAATGGCACGGCAACATAAACAGCTTAAATTCTTTGAGTGGCACAAAGGGATAGAGATAAAATGGCATATTCAAAAAAAACCTGAGAAGATTAAATAAATTCTTTCCCCCAGCCAGAGCCATTCCAATTAGGCTGAAATCCAATCAGGAAGAATCAAGCATGCTAGAATATTAGTTCCTTGGAACAAAATAGAACTAAGCTGTTTTCTTTTGGCTGAAGCACCACAACAAATAAAACTGTGACCTTCAATTCAAAGGCGATGTTAATAGAGAGAAATTAGAAAACAGCAGCCAGTGATCAGAACTGCTACTAAACAGCAACCCTTTCAGCTGTGAGCCTGCATTTGTACTGGTTTCAAGCAATGCCCCTATAAATAGTAAGGAGAAGCTACTGGGACTTAAAAGGCTCTCTAGTTTTAGACCTAGAGTCCTCAGGTACCTTGAAGATTTTATAAAAAATAAAAATAATAATAATAATAACTGGAGTGAGTAGGAATATTTTCCCTGAGCAGGAATGCAACAGTAACTGAAAGCAGATACAAGAAACACTTCAAGGTTTCCGCTTCAAGATGGCGGAGTAGAAGGGCTTGCACTCATGTCCTCCTGCAAAAGCACCAAAATTGCAACTACCTGTCGGACAACCATTGACAGGAGGACCCTGGAACTCACCAAAAAAAATACCCGAAATCCAAGACAACGAAGAAGCTGCAGCGAGATAATAGGAGGGGTCCAATCACAATAAAATTAAATCTCATACCCACCGGGTGGGTGACCCACAGACTGGAGAACAATACTACCAAAGAAATTCTCATACTGCTGTGAATGTTCTGAACCCCACATCAGGATTCCCAGTCTGGGGACACAGCAAAGGGACTGGAAATACCCAGGGAATCTGGCCTTCAGGGCTGGCAGGATTTGATTATAGGCCTTCCAGAAAGGACTGAGGGAAACAGAGGCTCCAGACTTGGAGGGCGCAAACAAAATTTTTCAGGTACCAAGACTCAGAGGAGAGGAGCAGTGACCCCACAGGAGGCTGAACCTAAACCACCTGCTCGTGTTGGGGGGCCTCCTGTGGAGGTGCGGGTCAGCAGGGGCTCACCACAGGGACGGGGGCACTGAAAGTTCCCCTTTGGAGTGAACCCTCTTGGAGTTTGCCATTAACCCTACTGCAGAGCCTGCAGACCGCAGATAATTGGATTAATGCTTCACAAGCAAGGCCCTGCCCACCAGAGCAAGACCCAGTTTTCCTCATCACCAGTCCCTCCCATCAAGAAGCTCATACAAGCTCTTAGTTTTATTCATCAGAGGGCAGACAGGGGAAGCACAGTGTCACAGCAGCTAAAACAAAAACCAAATTACACAAAGTTAATCATGGTGAAAAAGCAGAAAGTTAGGTCCCCGGTGAGGGGACAAGGTAAAACTCAAGGAAAACAATTTAATGAAGTGGAGACAGGCAACCTTCCATAAAAATAATTCAGAATAATGATAGTGAAGATGATTCAGGGTCTCCAAAAAAAGAATGGAAGCAAAGATTGAGAAGATGTAAGAAATGTTCACCAAAGACCTAGAAGAACTAAAGAACAAAACAACAGAGATGAACAACACTAAAAGGAGTCAATAGCAGAATACCTTAGGCAGAAACATGGATAAATGACCTGGAGGACAGAATGGTGGAAATCACTGCCACAGAACAGAATATAGGAAAAAAAAAAAAAAGAATGAAAAGAAATGTAGACAGCCTAAGAGACCTCTGGAACAACATTAAATGCACCAACATTTGCAGTATAGGAGTCCCAGAAGGAGAACAGAGAGAGAAAGGGCCTGAGAAAATATCTGAAGCAATAATAGTTGAAAAATTCCTGAACATGGGAAAGGAAATAGCCAAACAAGTCCAGGAATCACAGAGAGTCCCAGGAAGGATAAACCCAAGAAGGAAGACACCAAGAATACATAGTAATCAAACTGACAAAAGTAAAGACAGGGATAAAATATTCAAAGCAACAAGGAAAAAACAACAAATAACATATGACATAACATATTTGTCATAATAAAAGTGGCAAATATCAGTTGATAGCCTGATGGGAGTCTCCTTGTAGAAGGGGACTCCCATCAGGCTATCAACTGATATTCTACAAGCCGGAAGGGAGCATGATTATATTTAAAGTGATGAAAGAGAAAAACCTACAACCAAGAACACTCTACCCATCAAGACTCTCCTTCAGATACGATGGAGAAATTAAGAGCTTTCCAGACAAGCAAAAGCTAAGAGAATTCAGCACCACCAAACCAGCTTTACAACAAATGCTAAAGGGACTTCTCTAGGCAGGAAACACAAGAGAAGGAAGAGACCTACAGTAAACAATAAACCCAAAACAATTAAGAAAATGGTGACATACATACCAATAATTACCTTAAACGTAAATGGATTAAATGCACCAACCAAAAGATACAGACTGACTGGTTGGATGAAAACATGTGCGCGTATGCACTTCCACTTACCATATCATTCTGTCTGACTCCCCCTCCCAAATTTATGTAACTGTTCTATATTGTTAAATTAATCATGTTCCCATTATAGCTTGCAATTGTAATTATCTTTTATTTTTTGTCTGGCTATTGACTGTGAAAACTGATAAACATCTTTCACTATTGTGATTATGTAACTATTAGTCATTTAATACCATTGTATCACGATTGGTCAACAGAAAAACAATAGAACTCTCTATCACCAAAACAGCATCTAATAGAAAAACCTGTAATCGCTTTTTAAAATCTAAATGCATATGAGAATTATCTTGAGATTTTTTTGAAAAATACAAATGCTCAGGTATTGCTTTTTTTCTCCAGAGCTCCAGATATGTTTCTAATGAGCAGTCATGTTGAAAAACAATTGGAGTATATGGCGATCTTTTACTTTTATCTAGTTTGTTTAACTTTTTGTGTTTCATATTCAGTGCTCCCATTTCATTCAGTTTATACTCTCCAATTTTTCCATCTCTTCTTTTTTCTGGTGTTCCATCTCAAGCCTTTATCAAGTGTAATAGAAATGCTTCTGTATACATATATACATATATTTTAGAAAACCTATGAATTTTTTCCTAACTAAAAAGTTATGACATTTTTATTCCACTTGTTTGACTTAGGATGAATAGAATGCTAGATTTCTAATTTAAAAATAGATATGCAACAAGCAACAAAGGTTTACTGTGCAGCACAGGGAACCATAGTCAATATCTTATAATAACCTTTAATGGAAAATCATTTCAAAAATAATATATGTGTATTTGTATCATCTTGCTTTGTACCTGAAACATTGTAAGTCAACTATACTTCAATCATATATACATATATTTAAAACAGAGAAAGAAAAACTTCAAGTCCTTTGTATTGATTATTGCTGTTCATTCACTAAGTCGTTTCCAACTCTTTGTGACCCTATGGACTACAATAGGCCAGGCTCCCCTGTCCTTCACTGTCTCCCACAGTTTGCTCAAGCTCACGTCCATTGAGTCAGTGATGCCATCCAACCATCTTATTCCCTGTTGCCTCCTTCTTCTCTTGCTCTCAGGCTTTGCCAGTATCAAGGTCTTTGCCAATGAGTCAGCTCATTGCATCAGGTGGCCAAAGTATTGGAGCTTCAGCTTCAGTCCTTCCAGTGAATAGTCAGGGTTGATTTCCTTTAGGATTGACTGGCTTGATCTCCTTGCTGTGAGAGGACCTCTCAAAAGTCTTCTCCAGCACCACAATTCAAAAGAACAGTTCTTCTGTACTCAGCCTTCTGTATGGTCCAACTCTCACATCCATACATAACTAATGGAAAAACCATAGCTTTGACTATACAGACCTTTGTCAGCAAAGTGATGTCTCTGCTTTTTAATACACTGTCTAGTTTTGTCATAATGTCTCCTCCAAGGAGCAAATGTCTTTTTATTGACAGAACCAAATACATTCCCCACGTGGTTCCACGTGGCATATAGTCATGGTCCCTGGCCATCAGGCCCTTCATTAGTCAAGCATGACTCCAAGAGCAGAGCTTTCAAGCCCCTGAGTTACAAAAATAAGAGAAGCTGGAGGATCAGTAACTCTCACTTGGTGGAGAAGTCCAACTCCTGGACCCAGATGGGGACTCCCAGCCTTACTGCCCAGGAGTGGGAGGACTGAGCTCCTATAGGCAGAAGACAATGTTGCCTTGTGGACGGCTTTCTGCCTAGCATATAACCCAGTCAATATTTATGGAGTGAGTGAAGAGGGCTATATCCACACTCTCAGAACAAACCTTGGCATTGTAATCCTGAAAACTAGAATCTTAGAGATGAGTGCCATAGATTGTATGTTATCGTGAAGATAAGTATCTAAAGATGTATAAAATGATCAGGTAAACATTTTAAAATGGAGTGGTGTGATTCCTTTCTCTCTGATGAAGATCCTTTAAGATGAAAAGAAAATCAAAACTTTTAAATGATTTCTTTGCTTACGGATCAGAAGACCCAAATTTTTGTCCTGGATTCACTGAGACCAACTTTGTGATCTTGGGGTTATTTAATTTTTGCATACTTAGTTTCCTCATCTGAAGATACTTGAATAATCAACTTGTGCCACTGTCTAATTCTGAAATGGCAAAAAAAAGAACACCTGTGAACAGTTTTAAAAAAGATTGTGAAATATGGAGGAGTTTATGCCAAGTCTTGCTGTGTGCGTCCTTTATTATAATGCAAACAGTGCATCAGCTTCCTGGCCCTCCTTCTCCTTCCCAGCCCATCCTCCATTCACACGAGTAGTAGCATGGGCTTCAGCTTCTGGGGTACCAGTGGTTCAGAGCCATCTGGAAGTCAGGAAGTCCTTCAAGGACCACCACGACACACCAATACAAAATTCCATCACTTGCATTTGCAGAAATACCCATAGGTGTGCCATATAAAATTATAGTGAGCACCACTGGTGTCCATGAAGAAAAGAGAGAAGAAAGCACCTGTAGGACTAAGCAAGACAAAGACTTTCTGAGTTTTTCACTGCTAATCTTTTGCTACATGTCCATCCACTCTATTATCTTGCAAACACCAGCACACAAGTGGTAGCAGGCACTCATGCATTGCTTTTCTAAGAAAAAACATAATAATATTCATGACCAAGTACTGATGGCATTAACATGACAGCTTTACAACTAGGTTGATTCTATCAAGCACGGAAGTCCTCTCTGAATGAACATTCCTGAATTGTTGCACACCAGGCTCCTGCAAGGAGGTAAAAATCTCACCATTGACCCTTATCTATCAAAGCCTAAGAAGGAACATGTGTATTTCCAGAAGGATTGTGCAGTACATCCATGTCTTTTCTCTTGGATTCTAAAACCACATCCTGAATTAGGACAGAGCAGCAGAGCCACGTGATTTGGGACCACAATGTACTGGCCACCTCAGAATCAATTTTTCCTAAATGCATTTTGGGGTGATACTATCCACCTGTAAGAACTGGCCCCTACTAAGTCAATTAATTTGGGAATATTGTCTTTGACATCATGTAGGGAGGAAATGGGTTTTCCTGGTGGCTCAGATGGTAAAGAATCTGCCTGCAATGCAGGAGACAAAGGTTCAGTCCCTTGGCTGGGAAGATCTCCTGGAGGAGGAAATGGTTACCCACTCCAGTATTTTTGCCTGGGCAGAATCCCATGGACAGAGGAGCCACCTACAGTCCATGGAGTCTCAAAGAGTGGGACACAAATGAGAGACTAACACACACACATACACACAGACACACACACACACACATACACACACACACACACACAGAGGAAATGGGCTTCCTGGGGGCTCAGACAAGAGAGAATCCGCCTGCAACGCAGGAGACCCAGATTTGATCCCTGGGTTGAGAAGATCCCCTGGAGCAGGGAATGGCAACCCACCCCAGTATTCTTGCCTGGAGAATTCCATGGACAGGGGAGCTTGGCCGGCGGGCTACAGTCCAGGGGCTTGAAAAGAGTCAGACATGACTGAGCGACTAACATGACTGTGGCCACTATATCACGGTAGTGACCTCATGGCTATCACGCCTCCCCACTGCTCCCCAGGCGTCCACGGGGAGGGCTTTCGCTGTTGCCCCAACCCTTACACCCGCCCAGGGACAAGGAGAGGAGCTCTGTCCTGCCGGGGCTGGAACTTAGTGGAACACCCACCCTTGTGGCTGTCACAGGGTCCTGTCAGGCTCTGCTAGAGAGAGAGGCTGTGAGGCCAGAGGAGGAACAGACTTACTACTGCCCGCCTGCCCCCTGCATGGCCGTCCTGACCCTGCCCATGACACCCTGGCAATGCCAGGGCAAGCGTTCCAGTACAGGGGCCACAGCTGACTCTGGGGTGCCATTTATCCAAAGCTCAGAGACCAGCCTCGCCTATAGTCCTTCCAATGAATAGTCAGGGTTGATTTCCTTTAGGATTGACTGGCTTGATCTCCTTGCTGTGAGAGGACCTCTCAAAAGTCTTCTCCAGCACCACAATTCAAAAGAAACAATTCTTCCATACTCAGCCTTCTGTATGGTCCAACTCTCACATCCATACATAACTAATGGAAAAACCATAGCTTGGTGGCTTGGCTCTCCCTCTGGTGGCTGGGACCACCCCCTCAGTGTGTGGGCACAGGGACTGACTCAGGCAGGACAAACTTGACTTTCCCAGCACGTGGTAAAAACAGCACCATTATGCCAGGATGTGTCTCATGGGTGTAAAGTATGAGAATCATTAAACTCAGTCACCAAGGGAGAACTCAGTCCCCTTTGATCATGGCCTCTCCATGGAGCCTGACCACTGGGGACCTCCTTGTGGTTAGTGGGGACTGGGCTGATCCCCATGTCCACTTCTACACTCCTGTAGCCCTCTTTGTGATCTCTCAGGACCAAGATTGGCAGCAACTCGGGTGGAGGGCCTGGAGCCAAAACAGGCCACTAGGGACCCAACTCTCTGCTTCTAGAAACACACAGGGACCCCATAGCCTGGAGAACCCACCCATGGTGAAGGGGACAGCAAAGAACAGGAGTGCACAAAAACCCAACCCTGCAGAGAAGACAGTGTATCTGGTCAAGTGGCAGTTGGCATATTGTTTGTTAAGAGCAAAGCTGTGCTGGGCACTCAGTACTCACAGTCACCTGGACGATGAGCCTCACTGAGCCAGTGAGGATCGAGAAGGCAAGATAACCATTGTGAACCTGACTTCCTGGGAAGAGGTGGGACTGTTTCAGTGATGTTGGGATTACAACGGACAAGGGCCATGGTTCAGAACAGAAGATAACAAGGTGCCTCATCCTCAAGTCCGGGATCTGGATCCACCTATCATGTCATAGACCACTGAGGAGGAATTCCAGGACTAGTCTGCTCTGTGTGTGCACACAGAGGCCAGGGAGAAAAGGCTGTCTTGTGGGGTGGGGAGAACAGAGCCCATGACACGGAACAGAGTCCTGCAGGCAGGGATTACTGTTTCTCTCCCCCAGGTCAAAGGCCTTAGGAAAACCATCTTGAAGTCCGGGGGTGTCTGAAAGAAGGGTAAAGTGCATCTCACTTGTGGCTTAAGGTTGGCAGAGTGCAGAACCCACAGGCCACTCTGGTGCCACCTTCAAATATGGTGAGAGGTCCTTGGGGAGACAGCAGAGTGGGGGAGTCGGGAAAAGGCAAAAGTCCCTCCTGGAGCCCTGCTGTTCCTTGAGGAGAGGGGGTTTCCAGGTTTCCTGAAGACCAAGGCAGAACAGGGGCCCTTAAGTGTCCATGGAGACAGCCTAGAGGAGCAGAACTGCCCCAGCCCCAGGTAGGGGGTGTGAGTCATTTGAGGGACCGGAGGGAAAGAAAGTGTTAGTCACTCAGTCAGTCTGACTCTTTGCGACCCCATGGACTCTGTATCCCGCCAGGTTCCCCTGTCCATGGAACTCTCCAGGCAAAAATACTGCAGTGGGTTGCCATTTCCTTCTCCAGGGGATCTGCCTGACCCAGCGATTGAGCCTGGGTCTCCTGCACGGCAGGCAGATCCTTTACTGTCTGAGCCCCCAAGGAAGCTCTGAGGGGCCAGAGCAGTATTTTCCAAAATGCTGGCCCACCCACTAGTGGGTGCTAATATCAATTTAAAGGGTGGAGACCAGCATTCATTTTACCTGAGCTAAACAGAACAAACACAGTGTGGAGGGGGCTGTATTTTTGTCTGCATATGTGTAGGATCAGGTGTATTTCTTTCTGTGGGTCACTGCCAAAAGCTGAGAAAGCCACTGAGCTGGAGAATTAACTGTCAGGACAGCTGCAAACTTGCCCCAGACACTCCTCAGGTGAACGGATGAAGCCCCACAACCCCCAAGAGAGGGAAGAAGAAGGGAGGGAGCGGGTGAACCTCTCTCTGGGCGAACCTCTTCTGGGCGCCTCTCATCCCAACAGCTGGCGAAAATAGCAGAGGTGGGTCTACAGGAAGTGGGGGCCAGGAGCTAGGAGGCTGAGTCTGAGGACAACACTGAACTGAGGAGAACGCTGAGGGGGTAAAGGGATAATAGCCCAATCAATGACACAAAAGGCTCCAGAGCAGACTCTAAACAGTAAGTTATAAACCAGAGTCGGACCAATATTTTAAAAAGTCTGCTCTGGGCTTTGGAGAAGTCTGATGTAACCATCGTGTTATAAGAAATCTAACCTTTGATGTAAGTGTAATAAGGAAGGACTGTCACTTCAACTGGACCAGAAATAAGCTCTATCGAAAGAGTAAGTCCACTACTGTCAGGGTATCTGACCTCATAGCAACATTTCTGGAAGAGAGGGGTGGCTGTCATCACGTTACAGAGTCTGCAGAGCAAGGGACTTCCCGCCCAAACGGTCTGCCTGCAATTAATACATGTTGCCACCAGGGGGAAGAGGAGTACTCAGCTATGGTCCTCAGTTCAGTTCAGTTCAGTTCAGTCGCTCAGTCCTGTGCGACTCTGCGACCCCATGAATTGCAGCAGGCCAGGCCTCTCTGTCCATTTCATCACGTTACAGAGTCTGCAGAGCAAGGGACTTCCCGCCCAAACGTTCTGCCTGCAATTAATACATGTTGCCATCAGGGGGAGGAGGAGTACTCAGCTATGGTCCTCAGTTCAGTTCAGTTCAGTTCAGTCGCTCAGTCCTGTGCGACTCTGCGACCCCATGAATTGCAGCAGGCCAGGCCTCTCTGTCCATCACCAACTCCCGGAGTTCACTCAAACTCATGTCCATCGAGTCGGTGATGCCATCCACCATCTCATCCTCTGTTGTCCCTTTCTCCTCCTGCTCTCAATCTTTCCCAGCATCAGAGTCTTTCCCAATGAGTCAACTCTTCACATGAGGTGGCCAAAGTACTGGAGTTTCAGCTTTAGCATCAGTCCTTCCAAAGAACACCCAGGGCTGATCTCCTTTAGGATGGACTAGTAGGATCTCCTTGCAGTCCAAGGGACTCTCAAGAGTCTTCTCCAGCTCCACAGTTCGGTGCTCAGCTTTCTTCACAATCCAACTCTCACATCCATACATGACCACTGGAAAAACCATAGCATTGACTAGACAGACCTTTGTTGGCAAAGTAATGTCTCTGCTTTTTAATATGATATCTAGGTTGGTCATAACTTTCCTTCCAAGGAGTAATTGTTTAAATTTCATGGCTGCAATCACCATCTGCAGTGATTTTGGAGCCCAAAAAAATAAAGTCTGACACTGTTTCCCCATCTATTTGGCCATGAAGTGATGGGACCAGATGCCATGATCTCATTTTCTGAATGTTGAGCTTTATGCTAACTTTTTCACTCTCCTCTTTCACTTTCATCAAGAAGCTTTTTAGTTGCTCTTCACTTTCTGCCATAAGGGTGGTGTCATCTGCATATCTGAGGTTATTGATATTTCTCCCAGCAATCTTGATTCCAGCTTATGCTTCTTCCAGCCCAGCATTTCTCATGATGTACTGGCTCCAAAAGTTCAGTTCCCATAAATGACATTAATCATGGCATATTTTTCTATTCACTTTTGGATGGGAACTTTTTCCTATCGAAATCTAATTGTCCAAACACCAATGTTGAACAATAGTGGTTTTTCACACCATAATAGGGGACCAGGACATTAGTGGGAAAAACCTTAGGGTGGGAAGAAATGACCAGCTGATATTCTCAGTCCCACAGCCAGCATCCAAACAGCTGCTATCCTGAAAGACAGAGAGACACAGAGAGAGAGACAGAGAGGAGCAGGATGCTCCCTTGATCTTGAATGAGCATATCCTTCCACCCAAATCCTCTTTTTCTTTTGTCTAAAGAGGTAATGGTGGGCTCTGTGTATCTGTTTGTTTTGTTTAAAGTTTGGGAAGTTTCACTAACAGGAGTTTGGTTTAGGATGTGGAGGTTTGCATGGTGGATCCAAAGCAATTGGTTCCACCTGCCAAGTAGAAAATGAATCCCTCTAAGTGGAATGGACACGGAATAACATCCTTGACCGGGACAAATGGCACTGGAAGCTCACTGCTGTTTATGCTGAAAAACCACCCTTGTCTGAGCTCATAGGAAGTGCTCCTGCCCTGTGGGTAACTAGAAGGATTTGTTTCAGTATGACTGGCAAACCACACTTGCCAATCCTGTACTCACTATTCAGAACCTCATTAGACTCAAGCACCATCATCCTTCTAGGCTGAGCCCCTCTGAGCTATACTGTTTTTAGACACTCAAAGGTGAAACTTTCACTAGATATGAAAAAGAGGCCTGGAGACAGAAGGGATATCCCTTCTTTCCTCTCTACAAAGTTTTAGGTTTCCAAGCCATCATCTTTAAGTTCTTATCATGATACTTCTCAATATTTTTGCTTCAGTTCAGTTCAGTTCAGTCACTCAGTTGTGTCCGACTCTTCGCGACCCCATGAATCGCAGCACGCCAGGCCTCCCTGTCCATCACCAACTCCCGGAATTCACTCAGACTCACATCCATCGAGTCCGTGATGCCATCCAGCCATCTCTTCCTCAGTCGTCCCCTTCTCCTCCTGCCCTCAATCCCTCCCAGCATCAGGGTCTTTTCCAATGAGTCAACTCTTCGCATCAGGTGGCCAAAGTACTGGAGCTTCAGCTTTAGCATCATTCCTTCCAAAGAAATCCCAGGATTGATCTCCTTCAGAATGGACTGGTTGGATCTCCTTGTAGTCCAAAGGACTCTCAAGAGTCTTCTCCAACACCACAGTTCAAAAGCATCAATTCTTCGGCGCTCAGCCTTCTTCACTTCTTGTTTTTTTTTGGCTTGTTTTGCTTTGCTTTTTTAGTGATGGAACCCATTTTGTGATGAAACAGGAGTCCTAAGAACAGACGAAGTCCAGGTGCTCTGGTGCTCTGGATGGTCCCCTCCTCCAGCCTGGGACCCCTGGGAACACAGCCTGAAAATCACAGCCTTCTGGCATTCTGAAGTAAACACATACAGAACAGTGTTCAAGAGCTGTAAATACTGCCTTTCCTGGTGGCCCAGACGGTAAAGATTGGAGAAGGAAATGGGAACCCACTCCAGTGTTCTTGCCTGGAGAATCTCAGGGATGGCAGAGCCTGGTGGGCTGCCGTCTGTGGGGTCACACAGAGTCAGACACGACTGAAGTGACTTAGCAGCAGCAGATGGTAAAGAATCTACCTGCGATGCAGGAGACCCAGGTTCGATCCCTGGGTAAGAAACGCAACCCACTGCAGTAATCTTGTCTGAAGAATTCCATGGCAGAGGAGCTGGGCAGCTTACAGTCCGTGGGGTGGCAAAAGAGTCGGATGTGACTTGATTAACATAAGTTGCCAAATTTTTGTGATCTGACTCAAATTCACGGGATGTAAGCGAGCATTTCATGCTATGAGTCAAGAAAACAAAGGTTTACATCTTCACGCACTGTTTTGATAGACAGAAATTCTTATTTAAACAATGTGAGTGAATTTCTGACTCCACAGATATGTATAAAATATTAATCTCAGCAAGATTAACTCATTTGAAACAAGAGGTTAAGTCTCAAGCTGTGGTACTGAGGGTTTTATCAGATTTCTAACTTTCCAAAGCATGTTATTTTCCCCCCTAAAAACTTTACTCTCCTTCTTTTTTTTTTTTTTTTTGTAATGTAGAAAGGATTAACAGAGACCATTATCCACAACATTCCAACCAGAGACAGGCCCTGTTAACATTTTGGCAAAGTTCTTTCAATCAGCCCACTTTCTGCTTCGCTACGTCCAATTCTTTGCAAATTCATGGACTGCAGAATGCTAGGCTTCCCTGTCCTTCACTATCTCCCTGAGTTTGCTCAAACTCATGTCTATTGAGTCGGTGAGGCCATCCAACCATCTCATCTGCTTTCATCCCCTTCTCCTCCTGCCTTCAAGCTTGCCCAGCATCAGGGTCTTTTCAAATGAGTCAGTTCTTCACATCAGGGGGCCAAAGTATTGGGGTTTCAGCTTTAGCATCAGCAGTTCCAGTAAATATTCAGGCCTGACTTCCTTTTAGATTCACTGGTTCCATCTCCTTGCTACACTGATGATCCTTGCTATCCAAGGGACTCTCGAGAGTCTTCTCCAGCACCACAGTTTGAAAGCACCCATTATTCTCTTTGTTTCTCACATGGGTTCAGGGGAGTGAAGAGGGCAAATGCAACTGTATCCATTTAGTAGATGAAGTGCTTTCTCACACCAAACAGATCTGGCTCTGGAATAAGTTGCAGAAGGACACATGCATTTTCCATTTTTAATTTTCCTGATCAGGAATGCCTGTGGCCCGCACTCCAAACAAAAACGTAATCCTTCCACGGGCTTCCCAAAGCGATGAAGTTGATTACCTGCAATCATCCAGCAGTTGGTACCAAAACTAGGGAGACAGCCCAAGTGGACCTGTTCCCAGCAGCACATCCCTCCACCACAACCACCAGGCTGAACCTCTGCGCATTCCCTCGGCTTCCCAGAACCGTCTGGAGAAGGAGCAAACTTGCAAAGTTCACAGACAGCCCTTGTGAAGAATCACTCAATGGGAGAAAACTAAAGGGAAGTAGTAAAGTGGAGAGAAATGCAAAAATGAAGCTGTAAGAAACAGTGAGCAGAAAACATCCTGTGACGTTCTGGCAAGGAGAGGAAGAGAGCTAACAAAGACAGAAAGTCGCAAGAACACAGAGTGATCAAGTCCCTGGCAGTAAAAATTCATTATGAACAAACCTCAGTGAAAAACAAACTCCCAGAGGAGCTAATTACATGAGATGCTCTTGCAGTGACTCAGGCAGCAGGCATTCATTCACAGCCACCCCAGGGACATGCAAGTCACCACATCCCAGAGCTAACGGGCTGCCTTAGTGCCCGCCTCCTCCCAAACAATAAGCTTCCATCAGGTTAGCATTCTCTCAAGCCTGTCAATTGTAACCCAGGTTGTGTTAGGAGACAAGCTGGCACATTGTATAAAGGTCAAGTGGAAAAGCGTCCCTTCTGCTACATCACTGTCATCAACTGATAAAGGTCATCCCACCCAATACACTGCCGTGACGGAAAATAACTTTGTTTGTCTACTGTGAAATATTCAAGAGTCCCTCTGCTATAGGCTTTCCGGTTTCTCTCTGCTCTAGGAAGCTACTAAATTTGTCACTCCAAGGTATATCAGCTACTACTATGACAAAATCTTGTTTGCAAACAAATTTAAATGGAAAAACACAAAGACAGTAAGTTTAAAACATTATCTACATAGACTCATAATATCTAAATATTTAATGGTGATTTTAATTGTAGTAACTGACATTCATTCAGTGTTATATATAACCCATATATTTAGTCTATGCCATATCATTTAGGTCTCAAAACAACTCTATTATCCCATTTTACAGATGGGAAAAAGCAGCAAGCTCATACAGCTGGTGAGTGGTAGAACTTGACTTTGTGACCTGAAAGGCACTAATAGTTTATGATTCAATTGTTAGTAGAATTATCAGCTATTAACAACATGATAACAGTGACATCATCATCATTTATTGATAAGATCTTAAACATTCACGAGTTCATCCAACAACCATTTCTTGAGAGTCTACCTTGATCAGGCACGATGCTAGGTGCGGAGGACAAAGGCTGAAATTAGGGAGAGTCTGCCTCTCCCAGAAGGCAGCTTACAGTTCAGCCAAGGCCACAGCAAACAGCTATATTAACACATGCTGTATATGAGGCTAGGGAAACCTACAGAGCTCTCAACAGAAGGGACCCTGAAACCAAGTCTTTTTTTTTTTAATTAATTTTTATTTTTTAGCTTGTTTTGCTTTACAATACTGTATTCGTTTTGCTATACATTGACATGAATCAGCCACGAGTGTACATGAACTCCCAATCTCGACCCCCCCACCTCCCGCCCCCACCATCTCTCTGGGTTATCCCCGTGCATCAGTCCCAAGCATCCTGCATCCTGCATCAAACCTAGACTGGCGATTCGTTTCACTTATGATATCATACATGTTACAATGCCACTCTGCCAAATCATCCCACCCTCTCCTTCTCCCACAGAGTCCAAAAGGCTGTTCTATACATCTGTGTCTCTTTTGCTGTCTCATATACAGGGTTATCATTACCATCTTTCTAAATTCCATATATATGTGTTAGTGTACTGTATTGGTGTTTTTCTTTCTGGCTTACTTCACTCTGTATAATCGGCTCCAGCTTCACCCACCTCATTAGAACTGATTGAAATGTATTCTTTTTAATGGCTGAGTAATACTCCATTGTGTATATGTACCACCGCTTTCTTATCCATTCATCTGCTGAAGGACATCTAGGTTGCTTCCATGTCCTGGCTATTATAAATAGTGCTGCGATGAACATTGGGGTACACGTGTCTCTTTCAATTCTGGTTTCCTCAGTGTGTACGCCCAGCGTGGGATTGCTGGGTCATAAGGCAGTTCTGTTTGCAATTTTTTAAGGAATCTCCACACTGTTCTCCATAGTGGCTGTACTAATTTGCATTCCCCCCAACAGTGTAAGAGGGTTCCCTTTTCTCCACACCCTCTCCAGCATTTATTGCTTGTTGACTTTTGGATCACAGCCATTCTGACTGGTGTGAAATGGTACCTCACTGTGGTTTTGATTTGAAACCAAGTCTTGATGGCTCGTAGGATCTAAGATGGAAAGGGAGCAGTGCGTGCAAAGGCGAAGCGCCATGTGGGAAAGGCCGCCACCTCCAGGGGCCATGAAGGGCTGAAGAGGGGGTTACATGGGGGAAAGGAGTGGCAAGAAATGAAATCAGCAAGCCAGACAGTGGTCAGGGCGAGAAGGTGTTGCTATAGACCAAGTGTAACATTTATCCTGAGGGTGTTAATCATTGACAGAGGTGAAAGAGAAAGCGGTCCCCCAGGCACTGGAGAAGGGCAGCTGGCAATGGTGACAGCCAAACTGGAGGAGAGTGGGAATGGAGGTGGGGACTCTGGAGAGACTGACTAGTGCATGAGTCCAGGCAAAACCTGACAGATCTAAGGACAGAAGAAAGAGATATTCAGGAGATGAAATCCAAGAGACGTAGTGGCTCAACGTCTAGGAGAGGTGAGAATCTCGCACGACTCCCAGTCTTTCTAGCCTGACTTGCCATTCAGGGCAGGAGGAAATGCAGTCAGAGAAGCTAGGTTGAGACCTAACAGAGCCCAGGACTTGATCCTGCCAGGGCGCGATGGCAAGAAAAGTGCAGTCTTTGGGTCTTAGGCTGGGCACTCTACACAATCACACTGGAGTGGGAAGATGTCACAAATTGGCCAGTTGCTTATTATTTCAGAGATATTTGTCCAAAAACAAACATACAATGAAAACAATTCTCAGGCTAGGACCAGTGGACAAATGAAACTGGGAGGTGGCAGAATTATCTGATGAATGTGCTGAGAGAACACAACAGAACGTTGTTCACTTTCTGGCTTGGAGACTAGATGGCTGAGGTTGTCTCTCTCTTCACTGATTAACTTTACAACCCACTCAGTCCTTGTTCCAAATGCATGCCTTGCCGCCTTGATTCACTGGGTCTGCCTTTCCTACTTGACAAACAGGACCAAAAGACCAATGCAGGACCCACACTAGCGACTCAGTCAGGCAGAGGCAGCAGTGAGAGCTGCTTAAAAACCTTGTCAAGACTCCAGATTGTTTTGACCAGCAACCACTGCCAAAGCAGAAGTGAACAACTCTTTCCATAACTCTCCACCCACAACTCAGGAGATGTCCTTTCCTTCTCCAGAGCATCTGCCTCCATCCAGCTGAAGATCTGGGTAAATCTCCAAGCATTTATATACCATACAGGTTTTTGTGCCCAAATCTTACAGAAAACTTATGCAAAATTTCCTAGATAACTTTTCTTACTACTACTACTACTACTACTACTAAGTTGCTTCAGTCGTGTTCGACTCTGTGTGACCCCATAGACGGCAGCCCACCAGGCTCCCCCGTCCCTGGGATTCTCCAGGCAAGAACACTGGAGTGGGTTGCCATTTCCTTCTCCAATGCATGCAAGTGAAAAGTGAAACTGAAGTTGTGTCCGACTCTTAGCAACCCCATGGACTGCAGCCTACCAGGCTCCTTTATCCATGGATTTTCCAGGCAAGAGTACTACAGTGGGGGTGCCATTGTTAAGTGGGTCATAATTAGTCTTCCAAAGACAGTTCCAGCTCCAGAGCAGCTGATGCATTCACACCATGCTTCCAGCCCTCGTGGGTTTGGGAGCTGGAGGCATGGGCAGAGAGAACAGCAGACGATGTCTACAGAGCTTGTGAAAACCGAAGGGAACAGCCAGTCATTTTCCCCTGGTGTGTCTCTGTCATCTACAATATGCTACTGATATGCTTACTGTCAATTTTTTTATTAGAGGGGATGCAAGATTTAATTAAGTGTCTGGACAGTTTATTAAAAAAAAAAAAAAAAAGAGTACCTGTCCAGTGACGCATCACCCATGCAAGAAGCCCCATGGCGCAGGAGCATGTACCATTGCCGTTAGGCAGAAGAAATGGACGCCACGTCTGTAAGTGAGCATATTAGATGGATTAGATCGTCGTCTGGGACCCGCATCTTCACTCTCTCTGCCCACAAGGGTACAGGTCACAAGACAGCAGAGACCCACAGAAAAAGGACCAGAACAGAGAACCAATCTCTCGTCAATCTCTTCTTTGTCCTTGTCTTTAGCCCTCCATTTATGGAGGTTTTTATCTTCCTTTTTCATGTTTTTCCCAACTACCCTCAAAACCAGGGAAACCAATTCTTTCAAGCCCAAGCAGTCTTTCAACTTCATTTTCGCAATGTCATCCAATGTCATTCAACAGAGAATGAGGCAGAGAACAAGAAACTCAAGGTCATGAAATTTAGACCGCAGAGAAGAAAAGTAGTTTGCCAGGAAAATGTGAAGAGCAGTCAGACTCTAAATGCCTCATTATAATCTGCATGTTTTAGTATATATTGCTTTACCTCATTTACAAACTTTTGCAGCTTGAAAGAAATCAGGTTATGTGCAGATAAGCTGCTTATTGCCAAATAGAAAATAAGAAGCCAAACCATTCTATCTTATTTTCTGCCTGCTACTGATGCTAACTGCTGGCAAAGAGATGATTCAGGAGCAGCCCCACTCTGCACCGCGTTTCCTAACCTGTGGTACCCAGGGATGTGGGATGAGGGTAAAGAGTGGGCAGAGAAAGGAGAACAAGCAATCCATCAATATCTGTGCACCAGGCACCTCGCACACACCATTATCATGGTTAACCTTCCAGCCACACGGCAGCACAGGGATTATTATCCCCAGTTTATCCAGGAGCGAACTGGTGCTCAAGGACAGATGACAGGATGAAAGGACACTGTCACGCTGACCCTAGGTCTGCTCGCCCAATCCTGAGAGTGTGCACTCTGCGTGCTGAGCTCGTTACTAAACACTTCACAGCCCCTTGTAGGTAAATTACACCTCAACTGAAAACATACAGAATTAAACTAAATATGTAAATAAACACTGGGCGAATTTTTCACAGCTCCTGAAAGTGTTTTTAACTACAGACTCCCCCAGGTTAAATAAGAGTAAATTATTTCTAATTGTTATCTGTCTCTCTCCTTTTGACTCCCCCCTTTTATCCTTCTGGCCACCTCTGTCTCCTTCCTCCCTCTTCTCTTCTCTGTATAACTCCGTGAACATCTCTGAGCGGTCCAGTTGTGGAGTGCACATAAGGAAGTGATTACTGGCTAGCTTGCTCTCCTCTTTTGATTCCACCTCATCTCATTCGGGTCACCTCTAACTCCCTCCTCCCTCTTCTCTTCTCCATGTAACTCTGTGAACCTCTCTGGGTGTCCCTCACTGTGGAGAAACTTTTCATCTTTAACCTAGATGTTTTATCAACGGTGCTGTATAGCAGAAGTCTTGAGACTACTGTAAAAATAAGACTGAAAACCAGAAGCAGGAGGCTTAAGTCCAAATTCTGAGAACACCAGAGAACTCCTGACTCCAGGGAACATTAATTGACAGGAGCTCATCAAATGCCTCCATACTTACACTGAAACCAAGCACCACCCAAGGGGCAACAAGTTCCAGAGCAAGACGTACCATGCAAATTCTCTAGCAACACAGGAACACAGCCCTGAGCTTCAATATACAGGCTGCCCAAAGTTACCCCAAAACCATTGACATCTCATAACTCATTACTGGATACTTCATTGCACCCCAGAGAGAAGAAATCCAGCTTCACCCACCAGAACACCGACAGAAGCTTCCCTAACCCATGTAGAAATAGAAGAGTTGATTCTGCCAATTTATTTCAACCATCCTTCAATTCAGTGACAGGAGATGTGGGCCAATCAGCACCATAATATATATATGTACATAACAACCTGCTGATGGACTGACTTTATGAGATGAACTCACAAAGCCGCCTGAGACGCTACCACAGTCAGAGACAAATCAAAGATTACCTTGCTTCCTTGGGAGGACTAGGACAAACGTCTCTGGAAAATCTCTAATTGAGGCAATTATTAATCCAATCTGTGAGAGCAGGTTTGGGGAGGGACTGTGTGTAATCCACCACACTCCCCACCATCCAGCAGTGCTCGGACACCTAAATGAATGGACTCTGGAGAGTGTTTTCATCCTAATCTTCTTGAATATTGTTAACATCTGTCATTTTGAAATTCACATGTTGCTCTCGTTATTTTTTTTAATTTAATTTTTATTTTATGTTGGAGTATAGCTGATTTACAGTGTTGTATTAGTTCCTGCTAGACAGCCAAGTGACTGTTATACATATACATGTATCCACTGTTTTTTAGATCCTTTTCCAACATAGGTTATTACAGAGTGTTGAGTACAGTTCCCTGTGCTGTACAGTAGGTCCTGGTTGATTTTTTATCATTCTTCCCACAATAGACAATCTCACCTCATCACAGACACAAGTAAACACACTTTTCTACCTGCCGTACCTTTAGCTGCAGTAATTGGTCCCCCAAAATGTCATCACCTGAGGCAAGCTCTCCATGAAAGCTTTCATACTGGAGCCAAGAAGACAGCTTCCTTTTTCTTCACACCCTGCCCAGTACTTATTATTCATCGACTTTTTGGTGATAGCCATTCTGACCAGGGTGAGGTGATACCTGATTGTAAACGAACTTATTTACAAAACAAAGAGAGACTTGCAGACATTAAAAAACAACCTTACAGTTACCAAAGGGGAAATGTGGGGTGAGGGATAAATTAGGAGTTTGGGATTAATAGATGCACACTACTATATATGAAATAAACAAGAATGATCTCGTGCACAGCACAGGGAAATGTACTTAATGCCTTACAATAACCTAAAATGGAAAACAATCTGAAAAAGAACATGTATAAATATATATAACTGAATCACTTTGCTGTATGCAGCAAAGTAACACAGCATTGAAAGTCAAGTATACTTCAATTTAAATTTTTTAAAAGATGATAGAACTCCCTTCAGCTTCCTCTCTCCCTCTCTTCCAATGCCCCTTCTCTCTCCCCCCTACATTAAACACCCACTGTGACTAATTCAAGCAGCCCCATGAGCTGCAGATCCTGCTGAGACCCAGTTTACAGCCAGCACCACTGCCCAATATCAAATCGAGCATGACCGCGTATCCCAGTTAATGCCAAATGGAGCGAAGAAGGGCTTTCTCTACTGAGATTTCCCCAAGTTATAGAAGTTTTTAGCAAAATAATTGTTGTTATTTTGATAAGCCACTAAACTTGGAGTTGTTTGTTACACAGCAGCAGGTAACCAGGAACAGATTTTGGTGCCACATTGGTGCTGCCATAACAAAGAACCAAACATGCGGTCATAGCTCTGGGGCTGCGGAGCTGCATGGGAGTTGGAAGAGCCCTAAAGAGAAGTATGATTGATCTTTAAGAGGCTACTGGTAAGGAATTAAAGAAAAAAAAAATGATAGTGGAAGCTGGAAGGCTGTTTAGCAACATTTTTATTTGAAAACTTTCAACTTCTAGGTTTTGAAGTCAAACTTCCAAGGGACTGCCAGAATTGCTTCTCTATCCCCATCAGTTCAGTTCAGTCACTCAGTCGTGTCCGACTCTTCGCGACCCCATGAATCGCAGCACGCCAGGCCTCCCTGTCCATCACCAACTCCCAGAGTTCACTCAGACTCACTCCATTGAGTCCGTGATGCCATCCAGCCATCTCATCCTCGGTCGTCCCCTTCTCCTCCTGCCCCCAATCCCTCCCAGCATCAGGGTCTTTTCCAATGAGTCAACTCTTCGCATAAGGTGGCCAAAGTACTGGAGTTTCAGCTTTAGCATCATTCCTTCCAAAGAAATCCCAGGGTTGATCTCCTTTAGAATGGACTGGTTGGATCTCCTTGAAGTCCAAGGGACTCTCAAGAGTCTTCTCCAACACCACAGTTCAAAAGCATCAATTCTTTGGCGCTCAGCTTTCTTCACAGTCCAACTCTCACATCCATACATGACCACAGGAAAAACCATAGCCTTGACTAGACGGACCTTAGTCGGCAAAGTAATGTCTCTGCTTTTGAATATACTATCTAGGTTGGTCATAACTTTTCTTCCAAGGAGTAAGCGCCTTTTAATTTCATGGCTGCAGTCACCATCTGCAGTGATTTTGGAGCCCAAAAAAACAAAGTCTGACACTGTTTCTACTGTTTCCCCATCTATTTCCCATGAAGTGATGGGGCCAGATGCCATGATCTTCGTTTTCTGAATGTTGAGCTTTAAGCCAACTTTTTCACTCTCCTCTCTCACTTTCAACAAGAGGCTTTTTAGCTCCTCCTCACTTTCTGCCATAAGGGTGGTGTCATCTGCATATCTGAGGTGATTGATATTTCTCCCAGCAATCTTGATTCCAGCTTATGCTTCTTCCAGCCCAGCATTTCTCATGATGTACTCTGCATAGAAGTTAAATAAGCAGGGTGACAATATACAGCCTTGACGTACTCCTTTTTCTATTTGGAACCAGTCTGTTGTTCCATGTCCAGTTCTAACTGTTGCTTCCTGATCTGCATACAGATTTCTCAAGAGGCAGGTCAGGTGGTCTGGTATTCCCATCTCTTTCAGAATTTTCCACACTTTACTGTGATCCACACAGTCAAAGGCTTTGGCATAGTCAATAAAGCAGAAATAGATGTTTTTCTGGAACTCTTTTGCTTTTTCCATGATCCAGCGGATGTTGGCAATTTGATCTCTGGTTCCTCTGCCTTTTCTAAAACCAGCTTGAACATCAGGGAGTTCACGGTTCACATAATTACTGAAGCCCATGTGCCTAGAGCCTGTGCTCTGCAACAAGAGAAGCCACTGCAGTGAGAAGCCGACACACCACAGCAAAGAGTACCCTGCTCTCCACAACTAGAAAAAGCCTGTGCAAGGCTAGAAAAAGCTGTGCAAGACCCAGCACAGCCTAAAGAAAAAAGAGGTATGGAGTTTCTTTTAAAAATAAATACACACACAGTTAAGCAGGCTAACAGTTGCGACTTAAGCATATGTCACTAAATGGAACATATTTAATTGTACATATCATAAATTATTGGTAATTTTAAACACTCCATTAATGTATTAGTTCTGTACACTATTTTCAAAATTATTTTCTAGTAATGGAGTAATAAAGGAATATACAATCAGGTCTCAGTAATATACATTTTTTTCAATGATATAAATTTAAATAAACAGACAAGATTTAAAACTCCACTTGCTATGGTTACATGTAACAAGTTCCTATGCTTCTCTAAGTCCCTAATCTTTTTGAATTTTTGTTATTTTTGTCTTTAGTTCAAGATACAACAAAATGCCATCATGTTATTACAAATTACATCTGTTTTAAGTTATCTAAAGAAATTAAAAAAATGTTATCAACAGCTAACTTGCAGGAAAAAATACTTTGAATAAAACAACAAAACAGATGTCAAATTTAGTATCTTTTTTCATACAGTAATATTAAGTTATTGCTGTCAAAATGGAAGTAATTTTCAAAAGGTAAGTCAAGTCTCAAGAAAAGTATAAAATCCCAAGTGCTTATATTCCCTTTATTATATGAAGAGAAAAATGAAACATTTTAATGTTGAATGTGCTATTAATACTAGAGTCAAATGCCATGTTTTTCTTTAGATTTCTGTCTTAATGTTTATAATATGAAATTAACATTTGTAGTTTTTTCTTTAATAAAAGTATTGCATATTTTTAATATAGGAAGAAAAGCAAAAAGCAAATGAAAACCATCCATAATACTATCATTCAAAGGTAACACCACAGTTTATATTTAATTAACACGTCTCTGGCTTTAAAAAAAAAAGTTTATTTATTTATTGGCTGGCTGGATCTTCCTTGCTGCATAGGCTTTTTCTCTAGTTGTGGTGAGCAGAGGGTTACTCTCCAGCTGTGATGCATGGGCTTCTCACTGCAGTGGGCCCTCTTCTTGCAGAGCACAGACTTTGGGCTTCAGTAGTTGTGGCCTGTGGGCTCAGAAGTTGTGGCTCACAGGTTTAGTTGCTCCACGGCAGGTGGGATCTTCCCAGACCAGGTATCAAATCTGTGTCTCCTGCATGGCAGGCAGATTCTTTACCACTGAGCCACCAGGGAAGACCCTTGAGTTTTGTTTTATAACCTGTTTTTTTTTTTCTTGGCTACCCACTTCAGTATTCTTGCCTGGAGAATTCCTTGCACAGAGGAGCCTGGTGGGCTACAGTCTATGGGGTTGCAAAGAGCTGGAAAGGACTGAGCAACTAACACACACTACATGTTCTTTTACATTCTCAAAGACTGAACATTCAGAATCAATTAGATGTGTTTTATACAGATGCTTTATACAAATACAAAATATGTTTTGTGTTTTATACAAATACACAGACATATTTTAGTTCATTTGAGTGCTTATTTTTTATTGATAAACACCAATCAATGTCCTTACTAAGTGCTTTCATAAATCAATATTACCTCTTTGAATAAATCACTAGCAGTAGGATACTGTCAGAGAACACACATATATATTTTAAAGTTTTTGTTTTCCTGAGACATTATTCCTATTTATAACCGTTTCCACCTACTCCCCAACTCAGGATGAGAACTAGTTTTGAACTTAAGGGGAATGAAAAAGAACTATGCATTAATATAATACTGAAGAAGTATGAAGACTAAATACAGAAAATCCAATTTTTAAAGACAATTTGCCTCACTCTAAAATTCATCTGAAAATAAATCTGGTTCTCTTGTCAAATTCAATATAACACTTAAAATCTATCAGTGAAAAATCATTTTAATGGCACTGATCAGAACATCTTTCAAGATAAAATATACTTTTACAACAACTTTGTTTTGAAAGTACCATCTTGCTAAATCAAAGTTGGATAACATGAAGAAAAAATGTTGTCCCATTCCTTTTAGAGTAGTTTTGCTTTATAAATACACCATTAATTCACATTTAAGAAGCTGTATTTTATTTTCACTATACCTTATATGAATGTATATAATATTTCCATGCTGATCCACATTGATTTTTCCAGGAATGCAAGGAATTCTTCTTTCTGTTTCTTTTGTTAAAAGTTTCTTACACAAACAGCATCTATAATAACACAAAGATACAATGAAAAAAAAAACCTTGATTAAAAAATGGCTAGAGGAAATGAACAGACATTTTCCCACAGAGGAAATATAGATGGCCAACACAGACATGAAAAGATGTTCAACATCTAATCCTCAAGGAAATGCAAATGAAGACCACAATGAGATAGCATCTCACACCTGTCAGAATGGACACCATCAAAAAGAACACAAATAACACATGCTGGTGAGGATACGGAGAAAGGGAACACCTGTACACTGTTAGCAAGAATGTAAATGGGTGCAGCCACTGTGAAAAAAAGTATAAGGGCTCACAAAAAATGAAAAACAGAACCACCACATGATCCAGCAATCTCACTCCTGGGTATACATTAAAGAAACCTGATTTGAAATGATACATGCACCCCAATGTTACTAGATGCATTATTTACAACAGCCAAGACATGTAACAACCCAAGTGTCCATTCACAGAGGAATGGATAAAGATGATGTGGTGACCACATACACACACACACACAGTGGAATACTACTTGACCATAAAACTGAAATTTTGTCATCTGCAGCAACATACATGGAGGGCATTATGTGAAATAAGTCAGACAAAGAAAGACAAGTGTTGTATGTTATTACTTATGTGTGGAATCTAAAATATACAATAAACTAGTGAATATAACAAAAAAGAAGCAGACTAATAGAAAACAAACTAGTGGTCATCAGTGGGGAAAGTGTAGGGAAGGGTAAAATAGGAGGAGGGAAGTGGGAAATACAAACTCGAACCCAAAACAATAAAGTAAATGGCAATGGGATCATACTTATCAATAATTACCTTAAATGTAAATGGGCTGAATGCCCCAACTAAAAGGCAAAGACTGGCTGAATGGATACAAAAACAAAACCCCTATATATGCTGCCTACAAGAGACCCACCTCAAAACAAGGGACACATACAGACTAAAAGTGAAGGGATGGAAACAGATATTCCATGCAAATAGAGACGAAAAGAAAGCAGGAGTGGCAATACTCATATCCGATAAAATAGACTTTAAAACAAAGGCTGTGAAAAGAGACAAAGAAGGCCACTACATAATGATTAAAGGATCAATCCAAGAAGAAGATATAACAATTATAAATATATATGCACCCAACATAGGAGCACCGCAATATGTAAGACAAATACTAACAACTATGAAAGGGGAAATTAACAATAACACAATAATAGTGGGAGACTTTAATACCCCACTCACATATATGGACAGATCAACTAAACAGAAAATTAATAAAGAAACACAAACGTTAAATGATACAATAGACCAATTAGACCTAATTGATATCTACAGAACATTTCACCCCAAAACAATGAATTTCACCTTTTTCTCAAGTGCTCACGGAACCTTCTCCAAGATAGATCACATTCTGGGCCATAAAGCTAATCTTGATAAATTCAAGAAAATTGAAGTCATTCCAAGCATCTTTTCGGACCATAATGCATTAAGATTAGATCTCAACTACAGGAGAAAAACTACTAAAAATTCCAACATATGGAGGCTGAACAACACACTTCTGAATAATCAACAAATCACAGAAGAAATCAAAAGAGAAATCAAAATATGCATAGAAACAAATGATAACGAAAACACAACAACCCAAAACCTGTGGGACACTATAAAAGCAGTGCTAAGAGGAAAGTTCATAGCAATACAGGCATACCTCAAGAAACAAGAAAAAAGTCAAATAAATAACTTAACTCTACACCTAAAGCAACTAGAAAAGGAAGAAATGGAGAACCCCAGAGCTAGTAGAAGGAAAGAAATCATAAAAATTAGGGCAGAAATAAATGCAAAAGAAACAAAAGAGACCATAGCAAAAATCAACAAAGCCAAAAGCTGGTTCTTTGAAAGGATAAATAAAATTGACAAACCATTAGCCAGACTCATCAAGAAACAAAGGGAGAAAAATCAAATCAATAAAATTAGAAATGAAAAGGGAGAGATCACAACAGACAACACAGAAATACAAAGGATCATAAGAGACTACTATCAGCAATTATATGCCAATAAAATGGACAACGTGGAAGAAATGGACAAATTCTTAGAAAAGTACAACTTTCCAAAACTGAACCAGGAAGAAATAGAAAATCTCAACAGACCCATCACAAGCACGGAAATTGAAACTGTAATCAGAAACCTTCCAGCAAACAAAAGCCCAGGTCCAGACGGCTTCACAGCTGAATTCTACCAAAAATTTCGAGAAGAGCTAACACCTATCCTACTCAAACTCTTTCAGAAAATTGCAGAGGAAGGTAAACTTCCAAACTCATTCTATGAGGCCACCATCACCCTAATACCAAAACCTGACAAAGATGCCACAAAAAAAGAAAACTACAGGCCAATATCACTGATGAACATAGATGCAAAAATCCTCAACAAAATTCTAGCAATCAGAATCCAACAACACATTAAAAAGATCATACACCATGACCAAGTGGGCTTTATCCCAGGGATGCAAGGATTCTTCAATATCCACAAATCAATCAATGTAATTCACCACATTAACAAATTGAAAAATAAAAGCCATATGATTATCTCAATGGATGCAGGGAAAGCCGTTGACAAAATTCAACATCCATTTATGATAAAAACTCTCCAGAAAGCAAGAATAGAAGGAACATACCTCAACATAATAAAAGCTATATATGACAAACCCACAGCAAACATTATTCTCAATGGTGAAAAATTGAAAGCAATTCCCCTAAAGTCAGGAACAAGACAAGGGTGCCCACTTTCACCGCTACTATTCAACATCGTTCTGGAAGTTTTGGCCACAGCAATCAGAGCAGAAAAAGAAATAAAAGGAATCCAAATTGGAAAAGAGGAAGTAAAACTCTCACTGTTTGCAGATGACATGATCCTCTACACAGAAAACCCTAAAGACTCCACCAGAAAATTACTAGAGCTAATCAATGAATATAGTAAAGTTGCAGGATATAAAACCAACACACAGAAATACCTTGCATTCCTATATACTAATAATGAGAAAGTAGAAAAAGAAATTAAGGAAACAATTCCATTCACCATTGCAATGAAAAGAATAAAATGTTTAGGAATATATCTACCTAAAGAAACTAAAGACCTATATATAGAAAACTATAAAACAGTGGTGAAAAAAACCAAAGAGGACACTAATAGATGGAGAAATATACCATGCTCGTGGATCGGAAGAATCAATATAGTGAAAATGAGTATACTACCCAAAGCAATCTAAAGATTCAATGCCATTCCTATCAAGCTGCCAGTAGTATTTTTCACAGAGCTCGAACAAATAATTTCACAATTTGTATGGAAATACAAAAAACCTAGAAAAGCCAAACCAAACTTGAGAAAGAAGAATGGAACTGGAGGAATCAACCTACCTGATTTCAGGCTTTACTACAAAGCCACAGTCATCCGGACAGTATGGTACTAGTACAAAGACAGATATATAGATCAATGGAACAAAATTGAAAGCCCAGAAATAAATCCACACACCCATGGACACTTTATCTTCGACAAAGAAGGCAAGAATACACAATGGATTAAAGACAATCACTTTAACAAGTGGTGCTGGGAAAACTGGTCAACCACTTGTAAAAGAATGAAACTGGAACACTTTCTAACACCATACACAAAAATAAACTCAAAATGGATTAAAGACCTAAATGTAAGACCAGAAACTATAAAACTCCTAGAGAAGAACATAGGCAAAACACTCTCCGACATACATCACAGCAGGATCCTCTATGACCCACCTCCCAGAATGCTGGAAATAAAAGCAAAAATAAACAAATGGGATCTAATAAAAATTAAAAGCTTTAAGCAAGGTAAAAAGACAGCCTTCGGAATGGGAGAAAATAATAGCAAATGAAGCAACTGACAAACAACTAATCTCAAAAATATACAAGCAACTCCTGCAGCTCAATTCCAGAAAAATAAACAACCCAATCAAACAATGGGCCAAAGAACTAAATAGACATTTCTCCAAAGACATATAGATGGCTAACAAACACATGAAAAGATGCTCAACATCACTCATTATCAGAGGAATGCAAATCAGGACCACAATGAGGTACCATTTCACACCAGTCAAAATGGCTGCAATCTAAAAGTCTACAAGCAATAAATGCTGGAGAGGATGTGGAGAAAAGGGAACCCTTTTACACTGTTGGTGGGATGTAAACTAGTACAGCCACTATGGAGAACAGTGTGGAGATTCCATAAAAAACTGGAAATGGAACTGCCTTATGACCCAGCAATCCCACTGCTGGGCATACACACTGAGGAAACCAGAATTGAAAGAGACACGTGTACCCCAGTGTTCATCTCAGCACTGTTTATAATAGCCAGGACATAGAAGCAACCTAGATGTTCATCAGCAGACGAATGGAAAAGAAAGCTGTGGTACATATACACAATGGAGTATTACTCAGCTATTAAAAAGAATACCTTTGAATCAGTTCTAATGAGGTGGATGAAACTGGAGCCGATTATACAGAGTAAAGTAAGCCACAAAGAAAAACACAAATACAGTATACTAACACATATATATGGAATTTAGAAAGATGGTAATGATAACCCTGTATGAGAGACAGCAAAAGACACACAGATGTATAGAACAGTCTTTTGGACTCTGTGGGAGAGGGCGAGGGTGAGATGATTTGGGAGAATGGCACTGAAACATGTATAATATCATGTAAGAAATGAATTGCCAGTCTAGGTTCGATGCAGGATACAGGATGCTTGGAGCTGGTGCACTGGGATGACCCAGAGAGATGGTATGGGGAGGGAGATGAGAGAGGGGTTCAGGATTGGGAACACGTGTACACCCATGGCAGATTCATGCTGATGTATGGCAAAACCAATACAGTATTGTAAAGTAAAATAAAGTAAAAAAAAAAAAAAAAAAAACTCCTGGGTATAAAATAAGCTCAAGGATGTATTATACAACATAAGAAATATAGCCAATATTTTGTAATAACTGTAAATAGAAAGTAACCTTTAAAATTGTATAAAAATTAAAAAACAACAAAGAAAAGATGATACAAAAAACATTCAAGAAGAAAATTTCAAATGTACTAAAATTAAAGAATTTAGCTGCAATATAGCATACTAAAGAAAAATATACCTGTATAATGTTGCTGCATTATTCCGAGAATCTGGATTCAAGTACTCAGGATCAAACAGTCTCTCAATCTCTTACAAAAAAGTTTACTAGTAACAACAAATGACCAACAAATTAATTTTCTCTATCTACTTTACCAAAATTACTTGATAGTGATGAAAACAAATGCTGAACTATTTGCACACGTAGAAAATAAGACTAACAAGTCCTTACAGAGTCCTTCCTTGGGAATTTATAATACATTTTTTGCTGTTCTAAGTAAGTAAACCTACTAATGAGAATTGCTTGATCAAGAATCAATTTTCACAAGAAAAATGAGACACATGGGTATCTAACTCTCTTTCAGTTCTTTGTTAAGGAAAACTCCAGATTGAGGATTTGGGAAGTTTAACAATACTGGGTCTACCAATAATTTCATACATGACCTTTGGCAACTTAAAATCTCTGAAACTTATTTTCTCCATCTAGAAAATGGGGCTACTAATTTCACATGCATAAGATTTTAAGAGGGTTAAATAGACAGTGTTTTTAGAGTGTCAGAGAAGGCAATGGCAACCCACTCCAGTACTCCTGCCTGGAAAATCCCATGGACGGAGGAGCCTGGTAGGCCACAGTCCAAGGGGTCACGAAGAGTCAGACATGAATGAGTGACTTCACTTTCACTTTTCACTTTCCTGCATTGGAGAAGGAAATGGCAACCTACTCCAGTGTTTTTGCCTGGAGAATCCCAGGGACGGTGGTGCCTGGTGGGCTGCCGTCCATGGAGTCGCACAGAGTCGGACACGACTGAGGCGACTTAGCAGCAGCAGTAGCAGACATAGTATTAAACACTCAATATATGTTAATACTTTACTATTATGCATAATATAATGATCTGGACCTCCCAAGTGATGCTACTGGTAAAGAATTCACCTGCCAATGCAAGAGATTCTTGCCTAGAGAATCCTATGGACAGAGGAGCCTGGTGGGCTACAATCAATGGTGTTGCAAAACGTCAGACATGACTAAAGTGACTTAACATACACATAACACAATAATGTTAGACATGAACTTACTTTTTCTGTAATCATTCAGAGCAAACATCTGGAAAAAAGTGTTTAAATCCAACCAACCACATTTCTGTCCTCATCTTACTCTACATGGTAGCAGCATTCCACATATTTGAATACTTAACTGCTTCCTCCTTTTTGAAACCCTCTTTCCTTCTGCCTTCCCTTTGACCCTGACTCTTCCTTCTCAGGCTCCTTAACTCTCCTTTGTTGAATCTTCCACCTGTTGGGCAGTCTTTATCACTATGCTCTTGTTAACAACCAGGAAATAAACAAAAATAGCATTTATAATACTACTACTACTACTACTAAGTCGCTTCAGTCATGTCCGACTCTGTGCGACCCCAAAGATGGCAGCCCACCAGGCTCCCCCATCCCTGGGATTCTCTAGGCAAGAACACTGGAGTGGGTTGCCATTTAAAAAATTCAAATGCCTAGGAATAAATTTAACTGAGAAAAAGGAAAAATGTCTCTATACCAAAAACTATAAAACACTGCTAAAATAAAGAGTTATACCATGTTTATGAACAGAAAGATTCAATGTTATTAAGATGTCTCTTCTCAAATCCACAGGTCCAATACTAACCCTCAAATTTGCAGGGGTGTGTGTGTGTGTGTGTGTGTGTGTGTGTGTGTGTGTATGTATATGAGAGAAAAAGAAAGAGAAAATGGGCAGGCTAATTATAAAATTCATATGGAAATGCAAAGGACATAAAATGACTAAGATAGCAATCTTGGAGAATGGCAAAGCTGGAGAATTTTAGATTGGTGGTGGTGGTGGTGGTGGTGGTTTAGTTGCAAAGTTGTGTCCAACTCTTGGAACCCCATGGACTGTAGCCTGCCAGGCATCTCTATCCATGGGATTCTCCAGGCAAGAATACTGGAGCGGGTTGCCATTTCCTTCTCCAGAATGTTAGATTACTAGATACCAAAAAAATATTAGAAAGCTACTGTAATTAAGACAGTGTTCTACTGATAAAAGTATAGACAAAGAAATCAACAGAACAAAACGGAGAATTCAGAAAGAGATCTCACATATATAGTTTCCTGATTTACAGTAAAGGTGCCTTGCAATTCAGTAGAGAACATACAGTCTGGTTAGGAAATCTCATTCAGTTCTGTGGCTTTAAACCTCATCTACTCATATTTTTAAGCCCTGAACTCTGACCTAAACTTCAGACTTACATCTACCTGCCATCCTACCTGAATGTCCAAGAAGTATATTAAATATATTAAATTAACCTAACAAGATCCAAACACATCTTCTGATTCCCCTCACCCCAGTCACTGCTCTGTTAATGACACTATCATTCACTTAGTTACTCAACCTTAAAACCTAGTAATTATCCTAAAATATTCTCTTTTCCCATATCATCACATTTGAAAATTTGTCAAATCTTTGTAATAACATACTCTGAATCCACCTACTTCCAGAGCCCCTGCCTCTACTCTAGTCCTAAGCTTTCCATCTCTCACTAGACCACTGCACTAGACTTCAAATAGGTCTTGCTACTTATATCCTTACAGTCTTTTCTCCACAAAAACAAACCAGATCATGCCACTCCTCTGCTTCCATTCCACCTAGAATAAAGTATACACTCCTTGCATGACCTAAACAGCTCCTAATGCTGTTGACTTCATCTCACACAACTCTTCCCCTTTATACTTAGGCCCTGTCTTGATAATTTTTAACATAATTCACCATCATAATCTGCTTATATATGCCTTATACAAAGTGACTAATTTAGTTACTACTTTTCACCTCGAGCCATCAGCTCAGAATATATTTTATTTCAGGCAGGTATATTCAGTTGCTTGGTCATGTCGGACTCTTTATGACTCTCTGGACTGTCCCACTAGGTTTCTCTGTCTACGGAATTCTTCAGGCAAGAAGACTGGAGTGGGTTGTCATTCCTTCTCCAGGGGATCTTCCCAGCTCAGGGAATGAACCCACATCTCCTGCATTGGCAGGTGCATTCTTTACCACTGAGCCACCTAAGAAGCCCCATATTTTAATTCATTTAAAATAAAATGGAAATAGATTTCCAAATATATTCTAAATATAAAATTTTTACTAAAATGAAATAAAATAACACATTTTTTTCTAATAGGAACATTACCTTTAAAATTAAATTTTAAAAATTACCTTCTAAACTTATCTTTCTTGTCCTTTAAATCATCAACTTCATTGTGTGTAAACAGATCAGCTATGCGTGTAAGAAGATTTGCATTAATACAGTTCATGTTGCATGGAGTAGCTACAATGGCATTCATATTTTTGTGGCAATACTGTATACACTGTTCAACCTAAACAAAGAACACAGAAAATACGTGTTGAAGATAGAAACAGAAAGGATAATGTCATACCAATACTTTTCAAAGATAAAGATTCATTAAAGGCTTAATCCATGTATTGCTAGGCAATAACTTAGCTCTGCCTATTTGCGTTAAACTATACTGTTTCAAAGTGGTCTAGTAGGTCAAATTTATACAAACATAGCTAGAAAAAATTTCAAACTTCTTGGAATATTTTGAACAACAATGTAATGAACATCTTTCAGAATGGTAGCAGATATAAATCTTAAGTCCACAAACTCAAGGGTACAGATATGTGACTTTCTATTACTAAACTTGGTGACAATTTTACATCTCCATTTCTCTAACAGAAACAATTTCAGTCACTTTAGGGTTTTCTCAGTTCTGTTGTGCTTGCTTTCTTCCTTTCTTCAATGTCAGGTATATTTATTTACTTTTCAAGGTAGATTGTGTTTTGGGGAAAAACAGCACTGGTTAATTATGTATGCTTCTAAATATTTTGCTATGACATAAAAATCATGCTTTAGGTCTTAGATTACAAAAATCAAAACTCAGAGACTCTTTTAGTCTCTCCTTTTTTCCTATAACCCTCCCCTGAAGCAATTAATACCAACAACAGAAGGGAGGGACTAAGGAGTACAAAAATACAATAAAACCTCAAACAAATAAATGAACTTCACATCTGTTAACACAGTAAAGGAATACTCTGTGTAGTTTTTTCAGAGGTTAAAAGCAAATATTCATTTAAAACTACAAAAAACATAAAAAAAAGTCTGAATGATAAATTTATTAAATAAAGGAAAAAGAAGAAAAATATATTCAGTGTTAAGAGTCTGATATGTATATATTGTGCTTTTATGCTTCATCAACTTTTTTTTTTCATCAACTATTTTTAACAACAGACATAAGCATGTGGTTTTCACATACAAAATTATACCTTTTAGTAGTTGGGCATTAGTTTCTTAGTTTGTTTAACTATAAATGAAAGACACAAATAAGCAGTACAAGCTTAAACCAATTATTTAAATAGTAAAACAAATATATTCCAATTAATTTTCTTTTAATTTGGCTTTATGGCCAAATCCCTTTTGCTACTGCTAAGTCGCTTCAGTCGTCTCCGACTCTGTGCGACCCCAAAGATGGCAGCCCACTGTCCCTGGGATTCTCCAGGCAAGAACACTGGAGTGGGTAAATCCCTTTTGAGGCAATATTAATTCTATTTAGTTTCATCTGATGCAACAGCTAACTCCTCCCTTGGGGAGAAGTTGCTAGCTTTATAGGCATCCTGCGCAAATAATACACAGTAGCCTTAAGCCTTTCCCAATAGAACAAAGTACCTCCAAACACCAGCAGCTTATTCTAATGAATCACAGTCTTGAATCAACAACTACTTTAGGAAGATATCTCCGAATTTTCTAGACACTTGAAGAAAACATCAAGTTATATGTTAAATCAAGCACAGGTGAATAGAAGAGCTGGATCTTATTAATACTTACCAGTGAATCCATTTTCAAAAACTCTGAAGAAATAAGAATTGAAATGACATTTCCTGGCTCTAAAAAAGAGAGAGAAAAAAAATTAAATTCTCCTTTTGATTTTCATCTTAATCTCCTTAGAAGAGGCTCCTTCTCACCTTAAAAGATGAGGTTACTTTAATAAGAACAATTTAATAAAATCTTACTATGGCTTATATGCAAGAAAGAAAGAAAACGCAAAGTTAAAATTTAGGGTATAGAGAAAATATATAGCAAATTTGCCCTGGAATTAGATTTACATCAAGTAAAAAGACTCCAGCTAAAGATATGATATATACTAATTCTTCTTAACTAAACCAAGGAAAAGTATAATTAAAATTGAGACTATAACTCATCACACAAAAATCACAGTGGTTATTTCAAAAGTGGTTCAAATGCTTGTTATGAACAAATGCTTAGTTTAAAAGATTCTTAAAGATAATAGAAAATTTACTATTGCAGAAATGAAGAATTACTTCCTACAGGCAGACTTCAAAGGCACAACCAGGGAAAGGGAATGCTGGCTGATGCTATCATTTCAGTAAACCTCAGTCATTTTCCATGAGTTATATTTAAGGAAAAAGAAACATTTTGATATTTACTGTTACAGTACTAAGACAGTCCTCCTAAATAAAGGACTATGTACACAATAATTATAATAAGTAATCCCAATCTTTTCTTAACTAACAATTCTATATGGAAGGTTCTCAAAAAGAAATGACAAAGAGAGAAAGGAGTTCATGAAAAATTTCAACTATAATATGACCCATTCCAGTTAAGACCCAAGGTCTGGATTATTAGCAATGCAATTAAGCATTTTGCTAGTTTTCCTAGTTAAAGATTGCTTTTATAGAAGCTTAACATTTGTAGCCACTGATTTAAGATTCAAGATTACAGAATGACCAAGTTTGCTCCACTTTTTTTTTTAACCTTTGACTGGTTGAAAATTTTGATTTAGCAATTTTGTAATTTTAAGAACCATTAGACACATTTTTCTCTTAATTTGGTCACAAAAATGTATTAAATTATGAACTTCCTCAGAAGACTTTTATACTGTCAGTATAGATTTACTAGCAAGAAATTAGAAATATTTTGATATTACTGTAAATTGTAATTCTAATGCACAGAAATACTTATATTAAACCCCACCAGTATGATTTCCTATACAAGTCAATGCCCAAAATAGATTACTTAGTAATTACTCTTCTTATTATCTACAACATTGGTTCTCAAACTTTTGCTCTCAAGACCTCTTTTAAAAAAAAAATCTTCAAAGCTGAGATTCCTAGAGAGCTTTTGTTTAAGTGGGTTATATCTATCTGTATTACTATACTGGAAAATAAAACAGAAAAAATTAAAATATTTATTATTCTTTTTCAATGAATTAATAAACTCATTACATATTAACATAATTTTATGAAAATAACTATTTTTCAAAACAAAATGAAAATAACACCGTTTGATATTTTCTATAAATTTCTTCAGTGTCTGACTTAAGGGCAGATAGTTTGATTCTCACATCTGTTTCCACACTGAATTTGTGGGCAGTCTTTCTTAAAGGTTTGTTGCAATGGGAATCAAAATCATACTAAGAGCATTTCCTATTCTGCTATCTCAAAATCCTCTCATTTACCTTGCACTTAGAATGGATCTTTAATCTATGCATGATTTTTTGTTAACATCATGCATTGATCATTTGAAAGACACTGGTTTACTGAGTTATGCAGATCTTCCAAATGTTGAAACATTTCATTATACATTATATTAAAAAGTCTTATTTGTTAATTTTTAAAGAAAAGTCTTTAAATATAGAGCAACTATCAAGCACATGGAAGCAGATACAAGTTTTTCAAAACTCTTAATTCTTACTTGAAAGCATGAATTTTATCACTGGCAACAAATATTGTTAGTTATTTCCCTTTCATTGACTGGCTCACTTAATTCATTTTCAAAGAACTATCTGCCTGGGACATTCCCTAGTCCTAGTGGTTAGAATGCTGAGCTTTCATTGCCATGACCTGGGTTCAACCCCTGGTTGGCAAACTGAGATCCTGCAATTTGTGCACTGCAGCCAAAAGAAAAATTAAAAAATAAAAAAGGAGGAAAGTATCTGCCAGATGCTCAAGTGAGAGTCTATCAGCCATTCTTCCAAGTAAAAATGGTTTTGTAAGCAGCTAATTTAGCTTGCAACTCAGGCAACTGTACACGTGCTTTTCCTTCAGACAACCATCATACTCCGGTGTGCAGCAAGAGTGCACTTCCTGTGTCATCATGCAGAATGTCAAAAGAATGTCTAGTCAAGAGTTAATAAAATTAGTCATTTTTACTGCCTCATCAAGGATATTCCTAGAGAAACTATTTTTTTCCTTTTCTTTTTTTCCCGTTTTTACTATGAGCACATGGGTTGAAGAACACAGCGACCCCTCATACAATGTGATGCTCCTTCCTTGATGTGTGCTAAAGCTCCAACAGTTCTATCCTCTATTACTTCTGCACTTTCAGGACAAATGTCAACACACAGGGAAAAATGATAAATAACATCCTGGTATTATTAAGCAGATTCCCTTGACCTTGTGGATCCCCTAAAAGGATCTTCAGGACACCAGCGGTCGGTCATCGTAACATACAGTGAAAATGGCTAATCTAGAGACCTATTTGCCATAAATTCACTAAAATTTGCTAAAAAAGAATGAGGTATCAGTTTCCTAAATGGTGATTACTAATCTGAACATAAATACTAAGGTTTGAACAATTTTCCACATTTCCTATTTTGCCTGAAGCAACTACCAACTGACACAAAAATTTCACTACAAAGTAAGTAATAGATTGTCTTTTACCTAAAGTGGGCATCTCACAATCTTTATTCTCCTTAGTGTTCCTTTTAACATATTTTATCAACCAGTTGAAAATGTGAACGTCACAATGAACTGAAATGTCCACCTCTTCCCAGCGCTGGGCATCCACAGATAAATATTCAGCAAAGTACTTCATTTCTGATATCAAAAGATCTCGTGGGCAAATAAAATCTTCTTTCAAGTTTTTTGCTTCATCACATACATGGATCACCATGTTTGGCCTTCATGAAAAATGTTACACAGAAATGAAATTATTAGAGTTTTAGAAGAGGAGCCAATAATATTGACATTTATTGGAAGTATCAGAACCAAATGTTTTTCAAGGTTTTAACCATACATCAGTTTTACAAGGCTTGACATTCAGAAGTTTACATTAGCACCTTTCTACCCTGATCTGTATCTGAAAACTATGACTAATTTTAGTTAAGCTATTGACTTAGTAAAACAAAATTTTTTTACTATAGAACTTATAAAAGGTTTGAAACTTATTATTTTCAAATTATAGTGTTTTTAAAAATACTAATTCACACAAAAAATTAAATTACAATTTCTAGTTATTGTGAGGAACATAAAATGGCACTTTTACATGGTAATGGATACAGAAAGGAGGTAAAGATGAAACACTAGAATTTTCTTACTATTAGTGAATGGGAAAAAGTTAAAATTATTCACTGAATAGTGAATAATTAGCATAGCTATTTTGTTATTTTTAACAGCTAGAAAGCTTGTTTCTAGGCATTCAATAAATATAAATCAGTAAATGTGGTTTAAAAACTCAACACTACAATGTGCTTATTTACTTATTTAAAAAACAATTTAAGAATAGGTTTATATATCAGAAAGACTACTTCAAAAATTATATACTCTTTGAATTTATATGCCCTTGAAAATTATATTACCTCAAAAAGAAATACTAGTGTGATCCACAGCTGCTTTCATGTCATTACATTACAAAAGGAAAAGATTAAATAGGAAGAGATACAGTAATCTACAATATGAATTTAATGTGTATTTAAATGAACTTCAAAAAATTTTAACACAAAGAAATTACATCTGAAGTAACACTGGCAACAGAAAAAGGATTAATAATCAGTGCTTTGTCAAAATAAAGGAATTTAAGCAACTTTGCAAATTGTTCTTCCAAAGACATTACGGTCAAAATATAAACAGGTAATGGCTGGTATAATGAAACATGAAAATTTGGTGAATTTTTGGGCCAAAACATGAAATACTAAATAATAATAGTAAAAAATCAACCTGATAAATTTTTATGCTACACAAACAAACCTATCAATCTACGTGAGGGGACTTCCCTGGTGGTCCAGTCGTTAAGAATCTGCCTTGCAATGCAGGGGACATGGGTTTGATCTCTGATTGGGGAACTAAGGTCCCACATGCCATGCAACCAAGAAAAAGTATTTGTTGAACATTAAGAATATATTGTTTGAATATCTGTCACGGTAAAAATAAAATTTTAAAAAATCTATGTGAGTAAAGTAAAATTCACTAAGCTACAAAGGGTGATTTTTTATTTACTTAGTAAAATACACATAAAGTAAATGCACTCATATTATTATGTAATTATCACCACCATCCGTCTCTAGAATCCATCCCCAGAACTTTTCAAAAGGGTAAATTTTATGATACATGTTATTAAAAAACTATCAAAACTGAAAATACCCAAAGGAACCTTTAGAGATAATGAAAATGTTATCTTCATTAGCTATATGGCTAACATGCATCAAAAGTGAATACGTAAAATATGTGTAGTTTATACAATACAAAATTATTAAAACTTGCATTACATTGAAATATATATTTTAATTTTTAAATGTTTCTATAATGAGTAATTATATCCAAATAGTTCTAAAATACACATCCAGTTTCTTTAATAAAGTTGTAGAACTAATGGCAGAGACTTTTCTTTGGGTTTTAAATTTTACTTTCCAAAACTTTATGTTAATGGATGTTATTTCTAATATTTATAAGATGAAAATGAATTTTTAAAGTGGAAAACTGTTGTCTAACTTATAAGTTGTATGAATAAGCCATATGTTCACCTATTAAGCAGTTGTTGATAGTTCAACACATCAACTACCCTGACATCAATTGTTTCCGTAACTGTGTAATATGAAATCCTAAATTATGGTAACTGATATATATAATCATCACTCATATATTTTATAATTTGAAGTTGATATTCAGATTAAAAGCTTATCTAGCAAAGAACCAGCCTCCTACCCTTCAGATTCTTCAGTCTTTTCTCCACCATTATGAGTAGTACAATTTTCACTTTCTGAAGAACAATTCCTTGTGGAAGCTATACTATGTCTTCCTTAAATACAGAAACAAACACATACAAAAACAAAGGGGGGAGGTTAGCATTTCTAGCTGAAAATGGGTTTTTACTTATTGAATGGTTATACTATAAATGCATGGTTTCCAAGAGTAGTTAAAGATGGTACTTTGTTAGGTGCCTTAATATTTCTAAAGGTATATGAAAGAAACAGTATGAAAAACAGTCACAAATTGCTAACATTACACTAAAGATTAAAAAAAAATACTAACCTGGTATGTAGGGACAGGGGTCAAATGTTCAAAAGCCTACAATATAGTTTCTCTTCCTGAAGCAAATTTTTGTATAAATATTCTGCTACCGCTGAGATTAAAACAATTCACTACATTGAAGATTTCTAAAACCAGCTATTATTTTCAATGTAATGTGGAGAACATCTCCCATACCCTGCTTTTGTGTCATCTGAAGCTACTGTTGACTTTCATAGAGGGGAGCTGTAAAAAAGGTATCGGGAGAGACAAGCAAGATTCTCTCAGTTAAAAAAAAATTAAGTAAAAGGTACAGGTCACATTCCTCTAAATTTTATGACACAAATAGGCTGACACAATGGAGTAGTAGATTTTAATATAGTGAAAACCTTTTTTTTGGTAATAGTGTTTGCCCTGTATGTTAACATCTAAACTTTTAGAAATATAGCAAAGACAAATTTCTAAAGCTCAGGAAGATACAAATACTAACAGATTTTTCCTATTAAGGTTTCTATTACCCTTTAAATAAAGTTGACTGGAATGCATAATATTTTTCAGAATTATCATAAGGACAAGTACTGCATTTTGCTTTTAAAGCCTTACCTGTTTTAGAAACTGCATCCTGACCAACTGGAGTCTCCTGAAATTCTCCTTGTGTGTCAAGAAGCGAGGATTTGATGTACGTGGCTAAGGTTTCAACAGGACTCTCTCCAGCAGCCATGAGGGGACCATACTGGTTGTCCACAGGTGAACTTCCACTGCTCTTCAGCTCATCAAACCTCTTTGCACACTGTAAAGGCATAAAGGAAGGAAATGCAGGTCTGGGGGATTTTAATCATCTTTTATAAGAGAAAAATTAATCTCTTGGGTAACATCTAGAAAACCAGTGTGTATTTCAATATGTGAAAGTCTCTGACTGACTTTTTTCTTTTTTAAAATTCAGGGTAGATTTTTAAAAATATGCTTTAACTCAAAGCCATAATATATTTATACACTTGTAGGAAAATGAAGAATGCCTTCACTAACCATATTTCCCCTGATCTATGTCTATTATCAGTTGACAATTTAAAAACTTTAGTTAAAAACTTGGCTGTTATTTTCACACTGAGTTTCCACCAGGAACAAGACCAAATTCTAACCTTCAATAGAAAACAAATCAAAAGGTATCTGATTTGTGATCCTAGATTTTCTTCATTAAAATAATGAGTCTTTGTTCTTACCAACAGTGAGGTTCACCTTGCACAGAATACTGTAGTAACACTTAAAAACACTTTTAAATATATGGCCACGTATTTGGGCAGTTTGTTCTAGCACAGTGTTCTCCCTTAACTCACTGTTAGTCATAGAATGAATTTAGAAAGACCAGATTAGCAGTGAAAAAAAATACAATAGACTGGAAAATATCAAGACTGCATTAAACATAGTAAGGCTAAGTTGTTCATGAAAATGTCATTTCTCAGGTCACAACACAAAATGCCTTCCTTAATGTGGGTCTTTGTCAGATAGCACTTCTAATAGTATTCATGTTTAAATCTCCATCAATAGCAATGTGGATGGCAAGTTACACAGCAGATCAAGTAATATGGGAGGTACAAAAGGAGAAAAACATATATTATGTACACACATATATGGTAAGTGAATAATGCATTGGGTATGGCATCGTTCATTTACTACACAAATATTTACTAAGTGCCCACTAGATATTGAGCACCTTTTTAATGAAGATTGTTTACTAATAGTATTATAGTACTATTACTACAAACAAATGCCTACTCAAGGTTTAGTCCTTTGAACACACATTTAAAAGATATATAAGTAAAGGACTTCCCTGATGGTCCAGTGGTTAAAACTCTGTGCTTCCACTGCAAGGGGTACAAATTTGACCCCTGCTCCTGCAACTAAGATCCTACAAGCCACGCAGTGTGGCCAAAAAAAAAAAAAGAAAAATTTTTCAATTGGGTGAATCTGAATACGCAGTGGATATTAGATGATACGATGGAGTTACTGTTAATTTTCCTAGGTTTGACCGTGGTACTGTAGTTATATAATAATATTCTTATTTAAGAGGTATGCTGCAGTCTATGGAGTGATGTCTGAAACTTACTTTTATTTATTTTTTCAGAATATTTATTTGGCTGCATCAGGTCTTATTTGCAGCATGTGAGATCTAGTTCCTGACCAGGGACTGAACCCAGGCCCCCTGTATTGAGAGCTCAGAGTCTCAGCCACTGGACCACCAGGGAAGTTCCTAAAACTTACTTTTAAATGTCAAAAAAAAAAAAAAAAAACTTACATAAAGAAATCAAGCAAACATCTAGAATTACTGACCCTAAATAAAGGATATAGGGATACTATGCTCTTCTTTTAACCCTTCTGTATGTTTGAAAATATTCACAATAAAAAGTTGGAAAAATAGTCAAATTCACAGATTGGCCTCATTTTAAAACCTAATATGTAAAAATCCAAAAGATGAAAAAGTATAGATTAAGAAATGATAATATACACTAAGTAAGTTCCTTCATTATTTCACAAAGCCTTACAATCAAGGGCAAGTAATCTCTGTGGGTATGTTTTCTCAGCTGTAAAAGAAGAGGGTAGAACTTGGTTCACTCACTGATTCTGTAAGTATTGAGAGTACATCATGGGAAAGGCAGTAGTAAAAATGCTTAAAATCTACTGGATAAAATCGCTAATGTTCTTTCTACTTCTAGAAACCCGAGATGATTCACTCACTTTAGGGTTCCTTTTAACAGCAAAAATTCTGAGGTCTGTGTTCTCAAGCTAGAGTTCAGAGATGAATTACCAGAAAGAGTACCCTATAAGAGTTTTTAGGTTGCAAGTTTTGATTCTGAGGATTACAGTAATAAAAATCATTTGAATCATTAGGATGACAGAATATTTTAAGACAAAGGTAGAAAACAGACTTAGTAGAGAAGAGATGTGTTAATGCCAAGGGAAGGCAAGTAATGTCTTGGTGCAACACAAGGCTTCACCATAAGTTAGAGAGAGAAAAGTGGAGAAAGAATACAGGCTTTGAAGGGCTTTTGGCAATATAGGCTAAACACAAAAAATTCTGTGCCAAAAAGACTATACAATATTTGCATTATAATCGCAATTTAATTTCAGCAAAACACTATTACTGATCACATTAAGCTTATTAGTTTGAATTACATTGGTTTGAGTATTCACTTGTGTCTATAAAATGTAAAATTTGGTTTATGATTGTAGAGGTGTGTCTATACCTGGTATTGTTAGTACACATTTAATTTCCACTGTGATAGTAATTTGGGTCATCACTGGAAGTTTTCAAGTTTTTTCCTTTAAAAATGTCTGTATATTACTCAATTCTGAGAAGCATAGCATTAGCAGTTTAATAATAAAATTGGATTTACAAAAGTTTTATCTACCCATTCAGTTGTAAATATGTAAAATAAGGCTGAATTTAATCATAGCAGGTGGGTTAATAAATCATATATCTACATAGATTATACATATAGTCAAGTCATATTTTATGCATATTTAGTTTTTACATGCATATGAATATGTGAAACTCAAATACTTCTTCTTTCTTAGTAGTTACACCTTTAAATTGATTACTTTTTCTGATTTCTTTTCAGTAGCTATCTGGAAGACTGTTATTTACCTCTTTGGGTGTTAATCCAGGCACAAGCCTTGCCACAGTTTCCCAATTGATGGTCTGGTGGATTCCAATTAATGGGTAAAGGATCATGTCCAATACCATCTGGTTGTTATTGTTTAGGAAATTGTCGTTTTCTGAATATCCACGACTCATCTTTTGGAACTAGAAATAGAGAAGACAAATTTATTTGCATCTGAAATCCAAATGTTTTCAGAACATTATAAATCAGTTATAATTCATTCCTAAGAATTAACTGCTACTATAAAAATTAAAATTAAACTGAACTAAAAATCAACACAGAATATATAGCTCAAGTCTCTTCAAATATAATAGCACTTGAATATTATGGATTGGTAGATACATGGAGAGAAGGATGTGCTTGCTTAGTTGCTCAGTCATGTCCAACTCTTTCCAACTCCATGGACTGCAGCCCATGAGGCTCCTCTGTCCATGGGATTCTCCGGCAAGAACACTGGAGTGGGCTGCCCTACCCTCCTCCAGGGGATCTTCCTGACCCAGGGATCAAACCCACATCTCCTATGACTCTTGCACTGCAGGTTGATTCTTTACTCACTGAGCCATCGAGGAAGCCTAGAAGGATATACAGCTGGGTAAATATGTGATTTTAAAAATATGATAAAATGTTAAGGATAGAATATAAGTGATGGGTATACAAGTGTTCACTATAAAATTCTTTTGATTTTGCTGTATGTTAAAAAGCTTTTCATAACAAAACAGAGAAAAAGTTGAATACAATATATCTTTATTTAAAAACCTCTTATGTGTGGCTGATTTATATTTTGATTAGCAGTTCATGGATGGTGGAGCTAATCAGTGGGAAAAAAAAGATAGTTATATGATAATTTCATTGCAGTCTCAAGCCATACTTTCTCTCTCTGTGATTGAATGTCCATGCTACAATGAAGGCTGAGTATACTTAATTTGATAAATGTAATCAAATGAAACTTAGAACCAAGTTAATCTGACATTTTAGGATAAGCATAATAGTTATTGTGCATGTGATTATGAATTATATATGGTGAGGAGATTAACAAATGTAATTAGCATTGTTTTTATATGTTTGAAATATTTTTTGTAAAGTCCTCTTTATTCCTTGTCTTCAGAAGCAATGTGGCAACTGGCCTGACAAGGTTTAACCCTTACACACACCCAAACACACCCTCTGACTCTCATATATAAAAAGCCGCAGCACCTCTACACACATACACACTCACACTTGCTCCTGCAGGGTGGTGGCTTCCCCCGCTTTTGTACTTGGCTCCCCGCCCTGGTCCTACTATCACATACCCTCTGGTTCAATCCAGGAGACCTTGACTCAAGTGACTAAGGGTGTGTCCAAAATCTTCAGGCAACGTGACAACAAGAAAAAAAAGTCTCTAGAAGGCTTTCCAAAGGCGTGTACCTCAATAAACGTTTAGTGAGTACCAACTATAAGCCAGGCCAAGCACTGGGAATACCACATAATACGGCATGGTCCCTGTCCTCAAGGAGTTTACTAGCAGAGAGCGGAGGATACAGGTAAACAAACAGATGATTTTAACATCAGCTGCTGAGAGCCAAAGCACAGGGGAGCCATGCAAGGGCAGAGGAGCGACAAATAATAACTGTTGGTATTGTGGAGGAAGGGATGACCCGTATTAAAGAGAAAAAGAATCTATCTCCTTCAACCTTAAGAGAATTTTAAGAACTTCTTTACTGGGTGTTTACTAGGAGCCTGGAGCTGTGCTAAGGCTTTTATAGAACTTATTTCAATTCTCACCACAACCCTATAAAATAGAGTCTTTCCTCAGTTTTACAAGATGAAGAAACACACTCAGAAAAGTTAAATAATTTGGACAAGGCCACAGAGCTACTAAGAGGCAGAACGAAGACCCAAGTAAAACTGACTCTCAGATCCATGCTCTTTCCATTACTTTTGAGAAGTAGAGTATAGGGGAGATAGCAAATGGGAATGATGGCTTAGGGTAGAGAGAGACAGAGTCTAAACATGATGAAGTTAGTAATGATCCAAAGAAGCAATTTCCAAAGCTTCTGCTTGTGAGCCAAGGGAGGGAAAAGGCAAGTGAGCAAGAAGGCTGTGGTACTAAAGGAAAAAAGCTACTTCCTTCAAATTTAAAAAATTTTGAGAATTTATGTCAATTATACTTCAACAAAGCTGAAATCGTTAAAAAAAAAAAAAATTAACATTTACTGAGCCTCCACCATGGGCCATTGTATCTGAAGTTAGAATGTAAATTTACAGATGGAAAGATTCACAATTACTCATATCTATGACTTTATTGGGCTCTAAAATCACTGCGGATGGTGACTGCAATCATGAAATTAGAAAACGTTTGCTTCTTGGCAGGAAAGCTAGGACAAACCTAGACAGTGTGTTGAAAAGCAGACACGTTACTCTGCCGACAAAGGTTCGTATAGTCAAGGCTATGGTCTTCTCAGTGATATGTACGGTTGTGAGAGCTTGACCGTAAAGAAGGTGAAGCCCCGAGAATTGACGCCTTTGAACTGTGTTGCTGGAGAAGACTCCTGAGAGTTCCTTGGACAGCAAGGAGATCAAATCAGTCAATCTTAAGGGAAGTCAACCCTGAACACTCACTTGAAGGACAGATGTTGAAACTGAAACTCCAGTATTTGGTCATCAGATGCGAACAGCTGACTCATTGGACAAGTCCCTGATGTGGGAAAGATTGAGGGCAGAAGAGGGCATCTGAGGATGAGAAGGCTGGATGGCATCTCCAATGCAATGGACATGAACTTAGGGCAAACTTTGGGAGATGGTGAGGGATGGGCATGACTGGCATGCTGCAATTCATGTGGTTGCAGAGTGAGACACAACTGGGCGACTGAACAACAACAAAAATGACTTTATTGATGCTGAATCTGTGCTGGAAATATAATCCCCCAAAACAAAACTGTTCTTATGGAAAATGTTACCTATTTTAGGAAAGATGTGTAAAGCAGAGATATACTGACACACTACTACAGTGGAAGAAGCAATACACATAGAAATCTGAAACTTAGGTTTGAGATTTAACTCCACACAAATTAGTCAGAGGAGGTCACTTGAACTTCTGCAATGAGATTAAGTGATGGTAATACTTATGAAAAATGAAAGTGAAAATCGCTCAGTCATGTCAGACTCTTTGCACCCCATGGACTATACAGTCCATGGACTTCTCCAGAACAGAATACTGGAGTGGGTAGCCTTTCCCTTCTCCAGGGGATCTTCCAAACCCAGAGATTGAACCCAGGTCTCCCAACATTGCAGGTGAATTCTTTACCAACTGAGCCACAAGGGAACCCCAGGAATATTGCAGTGGGTAGCCTATCCCTATCCAGCGTATCTTTCCGAGCAAGGAAGCAAAGTCTCCTGCATTGCAGGCGGATTCTTTACCAACTGAGCTATGAGGTATACCTCTAATTGACTTTATATAAATAACCAAAAAGATTATTTTGTGAAATCACTGTGAAAAAAGCACCTCACAAATCTGATGCAGCATAAAATAACGTACCTATGGTCTGGACCTAACAGAAGTAGAAGATATCAAGAAAAGGTGGCAAGAATACACAGAAGAAATGTACAAAAATGATCTTCACGACCCAGATAATCATGATGGTGTGATCACTTACCTATAGCCAGACATCCTGGAATGTGAAGTTAAGTAGGCCTTAGGAAGCATCACGACAAACAAAGCTAGTAGAGGTCATGGAATTCCAGTTGAGCTATTTCAAATCCTAAAGGATGATGCTGTGAAAGTCCTGCACTCATTTATGCAAGCAAGTTTGGAAAACTCAGCAGTGGCCACAGGACTGGAAAAGGTCCATTTTCATTCCAATCCCAAAGAAGGGCAATGCCAAAGAATGCTCAAACTACCGCACAACTGCACTCATCTCACATGCTAGTAAAGTAATGCTCAAAATTCTCCAAGCCACACTTTAACAATATATGAATTGTGAACTTCCAGATGTTCAAGCTGGATTTAGAAAAGGCAGAGGAACCAGAGATCAAATTGCCAACGTCTACTGGATCATCAAAAAAGCAAGAGAGTTCCAGAAAAACATCTATTTCTGTTTTATTGACTATGCCAAAGCCTTAGACTGTGTGGACCACAATAAACTCTGGAAAATTCTTAAAGAGATGGGAATACCAGATCACCTGACCTGCCACTTGAGAAATCTGTATGCAGGTCAGGAAGCTACAGTTAGAAATGGACATGGAAAAACAGACTGGTTCCAAATAGGAAAAGGAGTACATCAAGGCTGTATATGGTCACCCTGCTTATTTAATTTATATGCAGAGTACATCATGAGAAATGCTGGGCTGGATGAAACACAAGCTGGAATCAAAGTTGCTGGGAGAAATATCAATAACCTCACATATGCAGATGACACCAACTTTGTGGCAGAAAGTGAAGACCTAAAGAGCCTCTTGATGAAAGTGAGAGAGGAGAGTGGAAAAAGCTGGCTTAAAGCTCAACATTGAGAAAACTAAGATTATGGCATCTGGTCCTATCACTTCATGGCAAATAGTGGGGAAACAGTGGCAGACTTTATTTTGGGGGGCTCCAAAATCACTGCAGATGGTGATTGCAGCCATGAAAATAAAAGACACTTGCTTCTTGGAAGAAAAGTTATGACCAACATAGTCAGCATATTAAAAAGCAGAGACATTACTTTGCCAGCAAAGGTCTGTTTAGTCAAGGCTATGGTTTTTCCAGTAGTTATATATGGATGTGAGAGCTGGACTATAAAGAAAGCTGAGCACTGAAGAATTGATGCTTTTGAACTGTGGTGTTGGAAAAGACTCTTGAGAGTCCCTTGGACTGCAAGGAGATCAAATAAGTCCATCCTAAAGGAAATCAGTCCTGAATATTCATTGGAAGGACTAATGCTAAAGCTGAAACTCCAATACTTGGCCACCTGATGGAAAGAGCTGACTCATTTGAAAAGACCCTGATTCTGGGAAAGACTGAAGGTGGGGAGAAGGGGATGACAGAGGATGAGATGGCTGGATGGCATCACCAACTCAATGGACATGAGTTTGAGTAACCTCCGGGAGTTGGTGATAGACAGGGAGGCCTGGCATGCTGTAGTCCATGAGGTTGCAAAGAGTCAGACACGACTGAGTGACTGAACCAAACTGATCACCTAGGATCAAGTTAAGGATAATGTGAGATGTTTAAATGTTGGAATGGGGAACTGGAATGCAGAAACTCTCAGTGAAGCGTTAACGATGATTAGTACTATATCATTGTATACGTAAAATACTGATGCAGAACATCGGTGGTAGACATAATAGATTTATCCTACATGTATCTGAATGAACATTAGAAAGAAACAAGATTTCAGCTTCCTAGCAACCAGACAGGTACCTTGCTGATGGCCCAGAATCGTGCTGCACATGGACCCTGAAGCTAGACTGCCCAAATTTTTGTCCTGGTTCCACCACTTAAGGTATTATCTGGTTCAGATTACGTACTCTATGCCTCAGTTTTCTCATCTGTAAAACAAAGAATAATAGTAGCTAGCCCATATACTTTTGAAGATACATGACAGTGTTACCTGGCACTTAGTAATAACTGGAGAAGGCAGTGGCACTCCACTCCAGTACTCTTGCCTGGAAAATCCCATGGACGGAGGAGCCTGGTAGGCTGCGGTACATGGGGTCGCTAAGAGTCAGACACGACTGAGCGACTTCACTTTCACTTTTCACTTTCATGCATTGGAGAAGGAAATGACAACCCACTCCAATGTTCTTGCCTGGAGAACCCCAGGGACAGCAGAGCCTGGTGGGCTGCCATTTATGGGTTTGCACAGAGTTGGACATGACTGAAGTGACTTAGCAGCTTAGCAGCAATGTTTATAACAGCAACATTATCATTCCAAAGAGCCTAGGATTAAACAGATTCATAAAGATAAGTGTAACAGATGAAAGGAGAGACAGTGACTTTGCAATGAAGTAAGCTCTCAAAAAAATGAGTGCAAAATCAGATCTAGATTCTTATCTAGTTACCATTTCCAGCAATACAACCTATGATTTCAATGGTCTTGGCTATAACACAAGGAAAATAATACCTACCTTTGATGTTATTGTAAGGATTAGATAATATATATAACACACTACCTGGCATACAGAAGGTGATCAATAATTATTTCTTATTTTGGACACTTTACTGGCATAAAAATTTTCAAAAAATACTTTAAGAACTATAAAACACTGCCTTGAGCCCAGCTGAAAATAGATTTTACAGAACTTCACTGTTTTCTACTTGTGTACCTAGCACATGCTTCATACCACACAACTTGAGACCTATGTTGGGGCATAGAGTATTTTATTACAATTCTGTTTGAGCTTCAATAGAAAACAGTCTGATACAGAATACAGGGCAAAGATTTGGGTGCTGTTTTTACTTTATTTCCAAAAAGATTAATTTAAAATTTCTAAAATATTTATTGTGGCCTACAATGTGGAGGTACCTGTTAGCTAATCAAAAATACAATTCATATAAAATGTTTTCAAACTTGTATGTGTATTCCATACCTGTATAAATACTCATTTATAATACATGTTTAATTAAATCATCTAACATTAACATTTTAGGAATCAGTGAACTAAAATGGACTGGAATGGGAGAATTTAACTCAGATGACCATTATATCTAGTACTGTGGGCAAGAATCCCTTAGAAGAAACGGAGTAACCATCATAGTCAACGAAAGAGTCTGAAATGCAGTTCTTCAGTGCAATCTCAAAAATGACAGAATAATCTCTGTTCGTCTCCAAGGCAAACCGTTCAATATCACTGTAATCCAAGTCTATGCCCCAACCAGTAATGCTGAAGAAGCTGAAGTTGAACGGTTCTATGAAGACCTACAAGACCTTTTAGAACTAACACCTTAAAAAGATGTCCTTTTCATTATAGGGAACTGGAATGCAAAAGTAGGAAGTCAAGAAACACCTGGAGTAACAGGCAAATTTGGCCTTGGAATGCAGGATAAAGCAGGCCAAAGACTAATAGAGTTTTGCCAAGAAAATGCACTGGTCATAGCAAACACCCTCTTTCAACAACACACGAGAAGACTCTACAGGTGGACATCACCAGATGGTCAACACCGAAATCAGACTGAATATATTCTTTGCAGCCAAAGATGGAGAAGCTCTATACAGTCAGCAAAAACAAGACTAGGAGATGACTGTGGCTCCAGTCATGAACTCCTTATTGCAAATTCAGACTTAAATTGAAGAAAGTAGGGAAAACCACTAGACCATTCAGGTATGACCTGAATCAAATCTCTTATGATGATACAGTGGAAGTGACAAACAGAGTGCCTGATGAACTATGGATGGAGGTTTGTGACATTGTACAGGAGACAGGGATCAAGACCATCCCCAAAGGAAAATAAATGCAAAAAGGCAAAACAGTTATCTGAGGAGGTCTTACAAATAGCTGCAAATGGAACAGAAGCGAAAGACAAAGGAGAAAAGGAAAGATATACCCATTTGAATGCAGAGTTCCAAACAATAGCAAGGACAGATAAGAAAGCCTTCCTCAGTGATCAACGCAAAGAACTAGAGGAAAACAAGAGACTGGGAAAGCTAGAGATCTCTTCAAGAAAATTAGAGATACCAAGGGAACAGTTCAGGCAAAGATGGGCTCAATAAAGGAGAGAAATGGTAGGGACCTAACAGAAGCAGAAGATATTAAGAAGAGGTGGCAAGAATACACAGAAGAACTATACAAAAAGATCTTTATGACCCAGATAATCACGATGGTGTAATCACCAACTTAGAGCCAGACATTCTGGAATGTGAAGTCAAGTGGGCCTTAGGAAGCATCACTGCAAACAAAGCTAGTAGAGGTGATGGAATTCTAGTTGAGCTATTTCAAATCCTAAAGGATGATGCTGTGAAAGTGCTGCACTCAATATGCCAGCAATTTTGGAAAACTCAGCAGTGGCCACAGGACTGGAAAAGGTCCATTTTCATTCCAATCCCAAAGAAAGGCAATGTCAAAGAATGCTCAGACTACCGCACAATTGCACTCATCTCACACACTAGCAAAGTAATGCTCAAAATTCTCCAAGCCAGGCTTCAACAGTACGTGAACCGTGAACTTCCAGATGTTCAAGCTGGTTTTATAAAAGGCCAAGGAAGCAGAGATCATATTGCCAACATCCGCTGACACATCGAAAAAGCAAGAGAGTTCCAGAAAAACATCTACATCTGCTTTATTGACTATGCCAATCACAGGACTGGAAAAGGTCCATTTTCATTCCAATCCCAAAGAAAGGCAATGTCAAAGAATGCTCAGACTACCGCACAATTGCACTCATCTCACACACTAGCAAAGTAATGCTCAAAATTCTCCAAGCCAGGCTTCAACAGTACGTGAACCGTGAACTTCCAGATGTTCAAGCTGGTTTTATAAAAGGCCAAGGAAGCAGAGATCATATTGCCAACATCCGCTGACACATCGAAAAAGCAAGAGAGTTCCAGAAAAACATCTACATCTGCTTTATTGACTATGCCAAAGCCTTTGACTATGTGGACCACAACAAACTCTGGAAAATTCTTAAAGAGATGGGAATACCAGATCACCTGACCTGCCACTTGAGAAATCTGTATGCAGGTCAGGAAGCTACAGTTAGAACTGGACACGAAACAACAGACTGGTTCCAAATAGGAAAAGGAGTACGTCAAGACTGTTTATTGTCACCCTGCTCTTTTAACTTCTATGAGGAGTACATTATGAGAAATGCTGGGCTGGAAGAAGCATAAGCTGGAATCAAGGTTGCTAGGAGAAATATCAATCACCTCAGATATGCAGATGACACCACCCTTGTGGCAGAAAGTGAAGAACTAAAGAGCCTCTTGATGAAAGTGAAAGAGGAGAGTGAAAAAGTTGGTTTGAGGTTCAACACTGAGAAAACTAAGATTATGGCATCCAGTCCCATCATTTCATGGCAAATAGATGGGGAGACAATGGAAACAGTGATAGACTTTATATTCTTGGGGTCCAAAATCACTGCAGATGGTGATTGCAGCCATGAAATTAAAAGACACTTGCTTCTTGGAAGAAAAGTTATGACCAATATAGTCAGCATATTAAAAAGCAGAGACATTACTTTGCCAGCAAAGGTCCATCTAGTCAAGGCTATGGTTTTCCCAGTAATTATATATGGATGTGAGAGCTGGACTATAAAGAAAGCTGAGCACCGAAGAATTGATGCTTTTGAACTGTGGTGTTGGAGAAGACTCTTGAGGGTCTCTTGGACTGTAAGGAGATCAAACAAGTCCATCTTAAAGGAAATCAGTCCTGAATATTCATTGGACGGACTGATGCTAAAGCTGAAACTCCAATCCTTTGGCCACCTGATTCGAAGAACTGACTCATTTGAAAAGACTGATGCTGAGAAAGATTGAAGGCAGGAGGAGAAGGAGATGACAGAGGATGAGACAGTTGGATGGCATCACTGACTCAATGGACATGAGTTTGAGTAAACTCCAGGAGTTGGAGATGGACAGAAAGGCCTGGCCTGCTGCAGTCCATGGGGTCACAAAGAGTCGGACATGACTGAGCGACTGAACTAACTGAACATCATCTAAATGTGAAAAGCGATTTTTTTCTGTTGATATTTTCCTTACACAACTGAATCACACCAAGCAAGGGAAAACTACCCAGTACTAATTCCAGTTAAACAGATGTTCAAGAAAGCATCCCTAGAGTCAGAATTCTCTCAGAGTAGTTGCAACTGTGCATCCCCTTCTGGAAAAGAAGTACAGACTTATCAAAAATTGCCAATAAGAAAAAGTTTGAAGCTCAAATTATACTATTACTAGATTTACTCCCATTCATGATAAAATATTAAAAACAAACTAATGTTTAGTATGAAACATGTTATTTACCAAAAATAAAAATTGTTTACCACTCTAAATACACTTTTTAACACATCTCATGCCCTCTCCATTTCCACGATGATAGTTTAAATGTACTAACAGGACGAAAGTGAAAGAGGAGAGTGAAAAAGTTGGCTTAAAGCTCAACATTCAGAAAACAAAGATCATGGCATCCAGTCCCATCACTCCATGGGAAATAGACGGGGAAACAGTGGAAACAGTGTCAGACTTATTTTTCTGGGCTCCAAAATCACTGCAGATGGTGACTGCAGCCTTGAAATTAAAAGACGCTTACTCCTTGGAAGGAAAATTATGACCAACCTAGATAGCATATTCAAAAGCAGACATTACTTTGCCGACTAAGGTCCGTCTAGTCAAGGCTATGGTTTTCCCAGTAGTCATGTATGGATGTGAGAATTGGACTGTAAAGAAGGCTGAGCGCCAAAGAATTGATGCTTTTGAACTGTGGTGTTGGAGAAGACTCTCGAGAGTCCCTTGGACTGCAAAGAGATCCAACCAATCGATTCTGAAGGAGATCGGCCCTGGGATTTCTTTGGAAGGAATGATGCTGAAGCTGAAGCTCCAGTACTTTGGCCACCTCATGCGAAGAGTTGACTCATTGGAAAAGACTCTGATGCTGGGAGGGATTGGGGGCAGGAGGAGAAGGGGACGACCGAGGATGAGATGGCTGGATGGCGTCACTGACTCTATGGGCGTGGGTCTGGGTGAACTCCGGGAGTTGGTGATGGACAGGGAGGCCTGGCGTGCTGCGATTCATGGGGTCGCAGAGTCGGACACGACTGAACGACTGAACTGAACTGAACAAGACAAACAGAGGTCCAAGACTGGCATCTGCTTTCCCTATTTTCCAATAGAAAAAGATCTGGTAGACAGAGACTTTTCCCCTGGGCTGAGAAGGATCGGTGCTAGAGGGGCCAGCAGGGCAGGTCAAAGGCCTCTGGCATAATAGAGGATGGGCGACAACATTGAGTCATCACCAGGGTAGAAGCCTTGTGCCCAGGCTTTCTGACCATGAGAACGGGCCTCTGGCTTTCATAGTGAAGGAGAAAATAAAACCACAATTGAAACCTAGAAAGAAAACATCAAAGCCCCGCAACCCTCGGCCCAGAGGCTCGCTGCACTGCACGTCCTCTAACGCAGCCCAGACCTTGGTGGTCTCCCGCCTCCCCCCTAGGTGCAGAAACTCTAGGCGCTGAGCGGGTGAGAGGTGGACAAAGGCGCGGGGAAAGCAGTGGGCCGAGGCAGGGGAAGATGCAGGGCAGGGACTAGGGGTGGGGCCAGGACGGCAGACGCTGTGCTCCCTCAGCTGGTTCACTGAAGGGACCGGCTTTGGGGATCTGGAGAAAGCAGAGCCGGCGGGCCGCTAGATGCACGTGGGGGCGGTTCGGAGGCACTTTCCACTAGCTAGACTCCGGCCCGGCCCTAAAGCGGAGGAGGCCGCAGAGGAGGCCGCTAGCCGCCAACAGTAACGCCTCTCGCCGCACTTTCCGCCCCCAACCAGCCCCCGAGCTCCCTCGGCTCATCACTCACCTCTAGGCCGCAATGGCCCTCGCTTCGCCCCCGTCACCTGCAGAGCACGGCACCACCCGCGCCATGAAGGGCCGCGACCAGACCCGCAAACCCAACCGCTGGGGTACCAGCGCCGCGGGGCGGGGTACGCGGAGATCGACGCTGCCTGGCCAATCGCAGGCCAGCGCCGCAGCGGCGCAGCCAATGAACGACGAGCTCCTTTCTGGCTGCAGGGAGCGGGTGCTGCAAAGAGCGGCTACTCGGCCTAGCCTTTGCGGGTTTCTTCCCCGCCCCCCTCGAATTCTTTCTCAGGCCTGTCGCAGTGCAGCGTCCCCACCCTCCCAGCGTCCTGTCTCTTAGCAACCAGATGCCCTCTAGAGCCAGAACTTCACTCAGAATGATCGCCTCTGAGTCCAGAAGAAAGGGGGAAAGAGGGGAGAAAGAACTCAAAGAATGAAGTTGTTGGTGGCTTTGAAATACCCGCTTAGGTCATGTAGAAAAGGAAAATTGTATGATCTGAGGATGCAAGAAATATCTTGGGTGAAGCGTGGTCTTCATCAGGAGGCGTCTCTTGAAAAATGTAAATAGCTTTGGGTTACTCCTTGAGGTTTCGTACATTAATAGGTTCAGGAAGGACCTCACTTTGGTGACTACTACTGGGAACCTAGTCAGATGTGTAGGGCCCAATCTTGTAGGGTAAATGCTACGTCAGTATCTTTTCTTTTTTAAAATTTTATTTTAGTTGATTTACAATGTTGTTAGCGTCTGCTGTACAGCAAAACAATTTGGTTACATTTTTTCTATATTATTTTCCATTATAGTTTATTACAAGATGTTGAATATAGTTTCCTATGCTACGCAGTAGGACTTTGTTGTTTATCCATTCCATATACAATAGTTTGCATCTGCTAATCCCAAACTCAGTCTAGCTCTCCTCCACCCTCTCCCACCCTTGGCAACCACAAATCTGTTCTGTGAGACTGTTTCATTCGATAAGTTCATTTACAGTATTTTTTTTTTCAGATTCCACGTATAAGTTATATCATATAGTGTTTGTCTTTCTCTCTCCAACTTACTTCATTTAGGTTGATAATCTCTAGGTCCATCCATGTGCTGCAAATGGCATTATTTCATTCTTTTTATGGCTAAATAGTATTCCATCTCACACACACACACACACACACACACCCCCCACATCTCTGTTCATTCATATGTTGATAGGTTATTTCCATGTCTTGTCTATTGTAAACAGCGCTGCTATGAACATAAAAGAAGCCATTTGGGCCTAAGCCATTTCATAATCCACTCCTGGCTGCAATGTTTGCCCTTAAACAGGTCTCAGTAATTAATGATCTTAAGGGAACAAAGGGAAAGCAGAAATAGAGAAAAGGCAGTCAAGAATAGTGCAGTGTAAAGCAATTTTAGTTCCTCCTCAAGGGATATATATAATAAAATTATATCTTTTGAGTTCTGCAGGAATTAAGGCCCCCATTCAAGTGAAGGATGGAATGATGATGTTGACCCTCCTGACTTCAATCAAATAAGAATTGAACTCTGTTGACCTTTGCCCCAATTTTATGGTGAATTCTCTCTGCTCAAACCCCTTCATGAATATGCATATATCCTTAGCTTAAAATTTACCTATTTGCTGTTCAGGGAGACATTGCTTTGATAAAGATCCTGTGTTCTCCTTATTGCAACCCAATTTTCTAGTAACACTTTCACACAAGCTGAAACTCGGTTATAATGGTGATGAGCCAGCTTAAACTATGAAGACAAGAACCCACACAGGACTGACTGCAGAGCAGTAACAGAAAGAACCTGGGTTTTGAAGTTTACCTTGTGAAGCAAAGCTGCCTAACAGACCCTTGACTGCCTGCCTACCTCTGGACTGTTACATGAGGAAAATGTTTGTCTTGCTTTAGCTACTGTATTTTGTTTATTTTTTGGTGTGTGTCTATTTGTTACAGAAGCTTAGTGTATTCCCTAAAAGATAAGGTTCCTGAAAGTAGTGCACTGCAATAACAAAGATCTAAGATACACAGGACACTGGTGGGTAGAAACAGATTGCAGGCTGGTGACTCTTCCCAAAGGTATTTTCACCCGCACTAACTTTAAAGACTGATTATCAAGCCGTGGCTCTGAGGGAAGTGGTTTACAAAAGGTGAGAATGTGAGTTTGTTGTTGTCTGCCACTCCTTGGTTTTAGTAAGTTTTGACCAAAAGAAATGAAGTCAGTTAAGAATGAACCAATTGCAAGCATAGATAGAATACAATAGAGCTCTACTACTGGACTCCATCCATAACCACTCCTGCTGCTGATCTATATACTATTGTCCTTCTCTGAGGGATCAACTTAGATACTTATTAATAACGTCTGAAGTTTTTCCTCACTACTCTCCTGTCTTTTCTAGAACAATATACATCTACAGTATTAAAGAGCTAGAAAGGATCCTTGAGAGAACTTCTTCAATCTTTCCATTTTAAGATCAGAGAAAGTTTAAGTGACTTGTCCAAAGTCAAATAGCCACCTCATTAGGTTCAACAATCTTTGCCCAAGGAAGAATCTTTGGCATTGTGCAGATGTTTCGTCCTGAGCCCTTTTATGTGGAATAGGCAGTCTCACTTAAAGACTTTGATCCACTTATCCTTCTCCAGTCTAAACCTTTTGTGTTCATAAGATAGGTATCCCTCTATTAGTTTTAGTACAGACTAAATTGATCTAGGAGCTTCCTAGGTAACAGAGTAGTAAAGAATCCATTTGCCAATGCAGGAGATTTAAGAGACACAGGTTCGATCTCTGGGTTGGGAAGATCCCCTAGAGTAGGGAATAGCAACCCACTCCAGTATTCTCACCTGGCAAATTCCATGGACAGAGTAGCCTGTTGGGCTACAGTCCATGGGGTTCATAAAGAGTCTGATATGATTGAGCACATACACACAGGTTGCTTTAACAAAGAGACCCAAAATATAGTCACTGAAACAGGCCTCTGAAATGGCTGCAGATGACTCATTCTTACTTGCACACCCCACAGAGGGAATGGGAGACAGGATAAAGAATGCATGCTCAGTACTGTTAAAGGCAGGATCCAGAAGTAACGTGCATCACTTCCACTCTATTCCAGTGGCTACAATGTAACCACAAAGGAGGAGGCTAAAAAGGTAGAAACCACTTGATCAGCTACATGGCCAACTAAAAGGTGGGAGTTCTATTTTTGAATTACAGGAGAGTAAACACTGGGGGCAGGAGGAGAAGGGGATGACAGAGAATGAGATGGCTGGATGGCATCACTGACTTGATGGACATGAGTCTGAGTTAACTCCGGGAGTTGGTGGACAGGGAGGCCTGGCACGCTGCGATTCATGGGGTCGCAGAGTCAGACACGACTGTGTGACTGAACTGAACTGAAACATTGGTGGCCAGTGACCAGTCTCTACCCAACAACCTGGTTTCTAGGATTATATCATACTCAGACTTCTATTACTCACTTCACTAGAATCATTTTTTTTTTCTTTTTTTGCTGTGCTACACAACTTGCAGGGATCTTAATTCCTGACCAGGGATCAAACCTGTGCCCCCTGCAGTGGAAGCACTGAGTTCTCACCTCTGGATCACCAGGGAATTCCCTGAAATATTTTTAACTACAGTGAAATATGAACTGAAACGGGACTTCATTAGCACTGCAAAAAATATAACATGGAAAAATGTGTATGGATAAAAGGCAATAAAAAAATGCAAATACCTTTCAGACTTCAGCTACCATCAAATATTACTGGAGAACATAATTTAAAATTAAACAGGGACATCCCTAGTGGTCCAGTGGTTAAGAATCCTCCCTACAATGCAGGCGATGTGGGCTTGATCCCTGGTCGAGAAACTAGGAACCCACATGCTGTAGGGCAACTAAGCCCAAATGCCACAATGAAGATCTGACATTCCACAACTAAGACCCGATGCAGCCAAATTATATATATATATTTTTAAAAAAGAACTACTCCTCTTAAAAAAATTAAACATAACTCTCTTTATGACAAGGCAAAGGGTTGTATAAAACAACAATAAAAACAAAATTAATGTGGTAAAGTGAAAGTTATCCATAAAAGCATGTTTCCTTCATCTGCTTTAAGGTCTGAAAGAAAAAGGGTGTGTTGGGGGCCATATTTATTTCCCCAAAATGTCCATATCCCAGCATAGAGCTTTTTAAAAAAAAAACTACCATGAAGTAGAGGTCCCTGTACACAATAACAACTTAAATTGATGTCAGATGCTTAGCCTGCAAGCCCTCCATCTGTGTACATAAACATACATAGTCCACACATATGTGCTAAGTGTGGGCAGCTCAGTGGTCAACATTGTCAAAATCTTGACTGCTTACTCCTGAACAGTAACTTTTCCACTTGTCCCTCAGTATCTGTGCTAATAACAGGTAGAGATAATTTCCCCCTCTTCTAATGGGTTAAGAATCCACCTGCCAATGCAGGAGACCTGGGTCAGGAAGATCCCCTGGAGAAGAGAATGGCTACCCACTCCAGTATTCTTGCCTGGAGAATTCCATGGACAGAGGAGCCTGATCAGCTACAGCCCATGGGGTCGCAGAGTTGGACATGACTGAGTAACTACCACTTCCACTTTTTTTCATAGAAATCTCTGTTCCTATAGGGCACCATTTTACCTGATTTCCTAGCAGATCCTTAGTCCTTAAAGATAGCTCCTGATTCAAACCTGCATTTTGATAACATTGTTATTAAGAAGTACTTATCACTTTAGCCAGAGACCTTGTTATATGCCAGGTACTTTGCTTAATGCAGAATATCCTTTGGACCTCTCAGCAACTAGATATTATTTTGAACTTACTATTACTGAGCTTCAGATTGAAAAGTGCGTTAACAATTCATACTAAGCAATTAATTTTTGCTGGCTTTAAAAAAGTTGTTCTTTCACATACAAATGGAAAATGAGTAAAGGATTAAATGTTTAATCCTTAATACAATGGATAAGAAGTGGGTTTTTCCAATCAATTTGAGTTCAGTTGCCTTATCATATAGGGATGAACAATTTTCAAAGAATTTCAGAGAATACTGCCATAGACTACAAAAAATACATTAAACTTCTATTAAAGAGGTATCTGATTTTTCCTTTAATTAGTCAGAAGGCATTTAAGAATCTTCCTACATCTTAAATTCTCCAGATGTTTGCTTTTAAAATTCTTTTTATTTCTGACTGCGCTGGGTCTTCATTGCTGCTCAGGCTTTTCTCTAGTTGCAGTGATCAGGGGCTACTCTCTAGCTGCAGTGCATGGGCTTCTCGCTGCACTGGCTTCTCGTGTAGGGGACCACAGGCTCTAGGGTACACAGGCTTCAGTAGTTGTGGCATGCAGGCTCAGTAGTTGTGTCTTCTCGGCTCTAAAGCACAGGCTCAATAGTTGTAGGGCACTATTGAGCTTAGTTGCTCCGCAGCATGTGAGATCTTCCTGGATCAGGGACCAAACCTGTGTCTCCTATACTGGCAAGCAGATTCTTTACCACCAAGCCACCAGGAATGCCCCTGAATGTTTGTCTTAATTTAAGGATCTGTGACGATCTGCAGCACATGAGAAAAATATGATGAAATATACATGCTTGCTGGTTTATTTACAATAGAAATTATGCTTTGTTTACTTTCCAGTATTATCTTTTCTTCATTCTTGTTTCTCATGTTCCACTGGAGATATTGAGTGTCGCTGTTAATTTCAATGTAAAGATTCATTTTTATAAAGTAAAATATTAGTTTTATGAAAAAGTCTCAAAGAAAACAAAAACATAGATATATCTGATATTTGACAAGGTAACATTTGGAATAACTGTCTACAAGAGTCTGGAAATTGTAGGGGGCTTCTACTTTTGGCACTACGGTGGGCTATATATGAGACTTTCTTGTTCAATGAGACAGATTCTGGCTAAGACACATGCATGAAAGCAGTACTGATCTCATATGAAGTAGAGGGAGAGGCAAAATCAATCAAAATGGGCAGGAAACTCCAGGCAGAAGCGAGGGGTATGAGCGCCCCTGCCCAGAGAAACTTAGCTGTGAGGATTCTGAGCTTTGGGCTCAGAAGTAGATAAGGGTGAGGGGAAATGAACTACTCTCACTCAAGATCTTAAAGAAAGGGCTGAAATGTCCCCCAAATAATGATGCCTCTATAGCAGCAGCAGCAGAAGTGAATTCTTTACAATTAAGCCTTGACAGATTTGGCCTGCAGAATTTACAGATTAATAGGGAATGAATTAATAAAGGTTACCATAAATGTGAAGAGGCCAGATACTATGCATGACAGTCAGCACAAACAAGCATTTTAACTTCGAAGGACTGCAGGATCTGGAGTTCTTGTTGACATTAACATAGCATACTTGAACATGCAAATACTACATACATGGAAAATTAACCAGATTGCATCACAGAGGTGAAAAATATGAAAGACAAAGATATGAAGGGTAGGATGAGGACTAAACACATGTCTAATATGAATTCTACAGACGACAGAAGATAACTGTTGTAAAATTTCCAGAATCGATTAAAGATGCATCCAAAGATCCACAGATCCTAAAATCAAATGTATGCTGAATACAATACATAAAATGAAGTTGCTGGGGGGCAATTACAGTATCAATTCTAATTATGCCATCTAAAAAGTATATGTTATCTAAACGATTGGAGTCTTTTCTCTGTGGTGTAGTTTCCAACTGAAGCTTAATAAAGCTGGCTTTAAACTAAGATTTCCTCAAGTATGCTAGGTTATGAATGTATTATTGGTGTGTAAAAGTCAACCAAATTTAAACTACACAAAATTTAAATAATAAAGGGCATATAGTTTGATGTTTCTATGTATTTAAATCTTTATTACTTAGTATAAAGAAAAAAACATTGACGAACTATAAATATCTAGGGTTTGTTAGTAGTTATGAATTTAAGCCATTAATTTACCTTGAACTGATTTTGTTGTTTACTATTAACATTACTGTTAATTTCAAAACAGTCACTTATGCTCTTTTCAGAGTGAAACTTTTTGCCATTAATGAGAGTATTAGGAACAGGCAATTACTACTACAATTTATCCACTCACTCTTTCAATATAATTGAGTGCCTAAATTTGCCAGGTACTGTTTTCAAGTATGGGGATGCAAGAGGATACATAATATGTGCTGCAAAGGAAGAAAAAAAGCAAGAGGATAAGGGAATGCAGAAGGAGACAGAAAGGGTTGCAGGTTAAATAGGTAACATGGATGGGCTCACTGAGATGACGACTTTGGGCAATAACCAGAAAGGTGCAGAGGGCCCTGAGGATATCCAAGAGAAAAGTGCTCCAGACATGAGAAAAACAATGTTCAAAGCTCCCATGGGAAGCATGCCTGAAGTACTGAAATGACTACAAGTGTGGCCAACGTGATTCTTGTGAGGGAAGTGAAGTGAAATGAAGTTGCTCAGTCGTGTCCAACTCTTTGCAATCCCATGAACTGTAGCCTTCCAGGCTCCTCAGTCCATGGAATTTTCCAGGCAAGAATACTGGAGTGGATTGCCATTTCCTTCTCCAGAGGATCTTCCCAACCCAGGGATCGAACCCTGGTCTTCTGCATTGTAGGCGGACGCTTTACCATCTGAGCCACCAGGGAAGCTCTTGTGAGGGAAGCAGAAGGCAAAGACTAGAGGGTCAGATAGCTTAACACCATGTGGACCAATATAAGGACTTCTGAGTTTTTACTGAGTCAAATATGAAGCCATTGAAGGGTTTTCAGCAGAGGAGTGTAGTGATTAAGATTTTTTTTAAAAAAAGGATCACTCTGTTCCACTCTTGACAACAGACTATAGGTCTGGTGAGGTAAAAGCAGGAGCAGAGCCAAAAGGCTATCACAATAATCTAGGCAGCGATGACGCACCTTAGACCAGACAGCAGGCAATGGAGGACGGAGTACCTGAATACAAAATCTATTTTAAAGTTAATATGAATGGGATTTCCTGACAATACGGGGTATGAATGAAAAAGAAAAACATAGGATTCCAAAATTTTTGGCCTAAACAAAAAGAAAGGCAGAGTTGTCATTTACTGACACAGAATGGAGGAGAAATAGGTTTTGAAAGAAAAATCAGAATTTTTAAGTATGCTAAACCTAAGATGCCTAGAAGATATCAAGTGGAGATAGTGAAGTGGCAGGTAGATACATGATTTTGGAATTCAGATAAAAGAAGAGATACAAACTCTAGAATCAAAACCTATGGCATCATAAATCACTAGCTGGCTAACTGGTTAAGCTCATCAGGGAAGTGAGTAAGTTTACAATAGTGGTCCAAGGTCTAAACCCCGAGGCCGTTCAATATTTAGAGGTAGGGGATATGAAGAGATATCAGCAATGAAAAAGAAGAGATTAATGATATTGCAGGGAAAGCAGAAGAGTATGGTGTCCTGGAAGCGAAGGGGGAAAAAAACATTTCAAGCAGGAGGAAGTAATCAACTGTGCCCCTGTAAATCAGGTAGAACAAAGACACACAACTGGTCACTGGAAAGCAGTGTAATGGTCACTAGTGACCTCAACAAGAGTTGCTTTGATGAGGGTGGTGGTGGTGGGAAAAACCTCTTAATGAATTGAGTTCAACACAGAACAGGGGGAGGGAAGTGGGGTAGACAGCACTATGGATAAGTCTCTCAAGGGTATACAAAACATGATTAGAGAAAACTAGTTTGTTTTCTAGTTAAATACAAGAGATTAACTATTTACCTTATTCTCTTTTCCCTTCTAAATCTCCCCCAAAACGACAATAAAAGAACGAGAGGTATTAAACCAAGTCAAAGCATAAAAGAGAAGACAACAATGAGACTTTCAGAAGCAGTAAAAAAGCAAATGAACGTGAGGTAACTGACTTAGCAGAGGTGATGAATTATACCTGAGACTGGGATTCTGACAGCTGTTTACACTGCAGAACTCTTGAAAGGCCCAGCACGAAAGCATTAGGCACCACAACCTGTAGCCAGGCACAGTACACAGAAACGAGGCAAATAAACAGGCAATGGCAATACTGGGAAAACCAGAAAGTCATACATGAAATGAACAACAGGGAAGAAAGAAACGATATTTACACGGTCACAATAATGCAAACATTTTCAGTGACTTGACTAAAAATTAGAGCACAAGGAGATCAAGCCAGTCAACCCTAAAGGAAGCCAGTCCTAAATATTCACTGGAAGGACTGACACTGAAGCTGAAGCTTCAATACTTCGGTCACCTAATGCGAAGAACTGACTTACTGGAAAAGACCCTGTGCTGGGAAAGACTGAAGGCAGGAGAAGGGGACGAGAGAGAATGTGATGGTTGGATGGCATCACCGACTTGACAGACATGAGCAAGCTCCAGGAGTTGGTGATGGACAGGGAAGCCTAGCGTGCTACATTCCACAGGGTCACAAAGAGTCGGACATGACTGAGTGACTGAATGGAATTGACTAAAAATTAAAATAATATTAGGAAGAGGGGTGAGAGGAATAGTGGGACAGTAGTAAAGGCAGTCAATTCCTACATGGAGGGTGGGAAGGAGAGGGTAATAGATAACCTCTAACATTGGTAAGTGAAAATAGCAAGGTGAGCACATTACTCACAAGTAAGAAGATAAAAACAATAGTATGGAGTTAAACACAACTGATTCTGGGATCTGGACTTTGGAGTGAGGCAAGTCACTCACTGCTCTTATTTCCTTATGTGTTTTTAAAACCAGGTGATTATACTAATTTGATGATTAAACATATAAATGAATGGATAAAATGTATATAGGAAATAAACAGCAACCTCAGACAAGTTATTTGTTCAATTAGCAGATATTCAAAATGAAAAATTAACTGGGATAAACACTCTAAGTGATATCAACGTGGGTGAAGAGGAGCAGAGAGACAACAAGTGTATGGGGGAAGGAGGGAGAATGCCAGTCAATACTTCTGTGTTACTGTAAGACTCCAATGTTGATAACTTTAAATACTTATAGAGAAAGGTAATCATAAATATGGGTTAGAAATAACCACAATGAGAATAAAAATAGAATGTATAGCTTTCGAACCTGAAGAAAATCTGATCTATTAAAAATCAAAAACAAAAACAGAAAGCATGCTAAGTACAAAACTTATAAGGTAGCAAAAATAAATAACTGACAAAACCATGAGAATATATCAACAATTGGAGATTTTAACATGTATTTCTTTAGAAACAGCAGAGACCCTCCCCAAGCAAATATAAATTTAAAATATACATTCACTTTTAACACACTATTCAATTTACAATTCCCTACTCTCTATTTCACATAGCAGTATTTCTGTGTAACACTGGTGCCTCTTTCTCCTTCCCCCTCTCTTACCAACAGCTTCTTAGATGAGTGATTCAGCTGAATGGTTGAGTTTGGAAGGAGAAACCATGCACATGCAGCTTTCCACTCTCACATTGGAGCTGCCTACCTATCTAAAGTTGAAGAGCTTTCTGGTCTGTTTCCCTGACCATTCTGTAAGTTTGATGGGTCACTCTGCCTGACACTGGACAGAATGTTTAAATCAGGGAAATATTAGCAAATCCTATGTCATGCCCCGCTGAATTGGCTTTATCACAAAGTTCACTGACAAGCCCTGCCTGTCTGCTCAAAGCCTTAAATCAGCTGTTCAGCCTCTTATTCTTAAACATAAGCAGACAACCAAAGTTCAGCAGAAACCTGAGAGAAAATCTTTATTGAAATAGAGATAAAACATAAATAGACACACAGTAATACAGGGGGGGGAAAGACTATGTAGCAAAATAGAAACCTGAAAACAAAGTAACTTACAATCATTAATATCCTCAGATGGATCCTACAAGCTTCTAGAAGGGAAAACAAACAAAAACAAAATAGGGCACATATAGGAACAAGAATCAAAACAGCTTCAAGCCTTCTCAGTGGTCACAATGGAAGCTGGAGACAACAGAGAAGTCCCTTCAAATTTTTAGCAGAAAACAACAGCCAGGTTGGAATTTTATATCATACTATTATTTAAACCGAGAGCAGAATTAAAGACAATTTCCAGACATTCAAGGACCCATACTTCATCTCCCATAGAGCCTTTCTCAGGAAGCTGCTAAATGTGCTTTACATCAAAGAGAGTAAACCAAGAAAGACATGTAGGGTATAGAAATAGAAAGATCATAGGACTCTTCAGGAAAATAAAAACAAAATCCAGGATAACTGTACTGAGCAAAGAGAGTGGCCAGTTCAGATTTGTGCAGAACGACTCAGTACTTCAACATAATGCTTTCTTACGTGGTACCATATTTTAAAAAATATCTCACAATGCCTGGTGAGCTTAAGTTGGCTTGCTGATGGTCTAGCTCTTTCCTTCTGCTCCCTGGATCTTTTAAGAACACACAAATGCTCTGCTTTGACCTACTCCTGAGTGCTGAAGGATAGCCACCAGCTTAAAAGTGGAAAAGCCTAAGCAGCCCAAATCCTCCTGATTGTGTTATAGGCAGGTATCTAGTTCTAGGTGACAGTACATCTTTCAAAATATTGGGTTGGCCAGAAAGTTGGTTCAGGTTTTTCTGTACTATTGTATGGAAAAATCAAACGATCTTTCCCATCAACCAAGTACATAAAATGTGGATAACCCTAGGTTTCCCAGTATTAGCTCGACTCTCCAGAAAAGGCTTTTGTAAAGTATCAGAGAAAATGAGGCCAGACCATGACCCAGAGCCCATTTTCAGCTTATCTTCTTCTAGGACACCTCATCAAATAGTGGCAATTCTGCCTTCTGAACACACAGTTACATTTCTGCATAATACCCCACTTTTAATTATCTTCTATATTCATTTATCGGAGAAGGCAATGGCACCCCACTCCAGTTCTCTTGCCTGGAAAATCCCATGGATGGTGGAGCCTGGAAGACTGCAGGCCATGGGGTCGCTGAGGGTGGGACACGACTGAGTGACTTCACTTTCACTTTTCACTTTCATGCATTGGAGAAGGAAATGGCAACCCACTCCAGTGTTCTTGCCTGGAGAATCCCAGGGACAGGGGAGCCTTGTGGGCTAATGTCTATGGGATTGCACAGAGTCGGACATGACTGAAGTGACTTTGCAGCAGCAGCGGCATACTCATTTATGGGCCTCCCTTGTAGCTCAGTTGGTAAAGAATCTCCTTGCAGCGCAGGAGACAGGGTTTGATTTCTGGGTTGGGAAGATCCCCTGGAGAAGGAAATGGCAACCCACTCTAATATTCTTGCCTGGAGAATCCCATGGACAGAGGAGCCTGTTATGTTGCCAGGCCATGGAGTCTCAAGAGTCGGACACAATTTAGCAACTAAACCATCATACTCATTTATATGGTATTTTTGATAAATCATTTCATTAAAAAATAACATCAAGTAGGAATGCAAGAATAGCTCAATATCAGAAATCAATGTTACTCCCTATATTACTATAACTAAAGGTGAAAACAAAAAATACCTGAACAAAGGCATATATAAAATATCAATAAACAGGAACTTCTTTTGAAAAAGACTGACTAGCATTAAACTACAGCAAACATAGCATTTAACAGAGCAAGTTTAGAATCTGAAGTAGAAATTGATAAAAATGCCTGCTGCCACAGCTCTGTCAAATAAAGACTAGCAACCTGGCCAAAACAGTCAAAATGAAAGAAAGGTATAAGGCCTTTCAGGAAGAAATAAAATTCATTATTTGTATTTCACAGACAACCAAAGAGAATCACTAACTTTAGAACTAAAAAGCATTCATCAAAGCTACAAATACAAGATCAACATACCGATTTGACCTTATAAAAATGTTAATTCTAAAGTAATCTGCAAATTAAATCCAATTTCAACAAAAATTTCATAGCTTGTTTTTGGGAACTTGACTAAAAGGATACTAAAAAAAAAAATAGACAAAAGTTAATTTTATCAAAGTAGAACAAAAAGATTCAGCTATTTAGACATATTACAAAGTTATATTAAGACAATGTTATACTGGGAAAGGAACTGACATCAATAAACAGAACAGAGAGCCCCAAGTTTCATGTTTATGACAAATTGGTATGTAGTGAACTGGGTGAAAAGTGGATTTAACAGACGGTGTTAGAAAAAACTTACAGTTCTACTCTTCATGCCCAGCAGATATTCATACTTACAAGACTCAAAAGGATATAATTTGGTACTAAGGTCACTTAGCTTCCCAGAAAGGGCACAGTACAGTAAACCTGGCATCCACCTTAGGCAAGCCACATATGCCACAGGAACCACTATGGTGTAAAAATCCCTGAGGGTGGGTTCCTTGCAAGCTTGGTTACCAGTTCTATCCTACTCAGAGAAATGTCAAAGCCTGTGCTTTTGGCAACCAAATATATGCTCTGGATAAACAGCAGGCATTCCTTATGCATCTTAACCCACAATTTCAAGGAAATAGCACTAATAAAGTAAATCCAAGATAATTTTCCTCTAGAGAGAGAGAGAAGTGGTTTTATTAATAACCCTTTTAATGATTAGCTGGAGAATAAGTTGAATTCATATCTTACTATATCCAATAAGTTCGGATCCTGGAGCCAGTGAGCCAGGCTGACATCTGCTCCTGAGGTATATTATATTACATTCTTTGATTATATCTTCACAGCCAAAGATGGAGAAGCTCTATACAGTCAGCAAAAACAAGACCAGGAGCTGACTGCTGCTCAGATCATGAACTGCTGCTGCTGCTAAGTCACTTCAGTTGTGTCCAACTCTGTGTGACCCCATAGACAGCAGCTCACCAGACTCCCCCGTCCCTGGGATTCTCCAGGCAAGAACACTGGAATGGGTTGCCATTTCCTTCTCCAATGCATGAAAGTGAAAAGTGAAAGTGAAGTCACTTGGTCCTATCCAACTCAGCGATCCCATGGACTGCAGCCTACCAGGCTCCTCCATCCACGGGATTTTCTAGGCAGGAGTACTGGAGTGGGGTGCCATTGCCTTCTCCTCCTTATTGCCAAATTCAGACTTAAATTGAAGAAAGTAGGGAAAACCACTAGACCATTCAGATATGATCTAAATCAAATCCCTTACGATTATACAATGGAAGTGACAATTAGATTCAAGGGATTAGGAATGATAAGAGTGCCTCAAGAACTACGGATGGAGGTTTGTGACATTGTGCAGGAGGCAGTGATCATGACCATCCCCAAGAAAAAGAAATGCAAAAGGCAAAAATGGTTGTCTGAGGAGGCTTTACAAATAGCTGAGAAAAGGAGAGAAGTGAAACGCAAAGGAGAAAAGGAAAGGTATAACTATCTGAATGCAGAGTTCCAAAGAATAGCAAGGACAGATAAGAACGCCCTCCTCAGTGATCAATGCAAAGTAATAGAGGAAAACAATAGAAAGGGAAAGACTAGAGATCTCTCAGGAAAATTAGAGACACCAAGGGAACATTTCATGCAAAGATGAACACGATAAAGGACAGAAATGGTATGGACCTAACATGAGCAGAAGATATTAAGAAGAGGTGGCAAGAATACATAGAAGAACTATACAAAAAAGATCTTCATAACCCAGATAACCACGATGGTCTGATCACTCACCTACAGCCAGACACCCTGGAATTCGAAGTCAGGTGGGCCTTAGGAAGCATCACTACGAACAAAGCTAGTGGAGGTGATGGAATTCCACTTGAGCTATTTCAAATCCTAAAACATGATGCTGTGAAAGTCCTGCACTCAATATGCCAGCAAATTTGGAAAACTCAGCAGTGGCCTGAGGTTTGGCCTTTTCCAGGACTGGAAAAGGTCAGTTTTCATTTCAGTATCAAAGAAGGGCAATGCCAAAGAATGCTCAAACTACTACACAACTGCACTCATCTCACACACTGGTAAAGTAATGATCAAAATTCTCCAAGCCAGGCTTCAACAGTACATGAACTGTGAACTCCCAGATGTTCAAGCTGGATTTAGAAAAGGCAGAGGAAGCAGAAATCAAATTGCCAACATCCACTGGATCAATGAAGAAGTGACAGTTCCAAAAAAACATCTACTTCTGCTTTATTGACTATGCCAAAGCCTTTGACTGTTTGGATCACAACAAACTGTGGAAAATTCTTAAAGAGATGGGAATGCCACACCATCTTACTTGCCTCCTGAGAAACCTACATGCAGGTCAAGAAGCAACAGTTAGAACTGAACATGGAACAACCGATTGGTTCAAAGTTGGGAAAGGAGTACATCAAGGCTCTAAATTGTCATCCTGCTTATTTAATTTATATGCAGAGTACATCATGCGAAATGCTGGGCTGGACAAAGCACAAGTTTGAATCAAGATTGCCGGGAGAAATATCAATAATCTCAGATACACAGATGACACCACCCTTATGGCAGAAAGCAAAGAACTAAGGAGCCTCTTGATGAAAGTGAAAGAGGAAAGTGGAAAAGCGGCTTAAAACTCAACATTCAGAAAACTAAGATCATGGCATCCGGTCCCATCACTTCATGGCAAATAGATGGGAAAACAATGGAAATAGTGACACTTTAGTTTTTCGGCTCCAAAATCACTACAGATGGTGACTGCAGCCATGAAACTAAAAGACGCTTGCTCCTTGGAAGAAAAGCTATCACCAATCTAGACATCATATTAAAAAGCAGAGACATTACTTTACCAACAACGGTCCGCCTAGTAAAAGCTGTGGTTTTTCCTGTAGTCAAATATGGATGTGAGTTGGACCATAAAGAAAGCTGAGCGCCAAAGAATTGATGCTTTTGAACTGTGGTGTTGGAAAAGACTCTTGAGAGTCCCTTGGACTGCAAGGAGATCCAATCAGTCAATCCTAAAGGAAATCAGTCCTTAATATTCATTGGAAGGACTGATGCTGATGCTGAAGCTCTAGTACTTTGGCCATCTGATGCAAGGAGCCAACTCATTGGAAAAGACACTGATGCTGGGCAAGACTGAAGGCAAGAGGGGCGATGACAGAGGATGTGATGGTTGCTTGGCATCACCGACTCGATGGACATGAGTTTGAGCAAGCTCTGGGAGTTGGTGATGGACAACCCTGGCATGCTGCGGTTCATGGGCTCACAAAGAGTTGGAAACAACTGAGTGACTGAACTGACTGACTGACTGATTATATCCAAAACTAAACTCCAGTTAAATTAAATGTAAATATAAAACTATAAAGTTTATAAACTATAAAATCAACTATATAAACTATAAAATATAAAACTGATAAAGATCTAAAAAAATATAACTACTGGAAGAAAAATTTCTATTGCATCCATGACACCAAAGACAAGAATTAATAAATGACAAGCCCAAGTTATTTCTAACATGTGCACCTAACAAGGAAACATTACCTAGAATGTAGAATTTCTTGCACTATAATCAACAAGAAAAAGAAAAATCAATAGAAAAATGGACATAAGTACAGGCCATCCACTGTCTATAAGTATAGGCAATCCTAGAATGGAAAACCAGAATGACTAAAAAGTATATACTCAGGGCTTCCCTTGTGGCTTGGTGGTAAACAATCCACTTGTCAACACAGGAGACACATGTTTGATCCCTGGTCCAAGAAGATCCCAGATGCCATGAGACAGCTGGGCCCACATGCCATAACTACTGAGCCTGTGCTCCGAAGCCTGTGAGCCACAACTACCGAGTCCACATGCCACAACTACTGAAGCTTGCGTGCCTAGAGGCCCTTGCTTCACAACACGAGAAACCAGCACAATGCGAAGCCGGTGCATCACAACTAGAGAGCAGACCCCAGCTGCTGCAACCAGAGAAAGTATGCACGCAGCAATGAAGACCCAGTGCCGTCATTAAAAAAAGAAAGTATATGTGTGGGCTTATTAGTAACCAGATAATGCAGATTCAACATACAATTTCATATACAGATTATAAAAAATCAGAAAATATCAAATGCTGCTGAAGATGTAGAGGAAATGATATCCTCATGTCTTGCTGGTGTAAGTGCAAATTGTACAACCATTCATGAGAATAATCCAGCATTACTAACTGAAATTAAATATGCATATACTCAAAACACCAGCCATTCTACTCTAGGACATATATACCAAAGAAACTACAGGGCAGAGTCATAAGAAGAAATGTATAAGTTTGTAGAAGTGTGAACAGCTGGAAATAACCTGAGTATCTATGACTAGAGAAAAAGATAAGCTATATGTGAGTATAGCAGAATAATATGCATCAGAAAGCATGTTATATACAGTAAGACAAATAGTTCCTAAAATCCGAATGTTTTATGAAAGTTAGAAGTAAAATGAGTTTTATACCATAATATCACTTATATAAAATTGAAAGTTATACAAAATAAATGTTATCATACAGTTTTTTAAAGAAATACATGAAACATTTAGAAGATGGCTTAGAAGGATAAACATTAAATACAGAAGAAAGTGGAGAGTATGAAATTGCAGGCACCAGATGAAAAAAGTATTAGGGTAAAATGAAGCAGAATAAACTATAGATTTTCTAGACCAATGATACTGGTGTCATAATTAGAGTATAATCAATAACTGAGTCAATTCTGAGCATGTAAAATTTTTAAAAAACAAGACAATTTATATGAGGAGAGAAACACTGTTAGGTTAGAATACTTAAGACATTACTTCTTTAAATGTGAAAAACTATTTCACATAATATAGTAAATACTCCAGAGGATTCATGACTTAACTGTCTTAATTTAAAAGAAACAGTTCCTTCTCCCAAATGAGATAACCTACATAAAAACAACATACAATATGAAAGGACACTTCAAGGCAGTGCTTAAAAAACAAAATTTCTTTGTATTGAGTAAATATTCCACTGCATTTTTCTAGGCTGTTCAGGTATTCAGCAAAGTAATTTAAAATTACATTTTGGGCAAAGTTATAAGTACTAGTGAACTAATTTCAACTTTTAATTATGTGTGAATATGAAATTTGAGATTGATATAAATACCTTGTGCCATTTTAACAGGATGTGAGCAATTTAAATAAACATGGAAAAAATTACAAAATATATAGCTGCCATAATCTCTTTTGATTTATATTTTTTAAAAAAAAGCACTCTTATGTAAGGCAGATGTAGCAGCTATCACCAATGTTATCAATGAGGAAACTGAAACATAATCTTACAGTAAGTAAATCTCACAGTAAGTATTGTCCAGACTAGAATCTAGGTCTCCCAAAACCTAGATCTGAGGTCTTTTTCTATTTTTAATATAAATTTATTTATTTTATGAGGTCTTATTTTAATACATTATTGACTGAAGATGTATCAATACATTTTTTAGAGAGTGATATAATCAACATAACTGTGCAAAGTTGTTAGAGCTTAAAATTGATTAAGGGCTCATTATACAACTTATGATTGTCATTATCATTCCCATTTTGCTCTGTTGGGTTTTTGTTCCAACCTTGTGTATATTTTAAATGCAAGTTTATTTCATAAAATTTTCAAAAATGATACATCATAAAAATTTGAGGAAGAAGCATTTTTAGTGAATTTTATGTAGATACTTTCTCTTCTCTGACTGTGTAAGGGACATATATACTAGTGTCTCAGAAGATGATAGTTCTTCAGAATACAGTTCTGATTCAGATAGAAAAAAGAAAAAAAAAAAAAGACAAAAAACCTGAGTGATGGATTCTGATATGGAAAGTGAAAATGAAACTCACTGGGCTGGAGACTTTACAGGTGTGTCAGGTATAACTACTGAGTGTAATAACCCAAAGAGTGCTAGTGAAATAACAGAATTAACTTTCGGGTGGCCGGAATAAAAACTGCTGGCCATAGGCATTAGTTTCTTCAAAAATTCCCTGGTCAATAATGAGTTAACTCATCTTCAAGATAATTTTTATATAAGTGTAAATTCAATATTTTCTTTAATCACAAGTAAATAGAAAAGACACATGGATCTGCAGTAGCTAATATACACAATGATATGAAGAAAAACAGACTTCTATATTAATTGCAATCCTGTAAAGAGTTAACAGTTTGTCTTCAGAAAATGTCAATCAAGTTTAATATATTTTTATTTGTCCAATAAAATAACTTCACAATCTATTAAAAATAAAATGTTAACTGCATTTAATATTTGTTCTTAGCACAAGATAAAGGACATCAGTATTCAAGTAAATATATGACACAATGATAGACTAAATCAAATACCTAAATAAAATGTTAAAGCATGAAAATTTATAAAGCTTATCTTTTTCCTTTCTATACTGATAACTAAAATCAGAAAAAAATTTAAATGAAACCTGTTTGATTGTTGTAACTTGTCATTATTGTATTTAATTGAAAATGTTTTTGTTTCAGTTTGTAATTTCTACAAAGCAGCAGTCCTTAAATAATTTTCTAAAAATAACAATTTTGAAACCTAAAACTGTCATGATAAGAAAGGTTACAAAATTTCTCTGCTTATTCCTAAATTCCTTTTCTAGATTCTTATTAGAAAAGGAATTTTTAGACACAAATGTACATAAAATGTATGTTGCAATTTAGCATTCTTAACCAAAAAAAAAACCCATAAGAAAAGTAAAATTGTTTTTGTCATTTATTTTGTACTATACTCTTGTCCCTAGACATCTTTAATAGCAATCATAAAGACCCCTTTTCTAATCTAAATAGCACCAACTCAAAATTTCACCTCTACTTGCGTTCAATTTAGATGTCTCAACATCAAATTTGATAATCTGTTTTATAAAAAATGTTTCAAGAACAAAATTTCCATAAATGACTTTCTAACAAAGCAAAGCAGAACCTCTAACTGTAGAATACAAATGGAAAATAGTATATAAGTAACTTAATCTCAACTGGAAGGTTTGAAGAACTACGTATTAGAAAAATACGTTTAGATAACAATTTTACTATTTTATTACTTTTCTCTGCATGGCGTCAACATTGTATTTTAAATGATACATTACTTACTATATTGTCACAAAAGAGAGTTTCTCAAGAAGCATTTAGTAAAATTCTATGTTGATTATTCATATACTTGGTTCCTAATGTTTTAGTTTCAACTATTCCAGATTACTTAGTTGTTGAACATAAACTCCATAAGAAAAAGATCAAAGTCTTTATCAAATAATTTCAAGTTTTCAACAATATCTGTAATGTATTTTCATATTCTGTATAACTGATATTATTTTTGTAATGTAATAGCAAGTATATGAATTTTCCAGTTTTGTGGGGAAATAGTGTACTGAAATTTAACTGTACCTAAAATCATTCCTAAACAAGTCAAATAATATTATCATATTCTAAATGGCAATTCAGCATTTTATTTACAGTCTCAGTAGTAAAAACTAAACCTAAAAGAAATGTGTACCTAATGTAATACACTCTCAATGTTTAAAGAACAGCCTGAATATGGAATTAAAAAAATAATTTTAATAGGTAGAAGCAGAGAATCTGTGAAAAGATGTAAAATCATTACTGCTAGAGTTGAGTTGCAAACTTAAAGAACTTGAGTCTAGGCTGGAGAAAAACAAAGTAAATCTTTCAGATTAAGAATTCTAATTCACCCAGGATGAAAACTGTCATACATATAAAAAGTCATATGACTCTCTGAAGAAAAGGAAGCAATCTGTAAGAAAGATAAATCATAGCCTTTTTACTAGCAAGGAAAACTATTCAGGCTATCACCCTGGAACCATTTCCTTCACAATGCTTTTAGTAACCTTTCTAAAATAAAATTTTCAAAAATACAATAAAACATAATAGCATTAATTGTTGTTGGGTGAAAACATTTTACTACTGTCTAAAGCAAACCCAATACTGGATGTAATACACATCAGAAATTTTTTATTATTCAGTTTATTTAAAGTTGTAGAAAAATTAGCCTGTTCTCATGCTGTCACTCAATTCCTGAGGATTCCAAGTCAATTAAACTAGAATTTTAAAATGTATTAATGATCCCTACTGTAGCAAACTGTATTCTACAGTTCAGCAATCTTACTCTTTCAGGAGAAACACAGGGTTTCAAAGAAGATGAAAGTGATAGTCTCCATAATCTTATAATCTAGGCTAAACAAATATCCTCATGGTCCAATAACTTGTAAAACATAACCAGGTCACTAGACCAACAAACTAGTGTACAACTTTAATAATTTCTAGCAGCAAAACATCTTAAATAGTTATTAACAAATGTTTTCATTGGATTGTAGATTAATTTCTTTGTAAGAAGAAATTTTTAAAAAGTACTCTATAGTTCAACTTCAGGCAAACAATTAAAGTTATCAAAGATCTTGTTTATCTCCATTTTTCCCAGTGGAATCAGATGCAACTGGAACCTTATTAGTTTCAACAAAAACAGATTCAAAGGCAGCTTCCTGGTCATCCAAAGAATCAGCAGCTGTGGCTCCTTTAATTAGTGCTGTGTTGGTAAAAGACTGTTGCTGCTTGGAAATTTTACTGGATTCCACTGTTTTTCTACCTCTTCTTTTACCAAGAATTTTGACATAATTAGCAGGTATAAGTCCTGTTGTTTGACCATCAAGACTGGCCAGAAGCCAACCACGCACTCTGGGTTGTTGCTCTGATGGAAGAAAAGACAGCCTTTAATTGTAACATACTTTGAGGGTCCGACAGAATACTGAGAGTAAAATGTTAAAATCTATGTTATACTTACCTAATATAGTATACTCATAAATAAATAGTGCACAAGAATATTTAAAATCAAGATGACTAGGCTCAATTCTAGGATCCTTTAACATTTTTAATTTTGCATTTATGAAAAATTTTTTCAGCCTTGAAGAACATAAAGTTTATGTCAGTTGGTGCATTCATAGAGAAAAAAAATTCAGTTCTTTCAAAAGCTGAAAATTAACATCAATGTCTTTCATATTTTAAACTGAAATTTAAAGAATGAGTATCTCACTACTTCTTGATAAGTAGAGTGAGTATAGAAAATAGATACGTTCATTTATATAAGCCAGCTTTCTTTATATATTTTTGGCTGAAATTAAAAAAAAAAATCCATTCTATGTGATTACAATTCACAATCCTGAAGGACAATGAATGTTAATTTTAATACAAGGTGGGCAAAAATTGAAGACCTCAGTTACCTACAGCCACATAACAAAAAGTTAATACTCTAAGCTTAAAGTAGAAAAGATTATTTACATACTTCCACCTATTTAAAAAGAAAATTTATTGAAGTATAGTTGCTTTACAATGTTGTGCTATTTTTATTTATGTCTTTAACCATGTCTGTGACTGATTTTGTTCTAAAATGCCCTAACATATCTATGTTAGCAATGAATAAAGTAAAGAAGCAAAGCCAAAGTGTTAAAAGGCACTATTAGTTGAAGAATAATCTGAGATATAAAATTTTTCTGGAATATTATAATTGAAAGAATCCACATTTGATCTTTACTTTTAATTTATTAAAACTAATTATCTGTATTTTCCTCTAACAATAAATCTTAAAAAGAAAGAATTGTTTTGAAATCTAAGTAAATCATTATTTTGACTAGAAGGAAAACATGAATATAATACCTAGCAGCCAAAATTTTTCTTAAATTTACATTATTTAAAATTTTTTCTTGGAAGCCTAGGTTTTGTGTGTGAAGAGATGAGGCGAGATTTAGCAAATTTGATCCAAGATTTTCACCTAGTTACCGAATTAAACTAATGACTTGAACACTGAAGATATTTCTTCCTTATGTAAAGAGTGACTAACACCAATAAAATGGCAGTTTCCATTAATAGATCACATGGAAAACAGCCAAAGTGATTAAAACACAGGTTCGGAAGTCAGATAAACCTAGGTTCATAGTCCATCTCCATTACACTTTAGGTAACACTGGACAGCTCACTCTTTCTGGGTTTCAGTTTTCTCATGTGTAAGCCAGGAACAGAATAATAATAGTACTTACTTCCCAGCATTATTATAAGGTTTAAATGAAATATGTATAGTGCCTAGTACATTTATTTTTTTCTTTTTTTGACCACTCTGCAGTTAGCAGAATCTTAGCTCCTCAACCAGGGGTTGGACCCTGGCTCTAGGCAGTTTAGAGCACTGAGTCCTAACCACTGGACTGGCAGGGAATTCCCTCTGGTACATACTAAGCAGTCTATAAATGACCATTCTTATTATTGTTACTAGTATCTTTACCAACAAAAATGTAACTTTTCATAGCAAAACTGAATCCCTACAAATACACACATACAAAAAATCATTTTTCGGGGAGGTAAATCTACAAAACTTTTGATCATTGTTACTGGGGAAATGTGGAGGAAAAGGCCATTTTGTTTGGAGCCATTAAAAATTATTAGCAACCTGGTCTGAAAATTAACCTGTCTATAAATTTCTTGCTGAAGTTCTTTAATACTTTATGACAATAATTTCTAAATATTCATGTTGAAGTCTCTAAGGCAAACGTGATTCAAGTAAAAAAAGCAACACTAGTCTCAGCAACAAAAGACCAACAGGGATGTTTTAGATGATGCCAGGCAATTACTTTGGTTTATTAGGTTCTTTACATTTAGTGCTTACCTCATCTTTGAGGGTTGGTAATTAACTTGGAATTCAAATGTTTCAAGTTTAGAAGAGATCATATAAACAAAGTCTTTCCTTATCTCAGTGAAATATTAGAACAACTTGCTGGAACATTTCTCTTCCACTTCCCCAGATTTCAAAGGTTTACACTGACAAAAAGAAATTCTAGTAACTACTTCTGAGTTAACTAACAGTGACCAAGATCCTTTTTGTCCCCCACAATGCTTTAATGCAGTTTTCAATACATTTACAAATTCTAAAAGTGCACAGGTAATTCCCATTTATTCATTTTTTCTTACCTTTGAGAGCTAAGTTCAGCATATCACCAGCACGGAAAGAAATTTCTTCTTCAGATACAGCAACAAAATCATATTCTGCTCTAGCAACTACATGGTCATCCTCACCACTTGCCCAGTTGGTGTTGTCTATAAACCAAATTAAGAATTAAGATTAGGTTCAGTTCAGTTCAGTTCAGTCACTCAGTCATGTCCGACTCTTTGCAACCCCATGAATGGAAGTTAAAAAAAAAGATACTCCAGTGGCTGTGGTTTGCAAACTATATAAACTTATTTGCCAAGAGAAGAGCTGTCCCACAAAGTAATTTCCACAATTAACACTATGTAAGATCAACAATATGTTCATAACAATATCTTTTACAAACTTTCCTTTTAAGTTCCAAATTCTAGTTTCCCTATTTTAAGCCAGGGGTTGGCAATTTTTTTAGTAGAGTAAAATAATTTTCATAGGAAATATTTTAAACTTTTTAGGCCATAAGGCAAAACTGAACATGTTGTGTTGTTTCTTATAAAATGACAGAAAAAATTTTTCCATAAATTTTATGAAAAATTCAAAATATAATAATTGAGTTCTTTTTTGTAATATAGATCTATTGTAAAGAATGGAATCTTTTGGGGTAGGATAATATTTCATTTAATTTGGGGTTCAAAGATAATATTTTCTATCATCTATTATCAATTGCAAATATACATCTGTTGACACTGATTTGTAATGAAATTTAAGGTATCTCATTTTGAAAGTGTTTTTTCAAAGATATGCATTGCCAAATTCTAATACCAATTCATTAAATATGTGATTTTAATAAGCATATTCATCCTAAGAAGGTGATAGCATAGAATAGTTAAGTTCTCCTGATATTAACCTTTTAACATGTTGTTTCATTAGAAACTAATCACTTTCAAATGAAGAATAAATGGAAGGTCTTCAATGGCAGTTAAAGGGGTTCTGAAATATGGACATTTCCTCCACACTGGCATGGAGGTCCAAAAACACCTCTCAATTGTAGAATGACATAGAAAAGTATAACTGCTGCAAATTTACGTGCGAACGGAAATCTTGTTTCATTAACTTCTGACAACCTATGAGATATAAAAGCAATGTTACATTACTTGTGATTCAAACAATATTTGTTGTAAAAGGAACTTTACTCCAATGCTATTTTGCCTTACAGTTTTAGGTTGAACTCATTAAGATTACCAAGTCTGCAGCAAAGACTGATTTTCAAAGCCACTTAGTGTTTTCTAATAGTGGCTCATAGTGATTCTTGTTTTTCAGAAAAGTTTCAATCTTGGCCTTGATCTTCCCAAAACAGTAATAAAACTTAACCACTGACTGCTCAGTCATCTCACTGCTGTATTGTAGGGCAAGTCAGTATCTTCAGCTTCTTCTCCTGATAAAAATTCACAGAACGGATAACAGTTATGTCCACAAGAGTGACTGAAGTTCATCTTTTGACATTACTAGTTCAATAAAATATGATAAATTCAAATAGTCTATGCAATATACCTGCTGATGAAGAACACTATGAATAACTATAGGCTTTAAAAACTGTATTTTCAAAATTCTGTAAATTTTGTCCTGCCCAGTCTTCTGTTACACACAAATTTTTACCATTAGTTACAACACATCTCTGTAGATGTAACTTCAAGTTGGATTAGTGTGTTTTCCAGCTGCTTTGAAAATATTCATCTGTAGTTGTTCCCTGCATTCTGTTCACAGAGGCAACATCTTCAATCACTTCAAATTCAACAAGACTCTTCCAATAAACTACCGAAGAGTATCAATATCTATTGGGTCCTCATGAGCCAAGTAAATCCATTCAAGCCAAGTAAATCCATTTGCCTAGATTAAAATGACTATTGCTGTTGTTTCAAATACTCTTCCAGAAACTGTTCTCCCTGGAATGTTAATAGTCTCAAACAAGTTTATTTTCTCTGAACATATTTCTTTGGCTGTTGCAATAACCAATGGTAAACAAATTTACTTGCTAATCTGACACAAAAGCCTCTCAGAAACTTACTTTGAATGCAGGCTTATTTTAACTTTGTTTACGCCTTTTCCCCAACCCTGTTTTCGGGTGAAGGAATTCCATTTTGAATTTTCTGATTTTTCTTACTGTTGACTTCCTGTCAGCTGGGAATACTGTGATGAGTGCTCAGTCTGGGAATGGTGATGTATATTGTATCACTTTAACATAGCTATGTTGTCACTGCATAACAAATGCAATGCTTTGCCACCTAATTCAATACTAGAATAATCCAGACAATACTGTGCCTTCAAAGTGTGACATTAAGAAGTATACTTCACTGTTCTTTTCTCATGAGGCATGTCTGCACTCATAATAAAAAAATATGTACTGCAGTTTAACAATATATGTCTCACTCAATACACTGTCAAGTTATATGCAGTGTGTAGAACAAGTGCAAGGCAACAAGAGTGCCAACAAAGATAGGGTCTCTGTTATAAACTACTCAACTCTGGTCTTTCAGTACATAAGCAGCCATAATAAAACGTACATGAATGAATGTGGCTACATTCTAATAAAACTTTACTAATGGACACATGCTCCCTCTCTGGCCTCAGATTAAAAAATCACCTCTCCTTTTCACCTGTCTTGGATTGTATCCTCTCCTACTCTCTTGCAGGAGGTTGCACCTTTTGACTCCTCTCCGTGGAAATTAAGATCTTTCATTTCTAGGTTCCAATATAATTTCTCAGCCTTACTTCCCAGTATCCTTCTATCCAATATTATAAGACAGTTGATGAACAATTCTTATAGTTCCTGCCTATATACTTTTGTTCAAGCTATTCCATCTGCTTCACAGTCTTGCTTTTTTCCTAACTGATGGAACAGTATCTGTCTTTCCAAAGCTAACTTAGATGCTACTTCTTTCTAGATACGAATAGTCAAAAAATGTCAGCTTCAATTCTAAATTGAGATAATATTCTGTACCAGTTGACAGAGTAGGGGCTTAGGGGCTTAACAGTCAAAGATGCCTCATTTTGGTTTTGGTTCTGGCTTATTAAAGATGTGACCCTGAGCAAGTAACTTCTTTGAACTTCAGATCTATCACTTGTAAAATGAGGATAATTCCTCTTAGGATTGTTGTAAGAATTAAATGAGTAAAATACTCAAAATACATAGCACAATGTCTTGCACATAAAAAAGGTTCCATAAATCTTATGTTTCTCACCAACTGTCATACTCCTTACATTCTTTATGCCTCACTACAATTACATATATAATGTGTCTCACTTACTTCTCTCTCAGTACATTTTAAAAAGGATAAGGGGTTTAATTCCCTATGTTATCTCTGTATCTTCTACAGCATCAAGTTTAGTACTTTGTGAACAGTAGTTAAGTAATGTGTGCTGTTAAACTGAACTAACAAAGAATAAATCAACAAGTCTGTTTTTGCTATATGTTCCTCTTCCAGTTTTGAAGTTCTTAACTGAAAAAAAAAAATAACTCAATCAAAAGATTAAATACAAATGAATATAAAAGAGCTAATAAATAACCTATTATTGAAATTTAAGACTTATATATAGTATTTTTTGTTTCGATGTATACCATTTTTTTAAGGTCTTTATTGAATTTAGCATTGCTTCTGTTTGGATGTTTTGGTTTTCTGGCTGTGAGATATGTGGGATCATAGCTCTCTGACCAGGGATTGAACCCACACCCTCTATGTTGGAAGATGAAGTCTTAACTGCTGGACCACCAGGGAAATCCTTGTTACATGGTTGTTAAACCCATTTTATTACTCTTACCTGTTACTTCATCACTGTGAGTAGATAGCAGTTTCCAGATGAGGTAAGGACCACCAAGGATAACAGCAAAGAATAAGAATATTGGCCAAGATTTTGCTGAGTTAGCTGCTCTGTCCTCAGCACAAGACAAGCCACAGTTCCTTCACTTTCTGCCCATAGGTCCTCATTCTCCAAGCCTCTTCTTAAACCTATCATCCACTGTAACCGTCTATAAAGATATCTTATAGTCCTAACTAATGCAAAAGCTGAAAAAACCTTTGTGAAGTGTATTTTCAATCGGGAAAAGTGGTTTGCTACATCCAATACAGCCCTGAAACTGTTATAGACAGCTGAAAAAGTAGCATCCATCATCATGCTGACAGAGGCAAATGCATGCACGATACTTTCAATGGACTGAAATGCACCTCTGCTGCTTTCTTCAGCTTGCTGAACGAATCTACTAGGTGGAAGATCATCTATACGAAAGCGGTTATAGCCCAGCCCGTTATATCCATAACTATAAGGGCTATAGCTTCCATAAAATGAATTTCCATAGGCACCATATCCAGAAGAAAATGAACTGTAAGCAGGTCTGAAAGTGTTCAAATTGCTGCTTCCTGTCTGCTGTGATGGCCTTGGAAGAACGGGTGGTGGCACTCTGGTAAGTGTTGGTTGTCCAGGTCTTGTCAATAAAGTAGGACCCAAATCAGCAGATCTAAAACCAAAAAAGATTCAAAATTGTAACTTAAGCACACAATAAATTCATTCAAAGTAACTACAAAACTTGCTATATAAACAGTATCATGATTCTATTGAGTTCAGTTCAGTTGCTCAGTCATGTCCGACTCCTTCCGACCCCATGAATTGCAGCACGCTAGGCCTCTCTGTCCACCACCAACTCCCAGAGTCCACCCAAATCCATGTCCATTGAGTCGGTAATGCCATCCAACCATCTCACCCTCTGTCATCCCCTTCTCCTCCTGCCCTCAATCTTTCCCAGTATCTTTTCCAATGAGTCAGCTCTTCTCATCAGGTGGCCAAAGTATTGGAGTTTCAGCTTCAACATCAGTCCTTCCAATGAACACCGAGGGCTGATCTCCTTTAGAAGGGACTGGCTGGATCTCCTTGCAGTCCAAGGGACTCTCAAGAGTCTTCTCCAACACCACAGTTCAAAAGCATCAATTCTTCTGTGCTCACCTTTCTTTATAGTCCAACTCTCACATCCATACATGACCACAGGAAAAAGCATAGCCTTGACTAGATGGACTTTTGTTGGCAAAGTAATATCTCTGCTTTTTAATATGCTATCTAGGTTGGTCATAACTTTTCTTCCAAGGCGTAAGCTTCTTTTAACTTCATGTCTGCAATCACCATCTGCAGTGATTTTGGAGCCCAGAAAAATAGTCACTCACTGTTGTCACTGTTTATCCATCTATTTCCCATGAAGTGATGGGACCAGATGCCATGATCTTCGTTTTCTGAATGTTGAGCTTTAAGCCAACTTTTTCACTCTTCTCTTTCACTTTCATCAAGAGGCTCTTTAGTTCTTCTTCACTTTCTGCCATAAGGGTGATGTTATCTGCATATCTGAGATTATTGATATTTCTCCCAGCAATCTTGATTCCAGCTTGTGCTTCCTTCAGCCTAGTGTTTCTCATGATGTACTCTGCATAGAAGTTAAAAAAGCAGGATGACAATATACAGCCTTGATGTACTCCTTTTCCTATTTGGAACCAGTCTGTTGTTCCATATCCAGTTCTAACTGTTGCTTCCTGACCTGCATACACATTTCTCAGGAGGCAAGTCAGGTGGTCTGCTATTCCCATCTCTTGAAGAATTTTCCACAGTTTCTTGTGATCCACACAGTCAAAGGCTTTGGCATAGTCAATAAAGCAGATGTTTTTCTGGAACTCTCTTGCTTTTTCCATGATCCAGTGGATGTTGGCAATTTGATCTCTGGTTCCTCTGCTTTTTCTAAATCCACCTTGAACATCTGGAAGTTCACAGTTCACGTATTACTGAAGCCTGGCTTGGAGAATTTTAAGCATTACTTTACTAGCATGTGAGATGAGTGCAATTGTGTGGTAGTTTGAGCATTCTTTGGCATTGCTTTTCTTTGGGATTGGAATGAAAACTGATCTTTTCCAGTCCTGTGGCCACTGCTGAGTTTTCCAAATTTGCTGGCATATTGAGTGAAGCACTTTCACAGCATCACCTTTCAGGATTTGAAATAGCTCAAATGGAATTCCATCACCTCCACTAGCTTTGTTCGTAGTGATGCTTCCTAAGGCCCACTTGACTTCACATTCCAAGATGTCTGACTCTAGGTGAGTGATCACACCATCATGATTATCTGGGTCGTGAAGATCTCTTTTGTACAGTTCTTCTGTGTTTTCTTGCCACCTCTTCGTATTTTCTTCTTCCTTGGTGGCTCAGACGGTAAAGCGTCTGCCTGCAATGCGGGAGACCCAGGTTCAATCCTCGGTTTGGGAAGATCCTCTGGAGAAGGAAATGGCAACCCATTCCAGTACTCTTGCCTGGAAAATTCCACGGACTGAAGGAATACTGGTAGGCTACAGCCCATGGGGTCGCAAAAGAGTTGGACATGACTGAGCGACTTCACTTTTCTTTTCTGTTAGGTCCCTACCATTTCTGTCCTTTATTGAGCCCATCTTTGCATGAAATATTCCCTTGGTAACTCTAATTTTCTTGAAGAGATCTCTAGTCTTTCCCATTCTAATGTTTCCATTTCTTTGCACTGATTGCTGAGGAAGTCTTTCTTATCTCTCCTTGCTATTCTTTGGAACTCTGCATTCAGATGGGTATATCTTTCCTTTTCCCCTCTGCTTTTCTCTTCCCTTCTTTTCACTGCTATTTGTAAGGCCTCCTCAGAGAGCCATTTTGCTTTTTTTACATTTCTTTTTCTTGGGGATGGTCCTGATTCCTGTCTCCTGTACAATGTCACAAACCTCCATCCATAGTTCATCAGGCACTCTATCAGATCTAGTCCCTTAAATCTATTTCTCACTTCCACTGTATAGTCATAAGGGATCTGATTTAGGTCATACCTGAATGGTCTAGTGGTTTTCTCCACTTTCTTCAATTTCAGTCTGAATTTGGCAATATTCATGATCTGAGCCTATTAAATCTAGTAAATAGGTTCTACTAAAGATTTTCTAGAATAAGGAATAATCTCTAATATCCAAATGCTTAGAATCTGTGTTAAGAAGAAACTGGGTAAGATAAAATGGCTGACTAAACTATTTTTCTTGTTTACTTGTGCTTGCATTAGTAGTAGTATCTCAACCTGGGGTTTCTTTTAAAGACATATGTCCATTTTCTCAGAGTTAGTTACAACTTGGTATCTATCCATCCTTACACCTAAAATGGCACTATCTTAAGTACTGTAGTTTTATAATAGTTCTTAATAGCCTATAAAACAAGTCTTCCCACAATATTCTTCATCTTCAGTAGTGTCTTGGCTATCTGACCCATTGAATATCCAGATACATTTTAGAATCAGAGCTTGAAGTACTATACTGCTCTCCCTGCAAAAGCCCTATTGAGATTCTGATTTGGGATTACACTAAATTCATAGATTAATTGGAGGTAGTCAATATCTCCAAAATACTGAGTTTAAACTTAAGATTATAATATATGCTCCATTTACTTATATCTTAAAGATTTTTCTCAATAATTTTTTTAAAATAACCACCGAGTCTCAGTGTTTTATAGTTTACTGTGTGGGAGGTCTTTCTTTAGATTTACTTCTATATAGGGGGTTTTGATGTTATTGTAAATGGTGTCTTTCTAAAATTTCTCTTTGTTGCTGTTATATAGAAATAATTGATTAAAAAATATAGTCCTTATATCTAGCAACCTTATTTTGGATTCTTTTGTATTTTCTAGAATCTTAAATTATCTGTGGTCATATTGTATGTGAATAACAATAGGTTATTTCCTTTTATTATTTATTATTACTGCCAGTTATTATGTTTGCTATAGGTTATAGATCTAGTAGTTCCTTTTCTATTTTTAAGGAATGTACAGTGCAGTGGTGGTTCCAAGTGGTGGATATTCCTGATCCAGGGATTGAACCTGCATCTCTAGTGTCTCCCGAACTGGCAAGTGGATTCTTTACCACTGGCACCACCTGGGAAGCCTGGTGGTTCCAATATCAAATGGCAAATTTCAACAAAGCAAAAACAATTACTTTCACACCAACCTAATATATGTAAAATCGATAACTAATAAGAACCTACCGTATAGCACAGGGAACTCTACTCAGTAACCTGTAATAGCCTATATGGGAAAAGATCTAAAACGTGGATACTTGTATATGTATAATTGATTCACTTCCTGTACATTTGAAACTAACATGACATTGTAAATCAATTATACTCCAATAAAAAAAAAGTTTTTTTAATGCCAGTTGAACTAAATGGTGTGTTTAGGGTCAATGTTGTTCTATGCTGGTACAAATTTCCTATCTTGTTGTGGACTGCTACTACATATTTTGAAAAATAGCATCCAGCCCATAGACTCTCAGTAGCTACAGAACACACCTGTGGTGTCTAATCAGTTTCTAACCCAACAAGTTATCAGTCTTAATTATTATTTTTGTCCTAGAAATTCCTTTCCTTTTTAAATAGTTTCCAATTCTGTCACAATTCTTCTTTTATTGCCCTCAACATATTAAACATAATTTAAAGTCTCTCTGAGACACAGATGTATAGAACAGTCTTTTGGACTCTATGGGAGAGGGAGAGGGTAGGATGATTTGGGAAAATGGCACTGAAACATGTATATTATCATATGTGAAATGAACCGCCAGTCCAGGTTCAATGCATGATACAGGATGCTTGGGGCTGGTGCACTGGGATGACCCAGAGGGATGGGATGGGGAGGGAGGTGGGAGGGAGGTTCAGGATGGGGAACACATGTACACCCATGGTGGATTCATGTCAATGTATGGGAAAACCAATACAATATTGTAAATTAGCCTCCAATTAAAATAAATAAATTTATATTTTAAAAAAAAGAGTCTCTTTGGTAATGCCAATATCTAGAGTCCCTATGGATCTTTTTTTTCCTGTTTACTTAGCTAACATTTATGTTGTATAATGTCCTCCTGAGTCTGCGTATTTGATTTTTCTGTGCATCAGCAATCATTATTGTAGCAATAATTTGAGATTCTGGATGATGTTCTCTTTCTCTAGATGTGCTTCATTCTAGATACTGTTTCTTTTTAAAAATTGAAATGTAGTTGATTTACAATGTTTTGTTAGTTGCAGGTATACAGCAAAGGGATTCAGCTATATATATATACATGTACAGTCAAAGCTATGTTTTTCCAGTAGTCATGTATGGATGTGACAGTTGGGCCATAAAGAAGGCTGAGCACTGAAGAATCAATGCTTTCGAACTGTGGTGCTGGAGAAGACTCTTGAAAGTCTCTTGGATAGCAAGGAGATCAAATCAGTCAAACCCTAAAGGAAATCAACCCTGAATATTCACTGGAAGGACTGATGCTGAAAATGAAGCTCCAATACTATGGCCACCTGATGGGAAGAGCTGACTCATTGGAATAAGACCCTGATGCTGGGAAAGACTGAAGGCAAGAGGAGAAGGGGACAGCAGAGAATGAGATGACTGGATGACATCATCAACTCAATGTACGTGAGTTTGAGCAAACTCTGGGAGATAAGGACAGGGAAATCTGGCATGCTACAGTTCATGGAGTCACAAGAGTCAAACATGACTGAGTGACTGAACAACAACAAAATAAGTGTATATATATATACGTAACTGAACATATACATTCCAGATTTTTTTCTATTATAGGTTATTACAAGATAGTGAATGTAGCTCCCTGTACTATACATTAGTTCCCTGTGCTATACAGTAGGTCCTTGTTGTTGCTGATCTATGTTATATACAGTAGTATATACCCGGATAGTGTTTTCTGAACTATCCTTTAGTTTGGTTGAGGCATGCTTCTAAGGCTATTATCAATCCATAATGTCCTTAATTTCAGGAATTGATGATTTAAAGCTGGGCATCTGTTTCTATCAGGGCCTGTCTACTTCTTTTATATCCTTATATCTAGATGTATCTTTTCAGGGTCTAATATAAATGCATAGGTAATTTATCAGTATCTCCTCTTGCAGGAGATACTGAATTCCAATCATGCTTCAAAAAAGTGCTATTCTACTAGCTTCATTATCTAAGCTACTTCTTCTGAAATCAGCAGAAGCTTATATGGAAAAACTGCATCCAAAGGCCATGTTCACCTTTATGAATTTTCAGCTTTCCTGAATCTAAGCTCCATAAATCTTTACTTTCTTTTTTGCTCTAAAATGCCTTCTACAGATGTTTTTATATTCTACTTACCTTTCAACTAGTCCTCAATTACTTTTTTCCCCCCTAAATTACTTATTCTGCCATCATCAAAAGTTCTTCCTATAATTATTTATCCATATTTTATAGTTGTTGCTATTTAGTCGCTAACTTGCGTATGACTCTTTTGCAACCCCATGGGCAGGAGCCTCTGTTCATGGGATTTCCCAGGCAAGAATATTAGAGTGGACTGCCATTTCCTTTCCTAGGGGATCTTCCCAATCCAGGGATCAAGCCTGCATCTTCTGCACTGGCAAGTGGATTCTACAGTATCTTACATTTACTTATGCATCTGACTCTTCCTGTAAACAATGAACTCCTCAAAGGCACAGGAGTTCTCCTTGCTTCTCCATCACCTACTATAGAGCTTAGCATATAAATAGGTACTGATACAAACACTATAGGGTTTACCAGGTGGCTCAGTGGTAAAGAATCTTCCTGCGTCAAAACCAAACTGAGTACATGTGCACACACACAGACTCTATGTGGAGTCTTTCATTATTAAGTATTCAATAAACATGTATCACACAGACTATTAATATAGATTTTCTTTATATATCCTTGTATTGTTTCATAAATTGTGATGAATATGTAACTTAAAAAATTACAGGGAATTAAACATTTGGTAATAAGATTTCATATACTATGGATGAAATGTAGTATATTTCTCTTACTCTTCTTTGTTGTTGTTTTTGGCTGCCCTGCTTGGATTGTGGGATTTTAGTTCCCCAATCAGGGACTGAAACTGGGCCCTCGGCAGTGAGCGTTTGGAGTCCTGACCACTGGACCATCAGGGAATTCCCTCTTCTTTGCTTTTAATGGTCTCTGTTTCTGGCATACACAGATACATTCAGTGGGTATACATGGTTTTGTTTTATGTTACAGCAAGCATAACTGAAGAAGCCTATGGTAGAAGAACAAAAGATTTTTCCATAGTGCTGAAAGAGCAAAAAGTCTCCCTGACCAAATTTTTTATCTTGAAAAGTTTCAAAAGGAAAGAAAAAAAAAAAAGAGCATGAAAGAAAAGTACAATGAATATCCACATACCTTCCATCTAGATTTAACAACTGCTATCATTTTGCCACACTTGCTTTCTCTTTCTCACTCTACAGTCTTTTAAAAATTCTTAAACTATTTGAAATTAACCTGCAGACGAATAAATTACTCCTAAATATCTCTGCAGGCATTTCTTAACAACAAAGATACTTCATACAAAACAGTAATACTGTTTTCCCATCTTTGAAAATTAACAAATCCATATTCTCCATTACTCAATTGATAATTCAAAACATATCCATTACTCTTAATTATCTTTGTCTAAATAGCTTTATTGATATATAATCCTTATACCATAAAATTCACCCATTTAAAGTGTAAAAAGCAAGATTTTTCATATATTCACAGAGGTGTACAACTATCACTATATGCAATTTCAGAAAATTTTCATCATCCCAAATAGAAATCCCATATTCATTAGCAGTCACTCCCTGTTTCTTACTCTCCTCTAATCCTGGGTAATCACTAACCTACTGTCTGTAGCTATAGGTTTGCTTTCTTTGGACATTTCCTATATAGTTGATCCTTGTTATCTGTCATACTTATGTTCCCATAAAGCTGAAAACACTGAATTAGCAAGTACCAAACACTGCTCAAGAAGGAAACGAGTTAGGTTCCTTCAAGCTTCTGGTCAAAACATTTCATCTGATCAACACATGTACTTGTTTTATACTTACACGTTTCTGTTATATAACTACCTTAATTATACTGTTGACTCATTAATAATGAACTCCTGGCCTAAAGCACAACTCAAGTCTGAACAAAGTTTATCTAATGCTAATGTTTTTTCCATAAAAGCTTCCTAAGAATACTAGATAGCACTTCGGTACTATGCTTATGGGTCAGTTTAAGACCGTGAAATCAACAAAAATGTGAAAAATGTGGCTGGCACTTAATAGATTTTGAAGGACACCTGTTTACAGTATGTGAGCTGAAACAAGAAGCCAGAGTGTTGTGTCTGTTTAGCCTCAGCAAACAGATGACTCAGATATTTCACTGCTCTGTGTCTGAAAAGATTATGAAAATGTCTCAAGTATTAATTTCAGACTTATAAATAAATTTCAGTGAGTATGAGAGTTTGTAAAGAGGGAATCTGCAAGTAAGGAGGATCTACTGTAAATGAAACATACAATATGTAGCATTTTGTGACTGGCTTTTTCACTTAATGTTTTGAAGGTTCATCCATGCTGTAGAATGTATTAGTACCTTCAGTTGCTCAGTCATGTCCGACTCTTTGCGACCTCATGGACTGCAGCACACCAAGCCTCCCTGTCCATCACCAATTCCCAGAGTTTACCCAAACTCATGTCCACTGAGTCAGTGATGCCATCCAACCATCTCATCCTCTGTCGTCTCCTTCGCCTCCCACCTTCAATCTTTCCCAGCATCAGGGTCTTTTCCAATGAGTCAGCTCTTTGCATCAGGTGGCCAAAGTATTCGAGTTTCAGCTTCAATATCAGTCCTTCCAGTCAACACCCAGGACTGATCTCCTTTAGGATGGACTGGTTGGATCTCCCTGCAGGCCAAGGGACTCTCAAGAGTCTTCTCCAACACTACAGTTCAAAAGCATTAATTCTTTAGCGCTCAGCTTTCTTCACAGTCCAACTCTCACATCCATACATGACTACTGGAAAAACCATAGCCTTGACTAGACAGACCTTTGCTGGCAAAGTAATGTCTCTGCTTTTTAATACGCTGTCTAGGTTGGTCATAACTTTACTTCCAAGGAGCAAGTGCTTTTTAATTTCATGACTCCTTTTTATTACTGAATTATATTTATCCATAGATTGGTTGTTTCTACCTTGGGGCTATTATGACTAGAATGATATTCCTGAGTCATATGGTAACACTGTGTTTAACCTCTCTGAGAACTGCCAAATTGTTTTCCAAGGCAACTGTACCATTTTACATGCTCACCAGCGGTACATGAGGGTTTCAATTTCTCTACATTCTGTCAACACCTGTCATTATCTGCCCCCCTTTTTTTTTTTTTTAACTAAAGCCATCCTAGTGAGTGTGAAATGGTATATCACTGTGTATTTGATTTGCATTTCCCTAATGGTTAATGATAGAGTCTCTTTTCATATGCTTACTGACCAGTTTTATATCTTCCTTGGAGAAATGTCTATTCACATACTGTGCCCATTTAAAAAAAAAAAAAAAGGCTGTTAGTCTTTATCATTGAGCTGTAAAAGTCAAAACATCGTGTTTATTTTCTTTTTTTTTTGGGGGGGGGACAAAAATTCAATTACGTCTCACACATTGCATTTGGTTCGTTGTGTCCTCATTCTCATCTAGAAAAAACAATAATGTCTTGGACTTTCAGAAGAGTCCAGCCAGTTTCCTTAACGAATGTCCCACGTTCTGCACTTGTGTTTCCCCTAAATGTTGTTTAACTTATACCCCATCTTCTGTATTTCCAAACTAAAGTATGCATCTAAAGGTCTAATCTAAAGGTTTTGGCAAGCATAAATCATCAGGGAAGTTGTTTACCTCAGACTGAATCACATCATTAAAAAAAAGAAACAAAACTTTAAAAAGGGTCAGTGGACTACCAAATAGTGTAGTACATCCAGGTTTGGATGAAGCAGCTCAGTGTGTAAGTGTTCCACTCAAATGAAACTACTTCATTGAGGCTAGGCACTAGGAAGAGCCACCTTGGTTCACAAAAATTTGCTTACAGTGGTAAAAATGATTAGAAAATTTGCTAACAACAGATTACAAGTTTTAGAATGTTACAGAACTAAGACGGGGAAGAAAGTGAAAGTCACTCAGTAGTGTCCGACTCTTTGTGACCCATTCTCTAGGCTAGAATACCGGAGTGGGTAGCCTTTCCTTTCTCCAGGTGATTTTCCCGACTCAGGGACTGAATCCAGGTCTCCCGCATTGCAGGCAGATTCTTCACCAGCTGAGCCACAAGGGAAGCCCAAGAACACTGGAGTGGGGAGCCGATTCCCTCTCCAGCAGATCTTCCTGACCCAGGAACTGATCCTGGGTCTCCTCATTGCAGGCTCTCCTGCACTTCAGGTGGAGAGACTCTGATAAAGCACTGAAAGGGGAGATTCTGATAAAGTTAACAACTCACTCAGTGACTTAATCTGTGATATCCTTAATCTAAGCTACCATTTTTATACCAGATTCTTACAAGAGGAGTGGGTGTTGAGAGGGAGGTAGAAGCAGCAAAGAAACCTACCAGGCACAGAGTACTGAATGTAGAAGGGAAAGGTGAGACAACAGAACTCACAAATTCCTACTCAAAATGGTCACATTAAAAATATTCAAAACTATACACAAGAAGAAATAAAAACACTAGGACATCAAAGTAACAACAATCAACAATAAAAATTAAAAGTCATTCAAGGAAAAACTAAGTTTATATAACAACAAAGATTTTAAATATGTTTAGAATGGTCAAAGAGATGAAAATAAGAATTAAAGATTGAATGAATTGATTTCAAGTCAAAGACATAAATGAAGTCATAACATCTGTAAAATAAAAAATGAAAAAAAATGTAAAGTATGAAAAAATTTCATTAGAATTCTTATAAACAATGCCCACAGACACAAGGATCTTGTAACTATGAGGCAAAAAGAAAATTAGTCATTGTACAAAAAGGAACAGAGGAGAAATATAGAACCTGGGGAATTCTACTTCAAGTAACGGCATTCTAAGTAACCAGATCAACCCCTCCACAGAAAACAATTAGAAAAGCTAGAGAGCCCATTTTAGATGTTTCTCAAGGGATGGGGGCCAGCTCCAGAGATGGCTGACAGTATGAGAAGCTGAACAGAGCTTTTTAAAGCTTCTCTGAGCTAAGGAGACAAAAACTAGAGTTCAGAAACCCAAAGAGGAGGGCAAGGTAATGCCCACATTTCAGACTGGGATCTTAAAAGGTCATATGCTAGGAGTAAGGGGAAAAAGGTTAACAAGAAATACACTAGCCCAGGCAGAAACTGAAAACCACAATTCCAAATTAGTTCAAATTTGAAATTATTAAAATGTCCCTGGACTGCTAATGGCCCAGGGGCCTGTCAAAAGTAAAACCCTCTGTGGGAAGAGACCATCCTAGGCCTCAAGTCGCCTTACATTATCTATATATAATGCCCAGATCTCACTGAAAAATAAATGAGCCTCTAATATGACAAAAATACATGTTAAAAAAAAAAAGAGCAATGTTAGACAATAAAAATGATATATAGTCAGATAATGGAATTATGAGGCAGACTAAACTATGCCACAAATACTCAAGGGGAAAAAAAAAAGGCAAGATTGGGAATTTCAGCAGGGAATAGAAACTCTAAAGCTGGATCAAATGAAAATTCTAAAACTAAAAAAAAAATAAAGTACTTAACACTATGAACTCGATGACTGACTCATTTAATATCAGATTAGATGACTGAAAGAAAAACAGCAGTGGACTAGAAGAGTGCTCAGAAGAAAATACCCGGAATGAAGCATGAGTAACAAAAGAACACATACAGGAAAGAGTGTAAGACATGGAGAGTACAGTGAAAAATAGAGCATATATATATATAATCAGAGGCAGAGAAGTGAAAAGATGATGAGCAGAAGTGATATTTAAAGAGGTAATGCTTGAGCCTTTCCTAAAATCAATGAAAGACATCAAGGCAGATTCAAGTTATCTATGAACCCCATCAAAAACAATATAATTAAAAATACATTAAAGCCCAACAAAGTATAACTGCTGGGGAAAAAGGGGGGGCGGTGGTAATCTTGAAAGCAGCCTGAGCAAAAAAAGAGATTCCTTCTGAGGGAGCAAGAGTAAGACAGGGATGACTGAAACTGTCAGAAAGCTGACACAAAAAGGAAGCCTCAAAAGATGTAGGTCCCCCGATAACAATGTTGAGTTAGCATATCTCTAGACTTCCTGTCAACTACAGAATAACTGTGTCTATAGTCCAAAGCATAGAAAGTCAGATACCATTACTTGTAGCAGAACTACCTCTGATATGTTTAATAGGAATTCTAGAAGAGATGGGAAAGAATAGTGCTCACACAATATTTAAAAACAGGATTGGTTGAGATTTTCCTGAAATAAAGACATGAATCCTCAGATTGGGCATACTAAGCAAAAACACTGTAGCTGCTGAACAGGAGAATACATATACATACATTAATCTGAACATCTGAACCCAGGTTCAATCCCAAAGAATGTTCAATGCCAAAAGAATGCCAAAGAATGTTCAAATGACTGTACAAATGCACTCACTTCACATCCTAGTAAGATCATGCTCAAAATCCTTCAAACCAGGCTTCAGTAGTATGTGAACCGAGAACTTTCAGATGTTCAAGGTGGGTTTAGAAAATTCAGAGGAACCAGAGATCAAATTGCCAACACTTGCTGGATAGTGGAGAAAGCAAAGGAATTCCAGAAAAACATCTACTTCTGCTTCAATGACTACACTAAAGCCTTTGGTTGTGTGGATCACAACAAAACTCTGGAAAACTCTTAAAGACACTGGAATATCAGACCACCTCACCTGTCTCCTGAGAAATCTGTAGGTAGGTCAAGAAGTTAGAACCAGACATGGAACAATGGACTGGTTCCAAATTGGGAAAGAAGTATATCAAGGCCATATATTGTCACCCTGCTTATTTAACTTCTATGCAGAGTACATCATGCGAAATGCTCGGCTGACTGAAGCACAAGTTGGAATCAAGACTGCTGGGTGAAATATCAATAAACTCAGATATGCAGATGATACCACTCTAATGGCAGAAAGTGAAGAGGAACTAAAGAGCCTCTTGATGGAAGTTAAAGAGGAGAGTGAAAAAGTTGGCTTAAAGTTCAACATTCAGAAAACTAAGATCATGGCATCTGGTCCCATCACTTCATGGCAAATAGATGGGGAAAAAGTGGAAAGAGTGATAGATTTTCTTTTCTTGGGCTCCAAAATCACTGTGGACGGTGACTGCAGCCATGAAATTAAGACACTTGCTCTTTGGAAGGAAGGCTATGAGCAACCTAAACATCATATTAAAAAGCAGAGACATCACTTTGCTGACAAAGGTCCATATAGTTAAACCTATAGTTTTCCCAGTAGTCTGTACGTAGGTAAGAGCTGGACCATAAAGAAGGCTGAGGACCGAAGAATACATGCTTTTGCATTGTAGTGCTGGAGAAGACTTTTGAGAGAACCCTGGACTGCAAGGAGATCAAACCAGTCAATCCTAAAGGAAATCAGTCCTGAATATTCATTGGAAGGACTGATGCTGAAGCTGAAGCTCTACTTCTTTGGCCACCTGATGCAAAGAGTCACCTCATTGAAAAAGACCCTGATGTCAGGAAAGATTGAAGGCAAGAGGAGAAGAGGGCAGCAGCGGATGAGATGGTTAGATAGCATCACTGACTCAATGTACGTGAATCTGAGCAAACTCCAGAAGATAGTGAAGGACAGGGGAGACTGGCATGCTGTACTTCATAGGGTCACAAAGAGTCAGACATGACTTAGTGACTGAACAACAAAGAGCCTAATAAAGCTGCAGAGAAGGAAGGTATCAGGTAAAATTTTGAAAAAATGCTAAGGAAAAGTCTGTAAAGAAATAAAAACTAGACTCCATAGAAAAAATTCTGTAGCTTTAAAACTTTGATAACAAACCAGAAATATACAAAGAAAGTAAATTAGAGGCCAAATTCACCTAGGAACATATATGCAAATATCTTAAAATATTATATTTCAACATTGTATTTTTTTTAATCAAAACTAAGCAAAGTTCATCCAGAAATGCAAGGATGATTCAACACTGGACCATTAAGTGATGCAAGAAAACAAACAGTTATAATAAAATAAAAACACAAAATATCCCAACAGATAAAAATAATTTATAAAATTTACTCTTCATAATAAAAATCCAAGCAAGGTAGTGAAATAGAAGTTTGCTGGCTATCTATCAAAAACAAAAAGCAAACATCATAATTGACAGCAAGACTTGAGAATAATTCCAGTAAAAGCCTGGACCAACAGAAGTTCAGTTTAGTTGCTCTTTCATATCCGACTCCTTGCAACCCCATGGACTGCAGCACACCTGGCTTCCCTGTCTATCATCAACTCCTGGAGCTTGCTCAAATCATGTCCACTGAGTTGGTGATGCCATCCAACCATCTCATCCTCTGTTGTCCCCTTCACCTCCTGCCTTCAATCTTTCCCAGCATCAGAGGTCTTTTCCAATGAGTCAGTTCTTCCCATCAGGTGGCCAAAGTATTGGGAGCTTCAGTATCAGTCTTTCCAATGAATATTCAGGACTGATTTCCTTTAGGATGGACTGGTTTGATTTCCTTGCAGTACAAGGGACTCTCAAGAGTCTTCATACATGACTACTAGAAAAACCAGAGCTTTGACTATACAGACCTTTGTTGGTAAAGTAATGTGTCAGCTTTGTAATATGCTGCCAAGGTTGATCAGAGCTTTTCTTCCAAGGATAAGTGTCTCTTTATTTCATGCAGTCACTATCTGCAGTGATTTTGGAGTCCAAGAAAATAGTCTCTTGCTGTTTGCATTGTTTCCCCCATCTATTTGCCATAAAGTGATGGGACCAGATGCCATGATCTTAGTTTTCTGAATGTTGAGTTTTAAGCCAATTTTTTCCTTCTCCTCTTTCAGCTTCGTCAAGAGGCTCTTTAGTTCTTCTTCACTTTCTGCCACAAGGGTGGTGTCATCTGCATATGTGAGGTTATTGATATTTCTCCTGGCAATTCTGACTCCAGCTTGTGCTTCAGTTAGCTTGGCATTTTGCATAATGTACTCTGCATATAAGTTAAATAAGCAGCATGACAATATACAGCCTTGATATATTCCTTCCCCAATTTGGAACCAGTTCATTATTCCATATCCAGTTCTAGATGTTGCCTCTTGACCTTCATACAGGTTTCTCAGGAGGCAGGCAAGATGGTTGTTATTTCCATCTCTTGGGGAATTTTCCACAGTTTGTTGTGATCCACACAGTCAAAGGCTTTAGCATAGTCAATAAAGCAGAAATAGATGTTCTTCTGGAATTCTCTTGCTTTTCCGATGTTCCAACGGATGTTGGCAATTTGATCTCTGGTTCTTCTGCCTTTTCTAAATCCAGCTTGAACATCTGGAAGTTTTTCGTTATGCACTGTTGAAGACTAGCTTGGAGAATTTTCAGCGTTACTTTGCTAGAGTGTGAGATAAGTGCAACTGTGCAGCAGTTTGAACATTTTGGGGCATTGCCTTTGTTTGGGACTGGGATGAAAACTGACCTTTTCCAGTCCTGTGGCCACTGCTGAGTTTTCCAAATTTGTTGGCATATTCAATGCAGTACTTTCACAGCATCACCTTTTAGGATTTAAAATAGCTTAAGCTGGAATTCCATCACCTCATTAGCTTTGTCTGTAGTGATATTTCCTAAGGCCCACTTGAGATGCACTACAGGATGTCTTACTGTAGGTGAGTGATCACACCATCGTGGTTATCTGGTTCATGAAGATCTTCTCTATATAGTTCTTCTGTGTATTCTTGCCAGCTCTCCTTAATATCTTCTGCTTCTGTTAGGTCCATACCATTTCTGTCCTTTATTGTGCCCATCTTTGCATGAAATGTTCCCTTGGTGTGTCTAATTTTCTTGAAGAGATCTCTAATCTTTTCTATTCTATTGTTTTCCTCTGTTTCTTGGCATTGTTCACTGAGGAAGGCTTTCTTATTTCTCCTTACTATTCTTTTGATCTCTGCATTCAGATGGATATATCTTTTTCTCCTTTACCTTTTGCTTCTCTTCTTTTCTCAGCTATTTGTAAGGCCTCCTCAGACAACCATTTTACCTTTTTGCATTTCTTCTTCTTGGGGATGGTTTTGATCACTGCCTCCTGTACAATTTTATGAACCTCCATCCAGAGTTCTTCAGGCACTTTGTCTATCAGATAGAATGAAAAGCACAAGCACAAAAAACTAAACTGATCACATGGAGCACAGTCTTGTCTAAATCAATGAAACTATGAACCTTGTCATGTAGGGCTACCCAAGAGAGGTCATGGCAGAGAGTTCTGACAAAACATGGTCCACTGGAGAAGGGAATGGCAAGCCACCTTAATATTCTTTCCTTGAGAACCCCATGAACAGCATGAAAAGGCAAAAAGATATAACACTGAAAGATGACTCTCCAGATTGATAGCTGCCCAATATGCTACTGGAGAAGAGTGGAGAAATAGCTCAGGAAAGAATGAAGAGGCTGAGCCAAAGCAAAAACAATATCCACTCATAAATATGACTGGTGATGGAAGTAAAGTCCCATGCTGTAAAGAACAACCGCATAGGAACCTAGAATATTAGGTCTATGGACCAATACAAGGATGTTGCCTATTTATGCTGGCTTATTTATAAATGATAGGATTGTCAACATGAGATTTAAAAAACTTCAACCAAATCATCAGAGCAAATTAAGAGTCTGACATTAAGCTGGATAAAATATTTGTATCTTATAAAGGATAGGGAAGAACTTCATGGAAACTACAACAAAACATTACACAAGGTAAAAAAGGATAAAATTTTCACCAATTTCACCTTACACAATACTCATGGACGAAGACTTACTTATCTGTAAATGGAATTTCCAATAAAATATAAAGTTCCAATAAAAAAATCCCAGTAAGTCTTTTTATAAAGGCTAAATGTAACAAAAGCAATTATGAAGTACAGCAATGCATGAAGGATCCTGACAAACCAAATATAAAAACTTATTATAAAGACAGTGTGGTGACAGCATAAGTATAGATAAACAGCACAACAGAACATATCACGTGCTGTGTGCTAAGTCACTTCAGTCGTGTCTGATTCTTTGTGACCCCGTGGATTGTAGCCCACCAGGCTTCTCTGTTCATGTAATTCTCCAGGCAAGAGTACTGGAGTAGGTTGCCATTTCGTCCTCCAGGGATCTTCCTGACCCAGGGATAGATAGAACTGGGGTCTCCTGCATTGCAGACAGATTCTTTACTGTCTGATCCACCAGAAAAGCCAGAAATATAAAACAGATTCTAAATTTTATTATCATCAGAGAAGTGCAAATTAAATATCATTTCACATGCATTAGAGTCATAAATACAGTATTATAAAATAACATCAACTGTTGAAAAAAATTTAGAGAAACAGAATACCTTGCTAGTGAAAATGTAAAAACTGGATATAACCACATTGAGGAGCACCATATAAGAGTCAATAGTTGAAGATAAGCATACCCTTCCAACTAAGTAACTCACCTCTCAGAAACCCTCATGGAAATGTGAACAAGGAGAAAGACACGAGAATGTTTACTGAAAGTAGTAGTAGCTTTAAACAACTAATTCTCTAATATCTGCAACAGAACAAATACACAGTTTACTTCTATGTAACAGAATATGTATGCTCAGTCGTGCCTGACTCTCTTGTCACTCCATGGACTGTAGCCTGCCAGGTTCCTCTGTGGAATTTTCCAGGCAAGGAGCAGGTTGCCATTTCTCCCTCCAGGAGATTTTCCCAACCCAGGGATCAAACTTGCATCTGCTGCACTAGCAGACAGATCCTTTACCACTGAGTCACCTAGGAAGCCCCTATATAACAGAATATTCTATGGCAATTAAAACGTACTACAAGAATACATCATTTTATAACGCCTTGCTTTACCATGCTTTGCATATAGTGTGTTTTACAAATTGAAGGTTTGTTGCAATCCCACATCAAGACAATCTATCTGCGCCATTTCCCCCCAAACTTTTTAGTTTTGTATTGGGGTATAGCCAATTGACAATGTTGTGGTAGTTTCAGGTGAAGACCAAAGGGACTCAGCCATACATATACATGTATCCATTTTCCTCTAAACACCCCTTCCACCCAGGTTGTCTGAGCCAATTTTTTTTTTTTTTTAAACAGCATTTGCTCACTTTGTGTCTCTCAGTAACATTTTGGTGACTCTCACAATATTTCAAACTTTTTTGTTATTATTTTATTTGTTATGGAAATCACTGATATTTAATGTTACTACTCTACTTGTTTTAGGACACCAAGAACTGCACTCATAAAACAGTGAATTGTCAAAACACATGTTGTGTGTGTTCTGACTGCTCCATTGACCAGCCTTTCCTCCAAAGTCTCTCTCTTTGCAGGATCCTCTTATTCACTGAGACATAAAAATGTTGAAATTAGGCTAATCCACAACCCTACAATGGCTATAAGTATTCAAGTCAAAGGAAGAGTCACAAATTTCTAAATCAAAAGCTAGCAATGAAGGCTACCCTGGTGGTACAGTGGATAACAATTGGCCTTGCAAGGCAGGGGACGTGAGTTCAATCCCTGGTTGGGAAACTAAGATCTCACGTGCTGAGAGGCAACTAAGCCCACATATCCATGTGCCACAATGAAGATCCTGTGTGCTGCCACACAACTAAGACCTAATACAGCTAACATAAATAGATAAATATATTTCTAGAAAACAAAAAAGTTAGAAATGAATAAGCTTAGTGAGGAAGGCATGCCAAAAGCTAAGACAGGCCAAAGGCTAGGCCTCTTAGCCAACTTGTGAATACAAAGAAAAAGTTCTTGGAGGATATTAAAAGTGCTACTCCAATGAACATGTGAATAAGAAAGTGAAACAACCTTATTGCTGATATGACAAAAGTTTTAGTAGTCTCGCTACCTCAAATCAGCTATTAATATTCCCTTAAGCCAAAACCTAATCCAAAGCAAGGCCCTAACTCTTCAATGCTGTGAAGGATGAGAAAGGTGAGGAAGCTGCTGAAGAAACTTCTGAAGCTAGCAGAGGTTGGTTCACAAGGTTTAAGGAAAGAAGCTGTCTCTATAACAAGGGAGTGCAAGATAAAGCTGCAAGTACTAATGCAGACACTCTAGCAAGTTATCCATTAATGAACGTGGCAATGCTAAATAATAGATTTTCAATGCAGACAAAAAACAGCCTTTTATGGGAAGAAGATGCCATTTAGGACTTTCACATCCAGAGGGAAGTCGATATCAGGCTTCAAAGCCTCAAAGGACAATCTCTTGTTAGGGGCTAATGCAGCTGGTGACTTGAAGGTGAAATCAATGCTCATTTACCACTCTGAAAATCCTAAGACCTTTAAGAATTATGCTAAATCTACTCTGCCTATGCTGTTATCAGTGGAACAACAAAGTCTGCACAACAGCATAACAGTTAACAATATGGTTTACTAAAAATTTTTAAGACCACTGTGCAGCCTCATGCTCAGGAAAAAAGATTCCTTTCATATTACTGCTCACTGACAATGCAAGTGGCTACCCAAGAGCTGACAGAGGTATACAACAAGATTAATGTTGTTTTCAGGCCTGCTAACAAATATCCATTCTGCAGCCCATGGATCAAAGAGGCATTTCAACTTTTAAGTCTGATTATCTAAGAAATAAATTTCATAAGGCTATAGATGCCATAAATAGTGATTTCCATGATGCACTTGGGCAAAGTAAACTGAAAACCTTTCTGAAAAGTTTTCTTAACGGCACCTTTTAGATGCCATTAAAAACATCTGTGATACCTGGGACAAGTTCAAAATATCAATTTTAACAGGAGTTTGGAAACAGATGATTCCAATCTTCATGGATGTCTTTGAGCAGCCCCAAAACTTCAATGAAAAAAGTAACTGCAGATGTGTTGGAAACAGCAAGAGAACTAAAGTGGAGCCTAAAGATATAACTTTATTGCTGTAACCTCATGATAAGACTTCAATGTGTGAAAAGCTGCTTCTTATGGATAAGCAAAGAAAGTGGCTTCTTCAGATAGCATCCACTCCTGGTGAAGACATGAAGACTGCTGAAATGACAACAAAAGATATAGTCTATTATGTAAATCTAGTTGATAAAGCAGCATCAGAGTTTGAGAGGATTTACTCCAATTTTGAAAGAAGTTCTACTGTAGGTAAGATGCTATCAAATAGGACTGCATGCTACAGAGAAATACTTGAGAAAGGAAGAGTCAACTAATGTGTCAAACTTCACCATTGTCTTATTTTTAAAAAATGGCACAATCACTCCAGCCTTCAGCAATGGGGATAAGACTCTCTACCAACAAAAAGATTACAACTGGTTGAAGGCTCAGATGATAGTTTGCAAATTTTTTTTTAGTAATAAAGTATCTTTAAGGTATGTACATTATTTCTTTAGACAAAATGCTACTGCATAGACTTCAATAGAGTGTAAACATAACACTGGGAAATCAAAAAACTCATGCGACTTGCTTAACTGCATATTCCACTTATTGCAGTGGTCTGGAGCCCAATCTGCACTATCTCCCAGGTATGCCTGTACAGCTTATATGAATCAAATAGATAAATTTAAAATAATACTTAGTGGAAAAACACTTTGCAAATGATAACATACAGTTTGATAATATTTATTTAAAGTTTAAAAATATACTAAATAATAATACATACATACATATGTAATGCACACACAAACCCAAATACTAAAGTATAAAAACACTGGTGGTGGTGGTTTAGTTCCTAAATTGTGTTCGACTCTTGCGACCCCCACGGACTGTAGCCCACCAGGCTTCTCTGTCCATGGGACTTCCTAGGCAAGAATACTGGAGTGGGTGGCCATTTCCTCCTCCAACAAAAACATTATGCACAGTAAACATCAAATAGGGACAGTAGTTACTGTAGGAAAGAAAAATGGGAGGGTTTAACCGTTGCTCTAATTTCTATTTTGTAAAAGACCTGTGGCAAGTCTGGCAAAATGTTACTAACTGCTTAAACCTGGGAGTTAATACATGAGTATTTATCATCTTAGTCTCTAGGTGTTTAACATATTACAATTCACATTTTCTTAAAAAGTGGGAAAATGGTTAATTTTACATAAACAGAACTTAACCAGAAGCAAGAATAAAAGTTTGCTCTTCCCAAGAGCAGTCCAAATTTTTAAAGAAAGTCAACCACTCATAAAAAGAGGTAGCAGAAAGTGTCACCCAGCTTAACAGCATAATTAAACCTTATTACTTATGTACCTATCATTATTAAATAAAGTAGCAATTGTGCTCAAACATCTTAATAAAAGATAACAAGATTTCAGAACATAGCAGAAATTCATTCCAGTATGTTCAGGATTTCTATGTAAGGAAAGGTACCACAGCAGGTGATCTGACATTCCAGTCTCATCATCTGAATTAAGATGTCCAGATCCACAGACTTAGAGAAGAAACTTACGGTTACCAGGGGGCGAAGGGTGTGGGGGAGGAATAGAGTGGGAGTCTGGGACTCATATGTACACCTACCGTATTTAGATAATCAACAAGGATCTACTGTATAGCACAGAGAAAGCTGCTTAATATTCTGAAATAACCTAAATGGGAAAAGAATGTGAAAAAGGATACATGTATATGTATAAGTGAATCACTTTGCTGTACACCTGAAACTAACACAACACTGTTATGTTGCAATATAAAACTATACTCTAACATAAAATTTTAAAAAATTAAAAAGAAGTCCAGATCCACCCAACACACATCACACAGGCTGTGAAATTCTCCTCTTTTATTCTATTTTAACCTTTTTTGAGTTGTAGACTCATTTAACACTGATTAAAATCAAACAAAAAACCATAGGCCTTAGAAAAAAAAAATCCCTCGCTATCTAGCACACAAAGCACCGTTAGGCCTCAGTTTTGAACTCCCGCTTTCAAGTTGCTTTCACAAATCTCTATCCGAAAGAAGGCTGGGTTATGCTGGAAAAGACGGCAGAGTACAGGCTTGAGTTGTAGTTGCGTAAAAGTGACCTTTTGGGCTTTCACCAACTTGTCGAGAGATGGTTTAAGGCTTTAGAGACTTTGCTCCCTAATGAGAGGGTCTGGGCAAATGTCTCTCTCACCTACAACGGACCGAAAGTCTGTTTAAGGTGGAGATGGTGGGAGAAAAGGAACCAAGCAGTCCCTCAAAGAGAAGGGACACTGAAAAGAGAAAGGTACCTGCCCCTTGCTTCCGAGCACCCACAGCCACACAGGCGCACAGGAAGCCCCTGGAAAACGTCGCCATCGAGAGCTGCCGAATCAGAAACAGCTGTCTGATACCGAAACGACCTCTGCAGACGCCCCGGCTGCACCTCGACCCCCGAAGGGGACGGGTGGGAGCTGGTGGAGAGGGGGAGGGGACACCTCAGCACCAACAACGGCCTCAACCGCCTCCTGCCAAGTCCGCGCTGCGGCCCACAAGACTCGCGGCCTGAAGAATCGCACACTCACTGGAAAGTGGGGCCGGGTCCTGGTCCCGGCCCGGTCCCCGGAATCCGGCGGGTCTCCAGGGTTTCGGGGGAGGCGGCGGCTGGGACGCCATCTCCGCCTCCTCTCAGCTCCCGCTCGGAACTGGGACTCTCCAGGCCCCGGGACTCTGGCCGCCTGAACGCCAGGCACAACTTGCAGAGCGCCGAGCCCTCCACCTGGACCGCCCCTGAAGTCAGGATGTGGCTCGCGGTGCTTTGCTGATTGGGATTACCGTCTAGGTCTATACCACTAATCCATGGGAAGAAATGCTCTCTTTTTATTTGTCCTAGAAAGAATTTCCATTTTAAACCGAGGATAAGAGTTCATCGATATTTCCGGCAGCGGCTACAGTGCCCCAGACGTCGAAGTCCCACGGAGGCTTCCTTGAGACGAGTCCTGCACCCTCCCGGAGTAATGCTCCACGCACTTCTTCCCCCGCGGAGGCAGGGTGTGTTGCGACTGGCCAGGCATCTTGACTGATTTCCTTGCCAACATGCGGGGGAGAGAGAGTTCTCTCAGTCCTCGCGTGAGGGACCTGGTACTTTCGTTCTAAAGCTCTTGTTTCCTCGGGGAACAGAATTGCTAGACGCAATAGGTGCGTTGTCTTTAGTCTTCCCCGTTCTCTCGGAGGGCTGGAAGGGGTTAAATTTCAGGCTCCAGCGTCTTGGGAGAAGGTGAGGCTAGGAGGTCTGAGGTGAGGGGTTGCGGACTGGGTGCCGGAGAGGTGTGGATGGAGGGGATCGTTGCCTTCCTTCTGGAGAGGCTTTGATAGCAAGGAGGGGTGCGTGAGAAGTTTTTGGATCTGAGTGAAGGGGAGAAGGGCTTGCTTGGTTGGCCGAAGACTCGAGGTTAGACCTGGGGATGAACTTTCCAGAAATTAGGTTCCACTGCGGAGCGTATTGCTAGCGCGATGCAGTTACGAGCACCTCCTTATTTAAAAATCCACACCCCACCCCACAAAACGAATGACCCCCTTCTGTATGAAAATGAGTTTTAAAAGATCCCAGGATGTGAGACTCAGCCTGGGTATTTTCCTGCTCCTTTGCCATAAATAGTTTCTTAATCGTCGGAGATAGGAAGAGAAAATTCATCCTCTCCTCTAGTAAACCAGGGACCGGACGAGTTACCGCTGGGTTTGTGGAGAAGACTCTAAGGATCCTGGCACCTGGGAAGAGGTTCTGTTGCAATATGTTCCAGTTCTTTGTGTACACACGTAAACTAAAAGCAAGTATCTTGAAGGCAACCAACAATGAAAACCTTACAGCACGGGATGTGTTTCTCAAGCCTTGCGTTCAAAGATAATAAATTAATATGCAATAACTGATTTCTGATGTTTAATAAAATCCTATCATTTCAGCGTTGTACATTTGAAACCAAATTTAAGGCACAGCGTATTTTCTCCCAGTAGTGTTAACGTGCTTGGGAAGTCGCTAGATGGTTGCCAGATGAAAAAGATCTTGAGAAGTTTCTAAATCCACTAACATAATTATAGAAGAGGGTCTTGTTCTGCTTTTTAAGACCTCTTCAAATTACTCAAGTCGGGAGGTTTCCTAATTCTGAACAGGTTTGAGAATTTTTTAGAGCTAAGAAAGTATGATGTGTCATTTATTGACTTGCGTGATACTTTCATTCTAGTCAACCCACGAGAGGAACAAACGTTGTCTTTAAGCTAAAGGAAAGGTAAAACATACATTTTAACAAAGAGTAAAGTCTTCAGTGAAACCTTCAGTACAAAGTGTCCTTTTTAAACATCACTCATGGATTTATTTTTTGGTTAGGAGGGTTTATTTGTTTCTCTTTCTAGTTAAAGCTTAATTTTCAGTTAAATGAAATCCTTAACCTTAGCTAATGGAAAGGAGGAGAAAAGATAAAGGAGCAAGATAGAAACAGTTTCTCTGTGAGGCCAGTGCATCAGGGTTACACTTTAAATGCTGACAATCAGCTACTTAAAGAATGCCAACCCCTTCTCAGCACCAAACTGTTAGATTAAATGGGCTGGGGGAAGAGATTCAGATCTTTTGTAAATAATGGTCACACAGAGCTTCATTTTGTAGAGTGTTCTCCACATATTCTTTACTTTCCAGCTCCAATTTACTTCAGTTCAGTCGTTCAGTCGTGTCCGACTCTTTGCGACCCCATGAATCGCAGCACGCCAGGCCTCCCTGTCCATCACCATCTCCCGGAGTTCACTCAGACTCACGTCCATCGAGTCGGTGATGCCATCCAGCCATCTCATCCCCTGTCGTCCCCTTTTCCTCCTGCCCCCAATCCCTTGCAGCAACAAAGTCTTTTTCCAATGAGTCAACTCTTTGCATGAGGTCGCCAAAGTACTGGAGTTTCAGCTTTAGCATCATTCGGCAACCCTAAATCAGTGTTTCCCAATCGGAGTGTCTGAAAGTTCTCACTGGTGTGTCCAGACAGACCTGATTTCCTTCCCTGCCGCTCCCTCCCAACTGCACATATTTAACTGAATTAGAACCCAGCCACAGGCAATCTGTTTGTAGTCTTGCCTGCTCAACTGATTTTTATGGTGAAGAATTCCATGGAACTATCTACCTGTCTTCATTATTTTCTGTCAAGGATCTACTCTTGATAAATGGCCACAAATATTTAGAAACTTGTATTTAGTAGTGGGTTTAAAAGGTTAGAAAACATAAACAGGTTCTAAGAGTCACATCTTCATAGTAAGCAGTTGGTAAGAGCTTCACTCCTACTAATATTAAGCAAGTTCATTTGAATTATGACATTGCACAAATTAAAGGTGCCAGTCTTTATCAGTACCTCAGTACCATTACCATGCAATTATGGTTTTATAAAATGTCACTAGTTCTTCATTTTAAATTAATGTAAGCTGATTCATTAATCAGAGGACCCTGCCCCCCAAAAGAATGATTTCATAATTTAATTTTTATTACCCTTCCTTCCAAGCAACAAGAGCCCATTCTCTATGCAGTATTTACTCCTAAGTGAGTTTTTTCAAACTGAAAAGTAGTAAGTTGTTTTAGACAACAATTACTCTGAAATATTTTGCATTTAATTTGTTTTTGTTGGAATTTTTACTTGTGTATGGAAAGAATAGATTGCTCTCACTTTGCTAATAATTGTTTTTTAGTTATTATTTCATCAAAGTAAAATTGATATTTTTGAATGTACTGACCTTTTTATTTTGAATACTTGTCTGCTTAACTATCAGTAAGGACAGTCAGGTATTACATAACATAGAATGATCTGATTGTTTTTTCTAGCAAAAATATAAAATATTTATTTTTTACTGTATGGGTCTTCATTGCTGCACCTGCTTTTCTCTGGTTGTGGCAAGTGGGGACTGCTCTCTTGTGGTACGTGGGCTTAGTTGCTTCAAAGCATGGCGAATCTTCCTGGATCAGGAATCGAAACTGTGTCTCCTGCATTGGCAGGCAGATTCTTTACCACTGAACCACCAGGGAAACCACTAGCAAACTCATTTTTGATTTCTAAGAGGAAAGTTGATCGAATTTACTACTCCGTGTTCTCAAACAATACTGAATGGTACAAAATAAAAAGCAAAATTACAGTCTCTATTCTTGTTTTCATCATTCTCCTCAGAGACTATTTTATTCATTTTATTTTTATTTCTTTTGATTGATTTAGTTATGTTGATGCACTTATCATAATCTAGAATGTTGAATCCTCGACGACGAGAAACTTTTACCTGATCCATCTACTAAATTGCCTTCAAGTTTATGTTTCAATATGTATGTAATGAAAGCAACATTATTGGAGAGTACCAAATAGTGATTTCCAAATATGAACTTTTTATCCTTGAAGAGTCTTATCCTTAAAGGTGACCATACATTTGTCTGTGGAAGTAAAGCACAAAAGATGCTCATTAGTCTTACTTGCTCTTCTTTTCTAGTTGCAGTTACTGAATATGTTTCCTCTGACTGTGGAAAACAAGCACGTGGCCCAGTTGTTGCTCAGCACTGGTACCTGTCCAAGATGTATCTTCAGATTCTGTGGTGTGGATTTTCATGCACCATACAAACTTCCCTACAAGGTATTTTCTTTCTTTCTAAAGTCAAGAAAGGGTCTCCATTTTTAAAGTCAGTACCTGTGTATTTGAGAGCAGGTATCTTCATTAAAATAATGTAATGAAATAATTACTGATAATAATTTTAGAATTTCCATTACCATATAAATGTAAGTTCCTTCCTAAGTGATTATATATAGCATTTAATGTAGTAGGAGCTTTGTGGAACAATTCCCTGGTACATTTAATGTTTGCATAGACCTTTCCTAAAGACTGTGTAGACAGAATATCACAAAACAGTGTTTCTCACCAGATTTTAGTAAAATATAACAGAAGGGGGTGGAAGCATTATGAGTTTGGTTCCCTTTTTCTCTTTTTCGGTTTTCTGTTTTACCACTTGTATTTACAAATAGGGGTACTTGTAACTTTCTAGAAGTAAATGCTTATCATCTATCATCACGTGCTGCTATTCATAACAAAAAATAATATACTGAGGTCTTTGACATTTATGGTAATTTAAGAGAGCTTTGACATTTTATAGAATATTTCATATAAGATATGTAACATTTTGTCAAATATATTTTACTCTAATAGTGATGTTCATTTAAGAGGCAGATAGTAATTATATATGTATATAAATATGTACTTATATAAGCAGTACAAATTCACATACATGCATGCCTGCACGCTCAGTTGCCTATAATTAAAAAAAAAATTTCCCAGGGACTTCCCTGGCTGTTTAGTGGTTAAGAATCTGTGCTTCCGTTTCAGGGGGCATGGGTTCAATCCCTGATTGGGGAACTAAGATCCCACATGCTGCACATGGCACAGACAGAAAAAAAATTTCCCAGGAGTTAGCAGCAGCAGTCATTCCTTCTATGTATTAATCGTTTCTATTATCTTGGAAATTAGTAATTATGTCCAGTATTCATTACATTTTCATATGTCAAGTGCTCATATAATCCTCATAATAACCTATCAGGTAAGTACATACTATGATTGTCTCTATTTTCAGATGACGAAACTGAGACACAGAGAGGTTAAACAACCTGCCCAAAGTAACACACCTATTAAGTGAGCAAGCTAGGATATGAACTGTCTGTCTGAATCCAAAGCCTAGAATTTGGAGCTAGAAGACAGGATTTGAACCCCAGTTCCACCACTTTCCAGCTTCAGTTTTCTCCTCTGTAAATGGGATTGATGATAACATCCACCTCACAGGATTTTAAGGGACAATATCTAATAACGTATGTGAAAACACTTTGAAAACTGAAAATGGTACATATGCTATGATAACTAATAAATATATCTGTATCATTTAATGCATAATAACTACAATAAGATTGAGTTTATGTAACTCTCTTCAATTATTTTCAGATACACTGTTTTATACATGTGTTTTAAGTTTTGTATAGAGATTTAGTGTTACCAACTAATATATCATTTTATGTAAATAAACATGAAAATATCTGAGGACTTGATTGGGTAAATATACTTATATTTTGGTATTTTCTAATCATGTCATGTATGTGCACATACACATTAATTTATCTGTACAATGTTTATTGACATTATAGATCTTAGGTAATAATAAACATATTTATGTGGGCCATAATATACCTGTATGTGTATATATGTATGAGTACATATTGCTCTGTTAAAGATTTAATAGGAAAACTAATGTCTTAATAAAATGAATTAAATTTGTTTGAGTGAAAGATTTTTCCCTTTGGAGTCAGTAAATTGTAATGTTAGTGAATTTCAAAGGGATATTTATTCAGCAACTGAATAATATCTGCCTAATTTAGACAAAACAGAAGAAAAGTCCTCTGAATATTTAGATGAGTGGAGTGTCTGAAATATGAGAATGTTTGAGAGCAGTGCCACAATTTACATTCCGATACTAAGAGTGACAGAAATTAGGGAAACCAGAATGTAGTAAAGAGCTTTTTTCAACAATTGCCTATTAGTGGTATATAATTATGATGCCAAATTTCAGCATTGCCAGCATCTGTTTACCTTTATGTAGTTGATTGCCTTGAAATTATTTTTACGTAGTAGACTTTTAATCTAATTTTTTAGATTTCATATTAAACATTTGTACATATGAGATTTTCATGGTTGTGAGATTATTAAATAACCTAACATGAATGGAAATTCATTTGCATTTCTATTTGTTAATAATTAGAATTGAAGTTTTTTGTTTTGTTTGTTTGTGTTGCTGAAATTAGCAAGTGAATGATCATCAAAACAGAACTACAAATCAAATGAGTAAATTTGTTAATGGAGCTTTTCCATCTCAGATTTAAGAATTTAGTTGCACGGATGTGTGAAACCCTTTTGAAAAAATATTCCCACATATTATAGGAACTAGGTAAATCTCTGCTAAATTCTCCTGAAAGCCAGTCCTGGTTAATAAAACAAATTTGTTGCTCCAGAATTGATGTAAATCAGCATTGTATAAGTCTATGAGATATCATAATTTTCATTCCTGTTAAGGATATTGTCAAAGAATCATTATTTTTTCTTTTTAATTAAATTTTCAGGAGTTGCTCAGTGAACTGCAAAAATTTCTGGAAGCTAAAGAAGATGAATTAGTTTCTGAAGTTCCAAACCCCCCTCCTAAGAAAATTCGACTCCAGGAACCAGAAGATCAGATTGATGGGATGGATAGTCTGAGTCAAAATGGAGAGGGAAAGCTCTCAGTGACTGAAGATGGAAGCAGTTCTTCCAAGAACTCGAATTTAAATGTATGCAATGTATGCCTAGGAATTCTTCAAGATTTCTGTGAAAAAGAGTTCATTAAAAAGGTACACTGTTTTTTTTTTATTATTAATGTGTAATATATAAAGATTTTCAGTTCTAAGGCCTGTATCCAAAGGAAGAATGCCATTCATTTTAACTTGTTTCACACAAATGGATCATTGGAATATTTTTTTAATTTTTTTAAAAAACAAAGTCTACTATTCTCAAATTACCTTTTTATCAACATGTCTGAAAAAAATCAGTGAAGTATCTATTCATGTATTTCTGTTATGAGTGCTGTTTAATTGAACAAAGTATGGCAGTTTCCCTTTTGCTGTTTAACATAGCTAAAGTTATGACCAACCTAGATAGTATATTCAAAAGCAGAGACATTACTTTGCCGACTAAGGTCCGTCTAGTCAAGGCTATGGTTTTTCCTGTGGTCATGTATGGATGTGAGAGTNACTTTATTTTTTGGGGCTCCAAAATCACTGCAGATGGTGACTGCAGCCATGAAATTAAAAGACGCTTACTCCTTGGAAGAAAAGTTATGACCAACCTAGATAGTATATTCAAAAGCAGAGACATTACTTTGCCGACTAAGGTCCATCTAGTCAAGGCTCTGGTTTTTCCTGTGGTCATGTATGGATGTGAGAGTTGGACTGTGAAGAAGGCTGAGCACCGAAGAATTGATGCTTTTGAAGTGTGGTGTTGGAGAAGACTCTTGAGAGTCCCTTGGACTGCGAGGAGATCCAACCAGTCCATTCTGAAGGAGATCAGCCCTGGGATTTCTTTGGAAGGAATGATGCTAAAGCTGAAGCTCCAGTACTTTGGCCACCTCATGTGAAGAGTTGACTCATTAGAAAAGACCCTGATGCTGGGAGGGATTGAGGGCAGGAGGAGAAGGGGATGACCAAGGATGAGATGGCTGGATGGCATCACGGACTCGATGGATGTGAGTTTGAGTGAACTCTGGGAGATGGTGATGAACAGGGAGGCCTGGTGTGCTGCGATTCATGGGGTCGCAGAGTCGGACACGACTGAGCGACTGAACTGAAGCACCAGCACGATTCCATTTTCTGGCTCTACCGCCTTTTACTTCTCTACTTATCAGTTAATGGACATTTGAGTTTCTTAGTCTTTTATCCTTGTAATCCTCACCCTGTCAACTCCATCCTGCCTGTGGCTTTCTTTTAGATTGTAACCTCTGCTGTGCATTCTGCTAGGCATTGGGGATATGAAGATGAGTATCACATGGCTCGTGAACATTCATATAGTGTGTTTTTGGCTTACATATGTTTTCTCATGTGTTATCTGTGTATCAGGCAACAGCCCTGTGAGGTAGGCAAAGTGTTTTTTAAGGTGAGCAATTTGAAGTTTAGATTAGGTGACTTGCCCAAGATGAAGTCAGTGATGGAGCAATTAGATCATCTTAGTGCATGTCTGTTGCTATTTCCACTTTATGCTGCTCTTCTAACTTAAAGGAACCTCATGTGAATTACTGGAGGATTAGGGAGGTTGGAAAATCCCGTTGCTTAGGGAATGAGTAACTTTTAATGTTAAACTTCAGGATTTAAAATGAGATTTTTCTTATTGTATCTTGTCACTTGTTTGTGATTAGATAAGTCATTTCATATTTCTGCCTTTCTTTCAGAACTTTACTGGGGATTAATGTGATGATGACGATGATAGAGGTAGTGATAATAGTTCTAACATTTTCTGAGGCTTTACTACGGGCTCCAAAGTGTTCTGACTATATTTATTATTCATATATTCCTCACAACAACTCTGGAAGGTAGATCTTATTATTACCAAAATTTTAACAGATGATATAGGTACAGAGGTAGGTAAATTGGCTAAGGATATGTAGCTGGGAATGGAAACAGGATTTGAACCCCTGCAGTCTTTTTTCAGGACTCAGTGACTCTTAATCACTACAGTGTGCTGTTACTGTGTTATGAATTAACAGAGGGTAATGTTTCAAATAAGGATATGACCAGAATATGAAGATGTGATTTTGAGTGTGGTTGGGGAAATAAACAGCAAAGTTGTTGATATTTTATCCACATTTCTTTTAAATATTGGTCTTTCCACAATGAGGTAGCATTTCACACCAGTCAGAATGGCTGCGATCCAAAAGCCTACAAGCAGTAAATACTGGAGAGAGTGTGGAGAAAAGGGCACCCTCTTACACTGTTGGTGGGAATGCAAACTAGTACAGCCACTGTGGAGAACAGTGTGGAGATTCCTTAAAAAACTGGAAATAGAACTGCCTTATGACCCAGCAATCCCACTGCTGGGCATACACACCGAGGAAACCAGAATTGAAAGAGACACGTGTACCCCAATGTTCATTGCAGCACTGTTTATAATAGCGAGGACATGGAAACAACCTAGATGTCCATCAGCAGATGAATGGATAAGAAAGCTGTGGCACATATACACAATAGAGTATTACTCGGCCATTAAAAAGAATACATTTGAATCAGTTCTAATGAGGTGGATGAAACTGGACCTGATTATACAGAGTGAAGTAAGCCAGAAAGAAAAACACCAATACAGTATACTAACACATATATATGGAATTTAGAAAGGTGGTACCGATAACCCTGTATGCGAGACAGCAAAAGAGACACAGAGTATAGAACAGACTTTTGGACTCTGTGGGAGAGGGAGAGGGTGGGATGATTTGGGAGAATGGCATTGAGACATGTATAATATCATGGAAGAAACAAATTGTCAGTCTAGGTTCAATGCAGGATTCAGGATGCTTGGGGCTGGTGCACTGGGATGACCCAGAGAGATAATATGGGGAAGGAGGTGGGAGGGGTGTTCAGGATTGGGAACTCATGTATACCCGTGGTGGATTCATGTTGATGTATGGCAAAACCAGTACAATATTGTAAAGTAAAATAAAGTAAAAAAAAAAAAACACAAACAATTTCAAAGAACAGTAGAGAATGAACAGACAGTTTGACAGGGACAATAAAAATAAGTAAATAAATGTTTTTAAAACACCCCTCGCCAAAAAAAAAATAAATATTGGTCTTTAACACTTCAGTGTACAGAGATACGTGTTGTTAGGCATCCAGGTACCTTTTTTTCCTGTTTATCCCTGCTAATAGCCTCTCAAATCAGAAATTGTATTTTCAGTGTTCTTCACTGTCAGCTTTGTTAGTCACTTAGCTTTCCACATTGCCACTATTCAGAAACCTTGGCTTAGGACAGCTGAAGCTTACTATAACTACTCTCCTCAGCCTTCCTTTAGCTATGAATCTTTTTCGTTTTGAACAGTTAGCCTTTCAGTCCTTAATGGAGGTATTCTTTGCCTCCTCCACCCCAAAACCCAGAAAACACCACGGAGGCATTTTATAGTAACTGTCAAAAATTTTGACCATCTTAATTGGCATAAATGGATTTAAGTGCACAAATAACAAGAACCAAAGCTTAATATTTTGGTTAAAGAGATTGACTTATACTGAAATTGGAAAAGGCATCTGCTATACAGGAGTTTGGATTTAATAGAATTTGTTATAACCAGATCAGCAAAGCATTATTACTGTGGGCCATCTGCTGGGATATGGAAATAGCTTTGTTATTTGGAACCAGATGTATTTATAACAATGGAATTCTACTTATTTTAAGTAATCTTTTTAGTTAGTACCTTTGGCTGCTGTTTTACTTGGCATGTCAGCTGATAACTTGAGAATGCAGTGTTTTTCAAAGTGATTATCTTCTACAGAATTGAGACAAAACAACTGAAGTGGAGAGCATATGAGACTCATATGGTGTCTAGTACTGTAACAAGAGAAAATATAGGGGAGATATGAATTTAATATAAGATAATTAGGACCGTATTCAGTAAGAACTCTGGCACTGTCAAGTTTAGTTTCTAACAGTTATGAAACTACTCTGGTTGCTCTCAGAATTTTACTGTAATCTAAGTGACTTCATTTTGGTATAATCAGACCTACATTAACTTTGCCCTAGTAAAGAAGGGCAAAGATGTGATTGACTTTCCCTTGTAAAGAAGTCTTTTATGGGATGCAGTAAGAGACACTGTTGCTTAGAACATAGTCCTAGAAAACTCTTCTGAATTGAACGCTAATAATTTTGGAGATGGAGAAAGTCCTTGGGTGGAAGTTTTTAGAGAGAGTCTGTAGAAATCTGATATAGTGACTGTTTGGGCTGCTGTAACAGAATGCCACAGACTGGGTAACTTATAAACAACAGAAATTGATTGCTCACTGTTCTGGAAACTGAAAAGTCTAAGACAAAGTGCCTTCTGGTGAGGGTCTCCTTCCTGGCTCATAACTGATGCTTTCATGCTATGTGAAAAGGGCAAGGATCCCTCCTGGAGCCTCTCATAAGAGGCTAATCCTATTTATGGAGGCTCTGCCTTCATGACCTAGCCACCTCTCAAGGACCCCACCTCCTAATATCATGTTTAGGGGTTAGGATTTCAACATTGAAATTTTGTGGGGGACACAAATATTTAAGCTATAGCATTGGCTAGTTTTTCATTATTTTCAAATAATATGTATGCCATGGATTCTGTTGAAGAGTTGACTGATGATCCTAGGATGACTGTGTGTCTGAAGGAGACTTTACCCAGTAAACTGAGTTTTAGTTGAAGTTTTTACCTGGAGTACAAAGCTGAAACCTGTAAATGAATTCTACTAACAGAGTCCTGCCCAGAGGTGTATAGTGGTGTCAAGGATATAAGATTGATCTTCTGATTGACTGGTAAAATGTGGTGCCAATGTGACCTTATTAAAGATTTCAGAAGTTGGAATTGGCTTTTTCCTAAGGCTGAGACCTGGCCTTACTGTAGAACATAGATTTGTGAGAGAATGGATGAGTGGAGGAAGACTGCTAGAACTCCATAATAACAGTTTCAAATTCTGTTTGCTTATAGAGAGAGAGGATTGGGAGTAGGATGCAGTGAGATCCTGGATTTTGGCTGGTGTGTATATGGGAACTAAAATGTTTCTGTGGCTTGGCTGTACAACTTTGGGAAGTTACAGACATGGCAGTCAAGTGTGCTGCAGTCATGAGCAGGTTGACTTTTCTGAATGAAGATGGAGCAGACTGTCATGGCAGGAAAACAATATATGTGGTTAGGTCTGTAAATTTGTGATGTGCTTTACCTGTCGACCCTGTGTAAGGGGCTGTTGATGGTATTGTCTCGTATGTATGGACATGGATAGGAATCACTGTCAGAATGGCATCTGTATGCATCAGGGCAAGTCAGGTTTTATGTTTATTATAGGGCATGTGTGTATTGGAAAGATATCCACCTTAATTTGAATAATACTTTATGAAAAGCTTTTTCTCTGAGCTGTTAAGATTTTGGAGCCTCACTCAGTCCTGTGATGTAGGTAAGGCAACTAATAGTTCTTTTGACAAATGGAGAAAATGAGACACACGCTGAGACTGACATAGTGTTACTCAGTTATATAGAGCAGAGATAGTAGCCTGGATCCTGCATTCTGTCTCTAGTCTTGCACTCTGTCTTAGAAAGCTGACAAGATTTTTATGAAGAACATACTTGGATTTTTGAGGTAGAAATTCAAGTTTAAGAACATCAAAGGACCTGGGCTACTTGGAGTAAAACTTGTCTTGTGATGATGTCAGACTGAGGGACAAAAACTGTTGGGAGCAGTGTTTTCCTTTGTTAAATTTGGATCCTTTTCCAGTAGTTGATATATTTTTACTTCAGCTTGTATTCTTTGTGAATTCTGAAGGTAAGGAGATGGAATCAGAAGGGAAACATCAAAGGATTACTAAATAGCAGATTTGGTCTTATTTTTATGAAAGTATACATCTGTAAAATTTAGAGATTGAGAAATTGTACCTGGAACATGATTCTACCGAGGATACTTGGGTTACTGCCGTAGTGTGAATCTGTTTTCTCTTGTGCAGTGGGTAGGGACAGTATATAAAGAATTTTTAACTCCATAGGAAAAAAGACTGGAAAAGAAAGTATTTTTACATTAGGTAGTCTTTATTTTCTCCTTTGAACCTGTTTATATTTTCTAAGTTCTCTACCATGAGCAGATAATCATTTTTATAATCTTCTGTTTTCTAGTTTTTAACTAAAAACAACCTGATTTTTATGGTTCAAATGAGAATTTGAAAAATGTGAAGCATGGCACTTTTGAAGAATAGTTTAAGCACTTGGTGGTATCATAAAAGTATTTTGTTTTTTGGTCAGTTATATTAATAAATCAATTTTATAAATTATTTGATTATACTTTTATAGGTCAAGTTGTGGGTGTATTAAATGTTTTAGGTTTTTCTTTGCATTAGAAATTTGTCATTTAGCTCTGCTGATCAGTAAAATAATTTTAGTCCCCCAGAAGCAACCAGGAACTTGGATTTACATATAAATAAATGATATAAAAATAGCACTTTTATAAAGTGAAAAACTAGATTTAAGAATCTACTCATTAGCTTTCATTCTCCTTGCAGATTTCTAGTAAGAAAAATAAAACTGTTAGTGATACTTTATAAAGTAACTTGTTTTCATCCAGCAACATTGGGCTCAGTTTTCCTCATTTGTTTGCTCATTTATTCAGCGTCTGGTATGTCCTGGGCACTGTACTAAAAGCTGGGGACACAAGTAACTGATAGGGTCCCTGCCGGCAAAGATGACCACTTATGGTTTGGGAGAGACATCAGAGAGATATCCTAGGCATACGGAGACATCTGTTTTTTTTCTGTTTCTAGTTTTTAACTAAAAAGGCAGCATGACTAGCTTATTTCTTTGAAGAACTTAATCCTTTTAGTGGTTTGGTTAGATGACTTTAAGAGAAGCTGATGGCTTCATAATTATTTTTTCTTACTGCAAAATACTGAAAATCATTGACCTAAAGAATTTCCTTATCTAAAGAGCTTTGCTTACAGAGGTGGATGACCTACATGTTTGTATCTGTTCTGCTTTGGGAGCATAATTAAGAGACCTTGTGTTGATTCTTCCAGAATGGATACAGTGTCTTTTTTTTTTTTCTTTTAGTCTCTCTACTGGTGATCCTTGAGCAACAAGGGTTTGAACTGCACAGGTCCACTTGTCCGTGAATACTTTTCAATAGTGACTGCTGCAGTACTACACAGTCCATGGTTTGAGTTCAGAGATGCAGAGGAACTGCAGATATGGAGGGGCAGCTATAAGTTATACTCAGGTTAAAGCTCACATTATTTGAATCAGCTGTACTAATAAATGAAAGGATATTTCATATTTGAGCTTAATTTTAAGAACTTAATGTTGTATCAAAAGTTACCTTTTGTCTAATATACATATCCATATAGACATACATCTTCAGTTAATCTTTTATTCAGGCCAGTGAGATATCCCACTAAAATGCTTGATACAGTCATTCAGTTACTCTTAGAATACCTGTAGTCACTGTAGCTGTCAGGTAGCTTGTTTGTTACTAGCTCTTATTGGGGCAAAATTTGCTTCTAACTTCATCTTTTTTTCCTTCTCCTTTTCTGTGCAACATTGGAGACCTAGTTTGCCTTCTTTAACAAGATAACTCTTTACATATTGAATGTGATTATTCATTCAGCAAATATTTTTTCAGCACCTACACATTCAAGACATAGTTCCGGGCATTGTGAGAGACCCAAAGGTAGTTAAGAGGCATAGTCTCTTCTCAAAGAACTGATGTAGAGAAAGAGTCAGGGATTTGTTGAAGAGAGTGGTTTGCTTATGACCTGGAAGGCTTCTTGGAAACAATAATGTTTAAATAAGATAGTGAGAGGGTAGTCTACTGTGAGCACATAATCAGAAGTCTAGAGGTGAGGAGGAACAATGCAAGTTAGAGAAGTAGCAACAAGGCTCAGCCTGGCTCTTGCACAAACTGTTCTCAAGGATATTGAAAACGTTCATTGCATTCTCAGTGCCTGGAGAAGTGTTGGCGGGTAATAGGGGCTCAGTAAATATTTGTTGAATGAATGGTTACATTTGGGAAATACAGAATTTCTTGAGTCATAAAGCGCTCTAGGATATAGAATACTTTGGTAAGTCCCTTAGAAAAGTATTTGACTCAGACTTTCTTGATTATGGAATGCCTGTTAACAATTTTTAAAACCCTCTGGAAAATATTATACTGGGGTCTCTATGTTAGAGATGACATGGAAGGCTGGAAAGTGTTTTTTTTTTTTTCCAAGCTAAACACACCCATTTTCTTCAGTCATTCTACATTTGGCTTCTAAACTCCTTGCCAGTCTGGTATCCCTCCCTGCAAACTTTCTAGCTCGTAAGTGAAGTGAAGTGAAGTTTTGCTAGGTCGTGTCTGACTCTTTGCAACCCCATGGACTGTAGCCTACCAGGCTTCTCCTTCCATGGGATTCTCCAGGCAAGAGTACTGGAGTGGGTTGCCATTTCCTTCTCCAGGGGATCTTCCCGAGTAGCTCGTAAGTATTCTTAAAATGTGGTACTCAGAACACAATACTCCAGTTGTGAACTAACCAGTGAAGAGTGAATGGGACTGCTACCTCCTTGATCTCGATATTGTTCTTCTAATGAACCCTAAGATTGTATTTTCTTTTTAGCAGCTGAGTCACTGTCTTGGCTCATTCTCAGTCCTCATATTAATTTACAAGAAGTTCTTTGAGTCAATTCAGAGAGATTTCCTATTAGTAGAGCTAACAAATGAATGCCACCTCCCCCCCCCTTTTTTTTTTCTGATTGAGTCTAGGCTGTTTTCTCAGAAGTACTAGTCATTCTTAAGCTTCCTGAAATGTGAGGAAAAAAAGAAAAAAAGGTTGATTGTACAGTGCTGCTGGAGTAACATTAAAGTCTAACTGTACTGCTGAGTGCACTCAAAGCTAGATAAAATGTAATGAATTCCTCTATACCTATTACAGATTTAATAATTATTAAGCTGTATGCCATATTTGCCTCAACTGCCTTTTTTCATTTTTCTCTTTTGCTTGACTATTTTAAAGAAAATTGTATACATTGTCTTTTCACCCCTACAAAGCTTAGTATATATGTCTAAAAATACAGACATTTTCTTACATAACCATATGCTACTATTGTAGCTAACAAAATTAACTGTATTTCGTATTAGTGTTGTCCAGTGTCAGTTCATAGTAAAAATATCCTTGATTGTGTCTTTTTATAGTTTTTAATTGAGTCAAGATTCAGACAAGGTCTACATGTTACATTTAGTTGTTACTGTTTGTTGTCTCTTTTAACCTGAGTTCCTCCCTTTCTTTTTGGCATAATTTCATCCTGTCCACTTCTTTGGATTTTCACGTTTCTATACCAAGTTCTGTTAACTATTACTTTGGAAATAGCTGTAAGAGTTTTCCTTCATTTATAGCAATGTAGTAAACGTTTTGGACTATTATGTACAAAATATGTGCTCAGCATTATGGCAGCTAGAATGGTTAATTTGACATGTCTCTGGCCTACTAGGAGGCCTGCAATCCAGTGGCAGAGACAGGTACATATGAAAACAATAGGAGAGAGATTATTTGCTTTTCCATGGAGCATGCCTTGATTATATAACCTCCCATTTATTTTCCTGGTAAGTGTTGCTAGTGGACATTACTTCAGTCATGTCCTGATCAGAAACCCACGGTTGGTTTTTGTCTCTTGATTCAATCTATATTGTTTCAGGCCTGGCAGTCAGTGCTCCACTAATTCTCACCTTTACCTAAAGTGAAGCTCCTCAAAGCACAAATACCCTTTTTTTTTTTTTTAAAAGACCAAGTTTATATTGTCATGTAAAATTTTTCATTTCTCAAGCAAGATTATAGACATTTTGAAAGCAAAAGTTTTGTATAATATTGGAAAGCTTTATAATTACTTTTGAAGAGTTCTGGCACATACGTTGGTGGACATGCTCTTCCTGCCTACTACCTTCCCAGAGAGAGCTTCTGCCAGTTAAAAGTGAATAATCCAATTCTGATCTCTTACCCAAAGGCCTCCTTAAAAAAAGCCCATTCAATCAGTGACCTGAGTCACGGACAGCAGATACATGGTTTGCATGTTGTCACTTCTCGATCACCATGTCCATGGCGAACTACTAATTTCTTGTTTTTTTCAGACATGACCTTCTCAGTGTAGCACTTTAGGCAACTACTACCTATTGAACATAATTGGCAAGTGATAGGAAACCTTTCTGCATCCTAGTCATAAAGCAGTAGTTCTGAATTAAGCTGTGCAACCAGAGTTACCTGATACTTGTAATTAATAGATTCCCTAGGTTTTACCCTAGACTCTTGAATCAGGATTTCCAGGAATAGGATAGAAACAATTCTTAAAAGTTGGCAGTGGTTTGTTGACTGGCTTTGGGGACGAGACAGGCAATTCTAATTTTGTTAAAAAGCTAGCAGTGGAGACTATAGCTTCCCATCTTTCCCAGTTGTAGTACAGTATCTCATTCCTCTAACAATCATGATGTTCCGATGTGTTCAATTTACGTTTCAGGGGTATGGTGGGTCTCTTGCTCTGAATTATACCAGGCGAAGCACATGAATCAAATGCCTCAGATAAAGATATGGGATCCAGAGAGGTGGCATCTTGGTTTTCTAAATATAACTGAGCATAAATTTAAAGCCTCAAAACTGTTCAGTCCTCTGAGAGCTTTTTCTTTATCTATTTAGTGAATACCTTTAGAAGTTCAAAGTAAAAGAGTTCAACATTTTTGGAGTGAACAGGTCTTTGGAATTTTTTTCATATTTCGTGTATATTCATTAAAGATTTAAACATGTAATATTAAGCTTCGTATACCTTTGTCAGATTTTTTGTGAAAGTAAATCTACAAATTGGGGAAACATTCTTTATTAGACCACATGTTTGATTTTGGGACCGGAAATTGTGGTTAAGTTATTGAGCAAAGTAGAGAGACTGAAGTTTCAAGATTATCCAGTGAGTTAATAACAGACCCAGAAATAGAATCCTGTGTTATTTGCTTGGGTTATGATTTGGTTTGAAGAGGGCAGCCTGTGATCTGTTTACATAAATTTAGGGGTTTGGAAAAGTTATAGTTCTGTGATGTTTAGCCAAGAAGCTCCCCTCCCCACATTTACCACCTGTTTTATTGACACTAATCCTGCGCTATAGAGGGTAAAGACACAGTTCGTATTTACACTTCCTACTTCTAAAACAGTCTTGTAAAGCCAAAGCTGATTGTTGGCTTGCCTGCTTTTTTTTCATCTTCTGTTATTAGAGAATAACAACACCTTGCCCTAGTGTGTCTTATTATTATTTTTTTTTTTAAAGGAGGAGAGGTGGTATAGCCTAAGTAGTTGTTTTATAGGTAATGTTAGAGTGGTTTCCTATAGCATTTTTTCAGGGTTTATACAGATGTATACCTAAGTGTGTCTTTGCTAAACGTGTTTCATTAGTGTGTGGTTTGGAAATGGTGGAGCCCACCAGAAAAGGAACTTTACTGAACCACTAATGGTTGAAGGGGTTATAGATTTCAAAGTAATTGCTATAATAGAGTTGCTTTCTGATGAAGTCATTACTTTTACTCTCCCCTTTTCCATTTTGTGGAATAGGGTTGGGGGGGAGGTTCCTATGGCACTAGTGAGGAAAGAAGCAGGAACTTACAGAACAAGACAATATTTGTGTGTGAATATGTGCTTAAACTTGTGAGCAAGTTTAAGAAACTTAGGAAAAAAAACAAAGGACCCCTCCCACCAGCTTTATTGAGATAAAATTCACATACCATACAATATACCTATTTAAAGTGTAAAGTTCAGTTTTTTCTAAACATTTTCATAGGGTTGTGTATGTTTTCCTCTCCCTCTAAAACAAGCCCCACACTTAGCAGTAAGTCCACTTTCCCTGCCTCCCTGTGCTTAGTCACTCATTGTGTTCAACTCTTTTCAACCCCATGGACTGTAGCCCACTAGGCTCCTCTGTCCATGGGAATTCTCTAGGCAAGAGTACTGAGTGGCTTGCCATGCCTTACGCCACGGAATCTACCCAGTCCAGGGATCGAACCTAGGTCCCCCTCATTGCAGGCAGATTCTTTACCATCTGCCTACCAAGGCCACCTGCCTCCCTAGCTCTGTGAAATCACTAATCTTAACTACTAACCCATAATCTAATTTAATATAAAATTGTCTGATTTGGACATCTGATATCAATGAAATCGTGTACTATATAGTGTAGTTACTGGCTTCTTTCGCTTAGTATGTTTTCAAGGGTCATTTATGTCATATGTACCATTCCTTTTTATTGGCAAACAGTATTCTGCTGTATGATTATAACATCTTACTTATCCATTCATCAGTTATTGGGCACTTGAGTTGTTTCCACTATTTTGCTGTTATTTAATGCTGCTGTGAACATTTGTGTATAGATTTTTCTGTGGTGGCATGTTTTCATTTCATGGGTATATTCTCTGTAGAATGGCTATGTTTTATGGTTACTCTATGTTTAACTTTTTGACAAACTGCCAAACTGTTTTCCACAGTGGATGCACTGTTTTACATTTCCACTACCAGTGTATGAGAGCTTCAGTTTCTTCAAGTCTTTGCAACTTTTGTTATTGTGTGTTTTTTTTTCGATTATAGCCATCCTAGCTGAAGTAATACCTGATTACTTAGTATCTGATTACCTAGATGAAGTAGTAGTGTGATTCTGATACGCATTTCCCTAATAACTAATGATTTTGAACATCTTTTCATCTTATCAAACATTTTAATATCTTTTTTGAAGAAATGTGTATTCAAGTCTCTGCCCATTTTTTCTTTTTTTGCAGTCAAATGCTCTACCTCTTTGCTCTATCTCTAAATCTTTGGGCATTTTTAACTTGAGTTGTTTTTGTTGAGTTGTAAGGGTCTTTTATGTATTCTGGATACCCAACTTGTTCTTCTAACTGAATTTTCTTAAATTATTTGCTTCAGAGGCAGAGAGAATTAGTGGATACAAAGACTACATTAAAAAGATTTGGTGAATTTTCAGTTATATCTTAGTTGTACTTCTTTTGGGTTTATTCTCTTTCCAATCTAGAGGAACTTGGTTTATTCATTCATTTGAACAAATATGACTGCACACTATGTACTAGGATTTGGGGATATAACAGAGACTGAAACAGAAACTTAAATCTGTGTCTAGTGGGACAGAAGTGAAGTGTGTGAAGGCACTCATTCGTGTCCGACTCTTTGCGACCCCATGGACTGTAGCCTACCAGGTTCCTCCATCCATGGGATTTTCCAGGCATCAGAAGCAGACAGTAAAACAAAAGTCATTATCAAGTCGTATCAGATGACAAGAGCTGTGAAGAATAAAACAGGGTAGTGGGGATATAGTGTGATGGATGAGCTTTCTAATTTGGCCTTCATCTTTCTTGATTTCTTAATCCGTTCCTCTCTGCTCTGTTTGACCTTATTGCATTTTGTTTATTTTCATTTTATGTAGTTTGTAGCTAAATTATTTCACTCTTCCCTGATTCTTAACACCCTTCCAATCTAATTTTTGTTCCCACTAGTCTGCAAACTAGTCCCCACCCTCTATAGTATTAAATAATCCGTTAAAAGCCTGTTTTGTGTTTTCAGTTTATGTCCATCTTAATCTGTGTGTAACACTTGCTTTTCCCCCATTAAATCATTTGATGCTATCTCCAGTACAGTTTTCTCAAGGGTGTTTTTAAAAACTTGTTCCTCTTCTCTGAATCTGAGTTCTCCAAATTTAAGTTTTGGCCTTTCTTCTCCCTCTAACATTACCATGGTGAATTGATCATTCTCACATGATTTTGCTTTCTGAGAGCATGTGACTCTGAGTTCTCGCTTTTTAGCTATAGCTGCATCACTGCCTTTAGGTTCAACGAGTGGAGCTGCGATGAACAGCTGATTGCTACTCACTCAGCAGGATTCTTTCCCTTTACTCCTTCCTCTGGCAGATTTTTCTGTTTAGGATGATTAAGACACAGGTTATTTCCATGACTGCTTTAATGATTACCTGTGAGTAATGGTATAGCAATTCACGATGTTCAGTCAAGGAACCTGACTCAACAGGGTTGTTCCTTCATGAATGCTAGTAAATTTTTATTTTCAAGTCTTGTGAAAGATAGAGCTGAATTCAGAAGTTTGTTTATTTATTTTTTAAGGAATGCTCTCTTGACTTACAGTGCTGTAGAATTTATTTTCAACAGACTTTTAATTCTTTTATATGTCACGGTGGTGGCTTCATTAAAGCTCCTGTTACAGTAACTTAAGGCATGAATTTCCCCTTTTAACAATATACCCAAAATCACAGTTGGGATTGCAGTCAAGATCTTGGCTCAAGTCATGAATGTTACAAGTTCTTTATAAATAAAAATATTTCCATTTCCCCTCTTCCTCTCAAATAATATATTTTATAGACCTGTTAGTTTGTTAAACATCTGCTTCCTAGATGTGAATAGTTTGTAACTTGGTTTAATGTACACTTGATGACTGCTTGTATTAAAAGAAATTCTATATTCTTCTGTTAGTGATGGTATGTAATACAGTAGTTTCTACTGGAGCATGTGCATCAGTGCATGACTGATTTTTACTCCCTGTACTCTGGTTATGTCATGCTACACAAAGTTTCTTGTTTGTTGATTTTCAAAGGATTTGCAGAAAATGCTAGTTGGTGCTGCTGCCACCAACTTAAACTGTATAAATTTTGGATGAAGTTGAATGAATTAATATAATTGTTCAACATAGTTGAATTCAGAAATGTGAGTTTGTGATTTGGAGGAGACTGATTTCACTGTGAATCTTAGCCTTCTTCTGTGAGCATTCCATGTTTCTGGACATTGGCCTGGGTAGGGAGAAGAATATTGGTGTATTTGTTCTTTCAACTAACCTGACTGGTGTTCAAGACACCATGTAGGAGCAATAATCTTAAGTTAAAAGAGTGAAGAAAACTGAAACTAAGGCATCAAGGCTGCAGTAGATTAGAAGATAAAGTTCACCATTTAAAAGTGTAAAATTTGGTGATCTTATACTAAAGGATTTTATTCACAAGGTTGGGCAACCCTCACCTCTATCTAATTGCAGAGCATTTTTATCAACCCTGAAGGAAACCAGTTAGCAGTCACTCTCTATTTGCATCCCTCCTACCATCCCCCTATCTACTGGCTAACCTACTTTCTGTCTCTAAGATTTGCCTGTTCTGGATATTTCATATGAATGGAGTCTTGCAATATGTGGTCTTTTGTATCTGACTTCTTTCTTAATGCTAAGACGCTCCAGGTTCATTCATGTTGTGTCATGTAACAGTGTATCATTCCTTTTTATGGCTGGATAATATTCCATAGTTAATGGATACTGTGCAGATATGCCACGTTTGTGTATCTGTTCATCAGTTGATGGACATTTGGTTTCTTAACACTTTTTGACTTAATAAATAATACTGCTATGAACATTTGTGTGCAGGTTTTTGTGCGAACATATGTTTTAAGTTCTTTTGGTGGAGAGTGTATATTACATGAGTTTATATTATATATTCCCAAGATCATTTTACATATATTCATGTATGTATATATTTGTGTGTATATATAATTTATATATATAAAAATAGATGTCTCTAAGGGTAGAATTGCTGGGTCATATGGTAATGTTTATAAGAATTAACCTTTGTTTTTGATAAAGCTGATAATGTAGAATGTGGTTTAGGTTTAAGAGCCAAATGTGCTGGCTAACTTTCCACATTCACTTGTCCCTACCCACCCAAAATAGACAACTCACCTGATGTCTAGATTAACTGTTGGAGTCAATATGGCAGTCATACTCAGATAACTACCTTGCAGAATCCTGGATAGAGAGTCCTGGAGTTAGCTCTACCCACTTGGTGAGGAATGGCCTGAGTGCCCAGGGGTGTTTAGAAGTCATTCCTCATAGAAATCAAGAGTTGAAGTGTTCAGCTCTAACAAGGAAGAAGAAACGTGTTAGGCTAGAAACCTGAAAGCTATTCTTAGATAAAGACCCTAAAGATAGGAAATACTTTAAAGAAAGATGATGAATTCAGCTTTCAGTTCAGTTCAGTTCAATCGCTCAGTTGTGTGCGACTCTGCAACCCCATGAATCTCAGCACGCCAGGCCTCCCTGTCCATCACTAACTCCTGGAGTTCACTCAGACTCACGTCCATTGAGTCCGTGATGCCATCCAGCCATCTCATCCTCGGTCGTCCCCTTCTCCTCCTGCCCCCAATCCCTCCCCAGCATCAGGGTCTTTCCCAATGAGTCAACTCTTCGCATGAGGTGGCCAAAGTACTGGAGTTTCAGCTTTAGCATCATTCCTTCCAAAGAAATCCCAGGGTTGATCTCCTTCAGAATGGACTGGTTGGATCTCCTTGCAGTCCAA
>SJXQ01006927.1:0-66417 GCA_006408695.1 Aepyceros melampus | reverse complement strand
TTTAGCTCCTCTTCACTTTCTGCCATAAGGGTGGTGTCATCTGCATGTCTGAGGTTATTGGTATTTCTCCCAGGAATCTTGATTCCAGCTTGTGTTTCTTCCAGTCCAGCGTTCCTCATGATGTATTCTGCATATAAGATAAATAAGGGTGACAGTATACAGCCTTGACGTACTCCTTTTCCTATTTGGAACCAGTCTGTTGTTCCATGTCCAGTTCTAACTGTTGCTTCCTGACCTGCATACAGATTTCTCAAGAGGCAGGTCAGGTGGTCTGGTATTCCCATCTCTTTCAGAATTTTCCACAGTTTATTGTGATCCACATAGTCAAAGGCTTTGGCATAGTCAATAAAGCAGAAATAGATGTTTTTTGGACATAGTAAATTTGGGATTTCTGGGAGAGAATGTTAGTTATGTTTAGAGATTAGGAGATCGATCCCTAATAGGGATGTGGATTTGAAATTCATCTATATGTAGACATTTGAAATATAAGAATAGGTAAATCATTCATAAAATAAAAACAATAGGGAAAAGTCTCATAATTTCCATATCTGAAGTCTGAGTTTTTGAGTCTGCCACCTGATGTTTCAGCTGTATCTTACTCTTGAGTGGCTTGTTTCCTACTGGTTTTGTGAATTTTGATTGTGAATTTATTTATCTTGGGACCTTATCCTTGAGAATTCTTCCAAGCCTAGATCAAAGGCAGATTGCCAGAGAGGATTTGCATTTGCATCTGTCAAGGTTGGGGGGCAGATAACACCATTCTAGGACCACTCTAAAATTCTGAGTATGAAGCTTTTTAAACCATAATCGAGGTGAGGGTCAGCTTCTGGTTATATCTGAGAAGACACTGTTGAACTGCTCTTGTAGCCCCTGGTCCCTCACCAACACTCAACGCCACGGTTAAGAAATTTTCGATGAGATTCTCTTGGATAACATCTGGACTTTGCCTCTTGTACCTTGAGCCCTAACAAGCTTTGGAATTGCAAGCTGAAATTCAGGGTTTGGCGCAGTGCTCTGAAGATGAGTGAAAGCTGGTTTCAGTACTCTGCATACTTCTCTACTTTCCCTCTTTCACTTAGTTTTTAGTCTTGATCATACTTTATTTTCTTTCAAATTACTGATTAATATATAAAGGTTTAAAATTATCTGGTGTTTGTTATTTTCACTGGGCATGTTGATCAAGCTATCTATTCTGTTGTTCTGACGAAGTAGAACATCTCTTGACAATTACTGATAGATGCAGGGCGTGCAGTCAGGCTCTAAAGTAAAAGTTATAGACTTGGAATAACCACCAATGTTTTGTTTGGCCCACATAGTGTTTAGAAAATAAAAATCAGATTTCAAATAAAATTTTGGATATTTTGCTATTCTTGAAAAATTAGATGTTCTTATATTTTTTGGGCTCCAAAATCACTGCAGATGGTGATTGCAGCCATGAAATTAAAAGACGCTTACTCCTTTGGAAGGAAAGTTATGACCAACCTAGACAGTATATTAAAAAGCAGAGACATTACTTTGTCCACAAAGGTACGTCTAGTCAAGGCTATGGTTTTTCCAGTCGTCATGTATGGATGTGAGAGTTGGGCTATAAAGGTTGCTGCTGCTGCTGCTGCTGCTAAGTCGCTTCAGTTGTGTCCGACTCTGTGTGACCCCATAGACGGTAGCCCACCAGGCTCCCCCGTCCCTGGGATTCCCCAGGCAAGAACACTGGAGTGGATTGCCATTTCCTTCTCCAATGCATGAAAGTGAGAAGTAAAAGTGAAGTCGCTCGGTCGTGTCCGACTCTTAGCGACCCCATGGACTGCAGCCTGCCAGGCTCCTCCGCCCATGGGATTTTCCAGGCAAGAGTACTGGAATGGGGTGCCATTGCCTTCTCCAATAAAGAAGGTTGAGCGCCGAAGAATTGATGCTTTTGAACTGTGGTGTTGGAGAAGACTCTTGAGAGTCCCTTGGACTGCAGGAAAATCCAACCAGTCCATCCTAAAGCAGATCAGTCCTGGGTGTTCATTGGAAAGACTGATGTTGAAGCTGAAACTCCAGTACTTTGGCCACCTGATGGGAAGAGCTGACTCATTTGAAAAGACCCTGATGCTGGGAAAGATTGAGGGCAGGAGGAGAAGGGGACGACAGAGGATGAGATAGTTGGATGGCATCACCGACTCAATGGGCATGGGTTTGGGTAGACTCCAGGATTTGGTGATGGACAGGAAGGCCTGGGGTGCTGCAGTCATGGGGTCGCAAAGAGTCGGACACGACTGAGTGACTGAACCGAACACTGTCCGGGTTTCAATCCTGCCCAGCTGCAGTTTGCTAGAACTGGAAAAGGAGGTGATCCTTTTAGAGTGAGCCTGTTTTCTCTAGCTGCAACAGTTACATGCATATTATGCCCTCCCACTGCGGCTTCTCTCGTTCATGTTACTAGTAGGCACTGCATGGTCCTTGCGCTGGCTAGAAGTGCTAATAGATGGTTTCCCATCTGGTCAGTGATTCAATTCCAATAGCAAACCCGCAGTTTATCTCTTGATAAAGTTTTAGGTGATACTATCCCCAAGCTACAGATGGAAAAAATGGAGGTTCTCTGCTGCTGCTGCTAAGTCACTTCAGTCATGTCCAACTCTGTGCGACCCCATAGACGGCAACCCCCCAGGCTCCCCTGTCCCTGGGATTCTCCAAGCAAGAACACTGGAGTGGGTTGCCATTTCGTTCTCCAATGCATGAAAGTGAAAAGTGAAAGTGAAGTCGCTCAGTTGTGTCTGACTCTTCATTACCCCATAAACTGCAGCCCACCAGGCTCCTCCATCCATGGTATTTTCCAGGCAAGAGTACTGGAATGGGGTGCCATCGCCTTCTCCGGGAGGTTCTCTGAGGATATGTAATTCTTCAAGGTCTCTTAGTGTCATAGCTAGAATTTGAACAAAGCTTTTTCTGTTCAATGTTTTCCTTAACTTTTTAATTAAGCAGTGGAACTGTTCTTCAAATCTAGTCTTAGTGAGGTCCATTCTGTGAAACCAACAAAGATATCACTGCTTTGATTGAAGGGTGGATGAAGTGGAAGATGGGAACCTGTGAGGATGGGAACCTGCATGCTCAGCTCTTTGGTAGCCTTTAGGCACCTCTCTGGAATCCTTCAGTTCATTTCAGTTCAGTCGCTCACTCGTGTCTGACTCTCTGTGGACTCCATAAATTGCAGCACACCAGGCCTCCCTGTCCATCACTAACTCCCGGAGTTCACCCAAACTCATGTCCATCAGTCGGTAATACCATCCAGCCATCTCATCCTCTGTCGTCCCTTTCTCCTCCTGCCCCCAATCATTCCCAGCATCAGGGTCTTTTCCAATGAGTCAACATTTTGCGTGAGGTGGCCACCAAGTATTGGAGTTTCAGCTTTAGCATCATTCCTTTCAGTGAACACCCGGGACTGATCTCCTTAGACTACTAAACCATTTGGACTCTTTTTATCTGTAACTAAGCTTAATTTGTTAAATTTTGTGAGTTTTTAGCTTCTTTGGATGTTACAGTTATAGTGTGCCTATTTTTTCTGTGCTTCTTGGTATGTCAGTCTTCCTCATTGTAGTTCATCATATTGCTCAACAGCATTTTTAGTTTAATTTATTTTGATTTATAGTTAATTTATTTTGGAGCATCTGATAACTAACTCTTCTTTACTTTTCAGATTCTCTTTGTGGCCAGATGGGTTTGTATGGACAGGCTTGTCCATCTGTAACTTCATTAAGGTGAGTGCTGTTTCCTTTTTTTATTAGAACATGTAATTTAAAAAGTTACGCTGGTCAAGTCATATTAGAATCAGTTTCACTGTAAGGCTCACAGTAAAACACTGTGGTTTGTTTTGGAAAGTAGTGCTGTTTGTGAGATAGGGAGATACTTTGCTTACAGAAAAAGACTAGATAGTAATTGAAATTCCTTTCTAAAGGATGATATAAACAGGATACCTAAATTATCCTCATTTACAATAAATAAGTAAAATGTAAAAAAGTAGGAACTAAGTTGTATTCAACCCAGTGGTTTTATATTTTTTTTGAAGTTGCTAAGTACTTTCTTCAAATTAAATCTTAAGTGAAATCCTGTGAATAAAATAGATAAATGCTGGCCTTAGACTTCCATGTTCTACCTCCATAGTTGCCTTTGAGGGATTACTGTAGTTCTCAGAGCACAGTCTGAAAACATAACGTAAATCTAACCTGTTAATTAAAATTTTTCAGACTGGAATGTGAATTGTTGATGGCAACACCTCCCAGTTGCATGTGGTGTTGAGCTAGCTACCATGTGTTGTTGCTACCATTTATTTGTTCAGCATATTGATCACCTAATATAGTGTCAGGAGTTGTCTGAACGCTGAGACTGCAGTAGTGAACATAATGGACTAAAACTCCTGTAATCATTGGATTTATATTTTGGTGAAGGCATAATTAATAAAATAAGAAGTAAGGGTTATTAGATACTGTTAGTGATAAGAGCTAAATGAAAAATAGAGAAAGGGATTAGGAAATTCAGAGATAATGTGTTATTTTAGATAGGGTAGCCAGGGAAAGCTTTACCGAAAAAGTGACATTTGAACGAAGACTTGAAAGAGTGATGGAACAAACCTTTCGTTGGATAGTAGAGGATAAACATTCCGGGCATAGGGAACCCAAGAAGTGCTGGGGCAGGAGACTTGCTTTGTATGTTGGAGGAACAGTGAGGCCATTGTAGCTGGAACAGAGCAAGTGATAGAGAGTTGGAATTAACCAGCTTGGGAGGGCAGAAGAGAGACGAGGGATACAAAATTGTTAAGAGTTGTTAATGTGGAGTCATGGAATCTTCAGGCTTGAAAGAAATTCTGGTGGTTTAGAATGCCACAAAAGAAAAATAAAGTTGCCTTTTTTGTTTTCGTATACTTGAATTTTTATCAGACTAAGGCTGATAACCTTTTTCCTCAGTGGGAAAGCCTTACCCTATGCTATTTTGGCATTTCCCTAAGAATACATCTTCCAGCTTATAATGGAAATAGATGGAGTGATGCTTTTCTACCTTGTTGGGGTCCATATGCCCTCACACCCCCACAACAGACACCTGTATAGTTTTGAAAAGAACTTAAAAAAAAAAAAAAGGACTGTTACCTTTAATCTCCAAAGCTGCTGTAGAACTAATTTCACTAAAGAGTGATTTCTGCTTAATACGTTGGGAAGAATAATTTTAACCTTTTTTTGAATATTTAAAACTTTAGATAAGACCAAATCAGGTTATTTTTGTAGACTTTGATCTTCCACTGATCACAGGTTTCCTTAAAGACACTGTTTGTGGGTTATGTTAATCATGTATTAAAGTCATTTACCGAGATTTTATATCCCTCTATTTGAATAGTTCTGTCTAGGTGAAGCTTATATATGACATTGGATTAGGAATAACAGATACCTAACTTTTTTTGCTTGATAGAATTATATTATTGGAAGGGATGGTGAAAGAGAAAAGATACCATGAATTATTTTATAACTTGCTCACTGTGTTGTAATTCTTGTGTGTAATACTCTATAATCAAATTTTTATGGATATATCTATAAATTTAGCATTTAGTTAATAAACTGAGAAGCTCCGTGACATTTGAGTTGAGATACTTAGGATCCTTCTATCCTAATCTTTCATTTCTTGTAATATTCTGTATGGTCCAGTCCATCTGTGAGGCGGAGAATTCACATTCTCAGATATATGGGTACACCATTGTTTGTCAGTGATTCTTCTAACTGAAAGCCAGCTTTGGTTTGATGTAAGGAGAAGAAAAGAATGACTATTTTTTTGGTGATGGGAAGAGGGAAACTGAATTACTTAAAACCACAATACATTTTTGTCTGCTTTTGCATAGTCTTTCCCAAGCCAGAAATGGCCTCCAACTACACTATCCCAATAGAAGTAGAGTAAGAAGTCTTAAAGTAACTCAAACCCAGTGCAAACACTGCTTATTTGCCATAACTCTTTGTATATACTACCTTTATGTCTTGTGTATACCTTTATATGCTACCTGTATATCTAGAAAGTGACTAACTTCAAGATAGGAAGGCATGTGAGTTGTTGGAGAAGAACCACCATATGGCTGGGAATGAGAAAATGGGTAAGCAGGTGGTGGGGAGGGTTGTAGGCATAGATGAGAGTGGGAGCGGATTACTTATGTGAAGTAAAGATAGGGGGTGGAATGAAATCATGTGACAACTAAAAAATTTGTTAGATAGGAGAAGGTACTTAGTAAGTGAATTAAAACTCTTCCTCTGCCCTTTAAGGTAAACAAGTTAAATAATTGTTTTCTATAGATGATATTTAATCCCTTTGAATTTGAGCATATTAGAATTATTTTTTAAAATTATGCTCACTATTTTTATGATTTAAAAGTAATCATAAATCAATTATTGTAGAAAATTTGGAAAAACAGAGATAGTCATTGTTGATTATGTCTTATCACGTAATTTTATTCCAGTAGATACTGTGTGTGTTAAAAAAGGTGCCCCCAATTTTCTCTAAAAGAATGGTTGCAAAAGATTTTGTGTTATGATAGCTAAATACACTCAGTTTTAGTCAGATTGCTCTTAACTAACATTTTGTTCTTTACTTGATAGTGTAGGTAAATTGCAGTTTCACAAAAGTTACTATAATAACATCATATACTATTACAGTATAACGAGATTGTTTTCTTTTTATCAGGATTCTGTCAGGAGGCAGAAACCACACCAGTTATATGAACAGAGACTTTAATAGAGTCACTGAGTAGATTTGAAGTTGTTAGCTAGATAACAGAATGGATAAAAATTAAACTACTTAAATTATCATGGAGATAGATACTTCCAGAAGCAGCTATGAGCCCTAAAAACTTGGGCACCAAAGGGGAAACCTAGAGACTTGGAGGAAGGGTCCTGTGGAAACAATTCAGATCTCCAAGGTGAAGGTACTACATGCTAATGCTTGTGTTGAGTTCAGAGTAGAAATCCCATAGGTTTGAAACCCAGAAATCTGGGGAAAGGGTGCTGGCTGGTGCTGGGTCTTTGAGTAGGGTGTGATTAAACTAGTTTCATAAGTGTTAGAATAACTGCAAACTTTATTAGTGCTATAGGGAAGACTTTCTGTTGTAGGGGTGAAGAAACCTTTGCTAGGGTAGTGCTCCTAAGAAGCCCAAAGAAGAGATGGGAAAACACAAGGGTCTCTTTTTCTTCTCCAGCCTTGCAGTCCATCTTGAGTGTTCCCTCTTGGCAGACCCTTAAGAGGAAATCAGCTGGCAAAGCAGAAATGTGGTTTGCAGGCAGAGTCCCACTTCCAGCATCATTAAGGCAGATGGGAAGAAGCAGTGAGGGTTTGAACTGAGGGGCAGTAACTTAATAACTTGTTTCAGCAAACTATTAAGAAATACAGTGTTAAAAAATGTTTTCTCAGCTCTGTTCTGCAGCCAGTGTTTATGTGATTTTAGTAAGGCATTTGCATGTTGCTAAAAAGTGCTAATTTTATAAATCATGTGATATATGTGAGTCACAGGTATTCCTTGCAGTCTGAATCTACTGCATTCATACCCTAAGTTTGAATAGTAGGAGTCTGGATAGTGAATACTGAGTCATATACATGATTTAAGTCCTGAGTTCTGAATAGCAAGAGTGAGAGTTCAGGTAATGATGGATATAGTTTCTGTCAGACAGTAGAATCTTAAAAATTTAGCAGAATCTGTTTGGTTACTGAGTTTATATAAGAATCCTGAGGTGAATCTCCTTTTTATTTCCAGGTACAGACTCAGTAATAGCCAAAGCTTACTGAAAAAGCAAAAGTTTTCCTTGAACATTTGTTTTATGTAGGCAGGTAAACACATTTATGTATATAACATACTACTTTTACATATTGTAGCATTAGATTTTTTATAATTTGGTTTGATTAAAGCAAAATAAAATTTGATATTTCTTTGGACTTGTTAAAGCATATCTGAACTGCCTAGCGTTGATGAGGATTGATTTTTTGGTTCACATGTGCATTCAGCCTAGGGAACGAGGTTATCAGTAGTACTTTCAAGTCTCAGTCATTTTTGACCTTCTGCCTGAGATTTTTCCTTTCATTGTCTTTTCTGTTTTTATGGTTCACACTTAAACCTTTCCTTTTTGTTACGCTTCTCCCTTCAAGATGCCTTTTATTATTGACCCAGGCTGTGTGTTTATGATGTGAGGCAAGCGACAGGGATTCTTAGCACCAGAAGAAGCTTGTGTGTTAGTGTCCCGAGTGAATTTCCTGCCCACCCGTCTTCTCATTGCCCTCCGTTTGGAATTGATAACTGTGCTGTTTGAAATGACCAGAGGAGGATAGGTTTGTGTTAAGGCTTCTTGCTGCCTGCTTTCTAGTCGCAACTTGGTATTATTAAGGCAGCACTGGTATATAGTTGTAGAATCGGGTAGGTACAGGTTCAGATCTCTGCCACATATTATTCATAAGATCTTGGGTAAGTTACTTCACTTTTCCTAAGTTTTTTTGTAATAGAGTTGTTAATGTTTACCTCACTGGCCTGTTTGGATTCATGGGATACATACGTAAAGCATCTGGCATAATTTTTCCTCTCTTGTGTTTTCCAGTAGTAGAAAGGGCTTCCCAGGGGGCGCAGTCGTAAAGAATCCAGCTACCAATGTAGGAGACGTGGATTCGAGCCCTGGGTCAGGAAGATCCCCTGGAGAAGGAAATGGCAACCCACTCCAGTATTCTTGTCTGGAAAATTCCATGGACAGAGGAGCCTGGCAGGCTATAGTCAATGGAGTAGCAAAGAGTTAGACACGACTGAGCGACTGAGCAGGCATTCAAACCCTCAATAGTAGAAAGCAAAAGGGATCATTATTTTTAGAACAAAAGAGGGCATATTTGTATCCTTTGCTGTCAGCTCAAGAACATAGGGTCAGTTCAGTTCAGTTCAGTCGCGCAGTCGTGTCCGACTCTTTGCGACCCCATGAATCACAGTACGCCAGGCCTCCCTGTCCATCACCAACTCCCGGAGTTCACTCAGACTCACGTCCATTGAGTCTGTGATGCCATCCAGCCATCTCATCCTCGGTCGTCCCTTTCTCCTCCTGCCCCCAATCCCTCCCAGCATCAGGGTCTTTTCCAATGAGTCAACTCTTCGCATAAGGTGCCCAAAGTACTGGAGCTTCAGTTTTAGCATCATTCCTTCCAAAGAAATCCCAGGGTTGATCTCCTTCAGAATGGACTGGTTGGATCTCCTTGCAGTCCAAGGGACTCTCAAGAGTCTTCTCCAACACCACAGTTCAAAAGCATCAATTCTTCGGCGCTCAGCCTTCTTCACAGTCCAACTCTCACATCCATACATGACCACAGGAAAAACCATAGCCTTGACTAGACGGACCTTAGTCGGCAAAGTAATGTTCTGCTTTTGAATATACTATCTAGGTTGGTCATAACTTTTCTTCCAAGGAGTAAGCGCCTTTTAATTTCATGGCTGCAGTCACCATCTGCAGTGATTTTGGAGCCCAAAAAAACAGAGTCTGACACTGTTTCTATTGTTTCCCCATCTATTTCCCATGAAGTGATGGGGCCAGATGCCATGATCTTCGTTTTCTGAATGTTGAGCTTTAAGCCAACTTTTTCACTCTCCTCTCACTTTCAACAAGAAGCTTTTTAGCTCCTCCTCACTTTCTGCCATAAGGGTGGTGTCATCTGCATATCTGAGGTTATTGAACATAGGGTAGAAGAGAATTTTTTTCCTCCTTCTATTTCCTCTTTTCCCTAAATTCTTATTTTTAAAATTTCTTAAAAATTAAAAAAAATTTTTTTATGAAGGGTGGTTGATTTTCAATGTTTTTAGTATATAGCAAAATGATTCAGTAATGCATACATATATAGGTATATTCTTTTTCAGATATTTTTCCCACTCTAGTTTATTACAAAACATATTAAATATAGTTCCCTTTGCTACAGTAGGACCTTGTTGTCTATTTTATATATAGTAGTGTGTATCAGTTATTCTCAAGCTGCTAATTTATCCTCCCCTATACCTTCCCCCCTCTGGTAACTGTAAGGTTTGTTTTCTATGTCTATGAGTCTGTTTCTGTTTTGTTAAGTAAATTTTATATGTTTTTTAAAATTGTACATATAAATGATATATATTTGCTTTTCTGTCTGACTTAATTCACTTAGTTTGGTACTCTCTAATATAATTTACCAGTAGTGTTCAGGTTTGCAACTGACCTCAGGCTAAGGATGTTGCTGACATTTAATATTAGATTTTTATTGTATTTATAATTAATATAGTTTCATGTTTTTATATCAGTTCCACACAGTGGCAGGAATAACTTGCATTATCGTAGTCCATTATATTTATCAAATATTTTGTAATTGAAATCTATTAATTTGCGTGTTTAGTTCTGACATGTTCCAATTAAATGAAGGTAGTACTGAGAAACCATCTTAATTTTGACCATTACAGAAACTTTTCTAAAATCCGTTTTGAACTTTCTGGCTTATCTTCTAAAGCTTGCATCTCATGTGGTAGCCAGTAGTGTCATGTGGCTGTTTAAATTAATTAAATATCAGTTCCTCAGTCACACTAGCCACATTTTAAGTGCTTAATAGCCACGTGGCCACTGACTGTCATTGGCTAACACACAAACATTTCCATTGTTGTAGAAAGTTCTGTTGGATAGTGCTGGTCTAGAGTATCCTAAATGTAATATAATCTTTGATCTAAGCGGACTTCTGTGGCTTCCTTTTCTGAATATCAAGTATTGAAGAATACCATTGACTATTCACTGACTTAAGGCTGTATAATAATTATTATGGGACTAAAAATTGACTTGATAAGGGTGGTGTCATCTGCATATCTGAGGTTATTGATATTTCTCCTGGCAATCTTGATTCCAGCTTGTGCTTCCTCCAGCCCAGCATTTCTCATGATGTACTCTGCATATAAGTTAAATAAGCAGGGTGACAGTATACAGCCTTGATGTACTCCTTTTCCTATTTGGAACCAGTCTGTTGTTCCATGTCCGGTTCTAACTGTTGCTTCCTGACCTGCATATAGGTTTCTCAAGAGGCAGGTCAGGTGGTCTGATATTCCCATCTCTTTCAGAATTTTCCACAGATTTTTGTGATCCACACAGTCAAAGGCTTTGGCATAGTCAATAAAGCAGAAATAGATGTTTTTTTGGAACTCTCTTGCTTTTTCCATGATCCAGCAGGTGTTGGCAATTTCATCTCTGGTTCCTCTGCCTTTCTAAAACCAGCTTGAACATCTGGAAGCTCATGGTTCCCGTATTGCTGAAGCCTGGATTGGAGAATTTTGAGCATTACTTTACTAGCATGTGAGATGAGTGCAATTGTGCGATAGTTTGAGCATTCTTTGGCATTGCCTTTCTTTGGGATTGAAATGAAAAGTGACCTTTTCCAGTCCTGTGGCCACTGCTGAGTTTTCAGATTTGCTGGCATATTGAGTGCAGCACTTTCACAGCATCATCTTTTAGGATTTGAAATAGCACCACTGGAATTCCATCATCTCCACTAGCTTTGTTCGTAGTGATGCTTTCTAAGGCCCACTTGACTTTGCATTTCAGGATGTCTGGCTCTAGGTGAGTGATCACACCATCGTGATTATCTTGGTTGTGAAGATCCTTTTTGTACAGTTCTTCTGTGTATTTTTGCCACCTCTTCTTAATATCTTCTGCTTCTGTTAGGTCCATACCATTTCTGTCCTTTATCGAGCCCATCTTTGCATGAAATGTTCCCTTGGTATCACTGATTTTCTTGATGAAAGTGAAAGAGGAGAGTGAAAAAGTTGGCTTAAAGCTCAACATTCAGAAAACTAAGATATGGCAACCGGTCCCATCACTTCATGGCAAATAGACGAGGAAACAGTGGAAACAGTGTCAGACTTTATTTTGGGGGACTCCAAAATCACTGCAGATGGTGACTGCAGCCATGAAATTAAAAAAGACGCTTTACTCCTTGGAAGGAAAGTTATGACCAACCTAGACAGCATATTATGAAGGTGAAGGTGAAGGTGAAGTCGCTCAGTCGTGTCCGACTCTTTGTGACCCCATGGACTGTAACCTACTAGGCTTCTCCTTCCATGGGATTCTCCAGGCAAGAATACTGGAGTGGGTTGCCATTTCCTTCTCCAGGGGAATCTTCCCGACCCAGGGATCGAACCTGGGTCTCCCGCATTGGAGGCAGATGCTTTAACCTCTGAGCCACCAGGGAAGCCCATATTATAAAGCAGAGAAATTACTTTGCCAACAAGGGTCCGTCTAGTCAAGGCTATGGTTTTTCCAGTAGTCATGTATGGATGTGAGAGTTGGACTGTGAAAAGGGCTGAGTGCCGAAGAATTGATGCTTTTGAACTGTGGATACCTCTGAGCCACCAGGGAAGCCCATATTATAAAGCAGAGAAATTACTTTGCCAACAAGGGTCCGTCTAGTCAAGGCTATGGTTTTTCCAGTAGTCATGTATGGATGTGAGAGTTGGACTGTGAAAAGGGCTGAGTGCCAAAGAGTTGATGCTTTTGAACTGTGGAGTTGGAGAAGACTCTTAGGAGTCCTTTGGACTGCAGGGAGATCCAACCAGTCCATTCTAAAGGAGATCAACCCTGGGGGTTCATTGGAAGGACTGATGCTAAAGCTGAAACTCCAGTACTTTGACCACGTCATGCGAAGAATTGACTCATTGGAAAAGACTCTGATGCTGGGAGGGATTGGGGGCAGGAGGAGAAGGGGACGACAGGATGAGGTGGCTGGATGGCATCACTGACTCGATGCCCATGAGTCTGAGTGAACTCCGGGAGTTGGTGATGGACAGGGAGGCCTGGCGTGCTGTGATCCATGGGATTGCAGAGAGTCGGACACTACTGAGTGACTGAGCTGAAATATTGACTTTGATAGCTAGCTTTGTGATATTCTTACTAGTATACTCGACCAGGCATTTAAGCATTTTAAAATACATTAATTAAACTTCTCCTCACAACTCTTTGAGGTTGGTGTGGTTATTATTTTCATTTCACAGATGAGGAAACTGAGTAAAAAGCAACTCAAAACATACAGTGAATAAGGGACAGAGCTGGGTTTCATTCATAGGTCTTGCTCCAGGACCAGTGCTCTTAATCAGTAAATTCTACCTCTTGGCTATCAGTATTTATCATAATTTGAGGCTTTCGCTTAAATGAGGAATGCGAAAAAATATTCTACTTAATTGAAGATACTGTTAAAGTGTAAATGCAAAGTGGAAATACCAATGCAGGAAACAAGAAAAAGTGATGGGAAAATAGTGATTTAATTTTGAAACACATTATCTAAAATTGAAAAAACCTTTCTTGAAAGGCAGCAGTTTTTTAAAAGATGTGTGGAGAAATTTAAATTGTCATGAATTCATATACATGGAGGGAAATAATATCAGAGGTAATAGAGACTACAAGGCATCCCTGAATATACTGAACAATAAAGGAGTTAAATTTAAAATCTGTGCCTACCAACAGTGCACAGAATATAAAATAATAGTGCTGAACAATAAAAAAATTTTATGGTTTGATTCAGTAAAACATATTTTAGTCAAATTTTGCTTAGTTACAAGTAAAGGAAGCCAGCACTGGATATATATCCAAAAGTAAAGGAATTTATTTGGTGAATACTGTAGTATTTCATGGAATCCAGAGATAGGTGGATCTCATAATAGAACTTACATTCTTAGGAACCTAGGCAGTGTATTTTCTTCTCTCTTGCTTTTTTCCCTGAATGTAGCTTATTTCTTCATTTTTTACAAACGAACTTTTCTTTGCTTTTCTGGCACATGGCTATCCCATACCTCACAAGTACATAACTTGTTCATTCAGGAGACCAACCCAAACTGTTTCAGTCCTGATACTGAATTTCCTGAAGAGGAAAATTCAGGCGAACAATTTGTGTCAGGTACAAATCCTTTAATCTGTTGTTGTGGTACTGACTTATGGGGCCCTGGAAATGGAGCCAACACTGAGAAAGGGCTTGGTGAACTAGGCAAAACTCGACAAAAAGTTTGTGATACAAAGCAGCGCTGAACATGTATTCAGTGTTGGGTGATAAGAATTAGGATTTCAGGAGAGGATATTTATAGGGTTTAGAACTTTTCCTTACTGTTATGTTGGTAGTGAATGAAAAACTTGATTCCCATCTTCATATCTTCATATCAGAACAGAGTGTCCTTAGGATTGTGTATTTGAAATTGGACTCCTGCTTCAGTTTTGTTCAGTTTGATGTGTATATGTATGTGTATATTTTGTGTATGTGTATATATACAGACACACATACATATATATTTTTTGCTCAGGGTGCAGGATCCTAGTCCCCTGAAGGAATTGAACCCATGCTCTCTGCAGTGGAAGCCTGGAGTCTTAACCACTGGACTGCTTGGGAAGTCCCGAGTTTGACATGTATATTGAATACTTACTATGTGCTTATTTGTATTCAAGATTGTCATAAAGCAACAAAAGCAGGGAAAAAAGGTTAGTCTGCCCATAGTAGGGCTTACTTGAGAACCTGAGGGATAGGTGCTATGGACAGGTCTCTGTGGAAAGTTATATCGCTAAATAGAGATTTTTAAGCAGAGGAACCCATTTCTTCATAGTATGTTAACATTCTTCCTTCCCACCTCCCGCATAGCTTAAAGTGGGGGAGAGCTTAAAGTGATTAGCTGTGTAAAAAAGCACAATCCATGCAGGTTATGGAAAGATGAGACTCTTTGAGTAAATGGAGACTGAGATAAATATAGTGCTTCTTAATATATTACAGATAGGTCTGTAGAAAATTGAAAACAAGAAAAAAAAAAAAACCAAGAAGAAAAGCACATGTAATATAATGAGAGGAATGCTGGTTTGGAAGACATATAAAATGGGGATAATCATCATATTTCCTTGCAACACAAATCAGTTATGTTTGTTTTTGATACCAAGAAGAAACCTAAAGGATATAAATTCATGAAGGAAGATTATTACTGCCTTTCAGATTGATATCAGACATTTTACTAGGTATTGGAGTAGTATCTCATTATGATTTTCCTGATGACTGATGATGTTGAACATTTTTTAATGTACTTAATGACTACTTGTATGCCTTTGTTTTTAAAACTGTATAGCTTGTCTTCAAATTGCATTGTAAGAGTTCTTTATATATTATGGATGCAAATTATTTTGTTAAAAAGTAAAATTTTGATAGCATCCAGTTCACCAGTTTTTTCTTTCATAGTGTTTTGTTTTTATGTCTTAGCTGAGAAATCCTTGTTGTTGTTGTTCAGTCACTCAGTCGTGTCTGACTCTTTGTGACCCCATGGACTGCAGCAGGCCAGGCTTCCCTGTCCTTCACCATGTCCCGGAGCTTGCTCAAACTCATGTCTTGAGTCAGTGATGCCATCCAGCCATCTTGTCCTCTCTTGTCGCCTTCTCCTCCTGCCTTCAATCTTTCCTAGTCTCAGGGTCTTTTCTAATGCTTTAGCTCTTCGCATCAGGGGCCAAAGTATTGGAGCTTCAGTTTCAGCATCAGTCTTTTCAGTGAATATTCAGGGTTGATTTCCTTTAGGATTGACTGGTTTGATCTTCTTGCTGTCTAAGGATAAATCTTTAGCCACTCCAAATTGCAAAATTTTTGTTTGTTTTATTGAGATTTAATTAACATGGTACAGTTTGATGTTTGACATATATACAAACCCATAAAATCATCATCACAACATGTCCATCATTTTCAAAAGTTACCTGTTGTCCCTGTGATTCTTCCCTCTTACCCCTCTCTGTACAAGATAGCAGTTGATCTGCTTTTCTGTTTGTTTCTATTTTCTAGAATTTTATAGAAATGGAATCATATGGTATGTATTCTTTTTTGGTCTGGCATCTTTTATTCAGCACATTTTAAGATTCATGTATGTCTCTGCACGTATCAATAGTTTATTCTGTTCTCGATTTATGTATAGCAATTTGCATATTCATTTACCTGATTTTTTAGATTGTTTCCAGCTTTAACTGTTACAAATAAAAATGCTGTGAACATTTGTATATATGTCTTTATGTGGACCTATGATTTATTTTGGATAAGTACCTCGGAGTGAAATGACTCTTAGCACTTGGTGGGTGCATGTATAACTTTAGCAACTGTCAAAACTGTTTTAGAAATCATGGTACCATTTTATATTCCCACCAGTGATGTATGAGAGTTCCATTTGCTTCATGTCTTTGTTAGTACTTTGTATGGCTAGTCTTTTGATTTTAGCCATTCTAGCAGGTGTGCAGTGATACCTCAGTGTAGTTTAATTTGCAGTTCCGTAATAACTAATGACGTTGAGTATCTTTTCATGTGCCATAACATACTCACTTTCTTAGTTGAAGTATCTGTTCAAATCTTTTGCCCATTTTTAAAAATTGAATTTTCTTTATCAGTGAGTTTTGAGAGTTCTTTATATATCCTGGATACAAGTTCTTCTTAAGATATATGATTTGCAAATGTTTTCTTCCAGTCTGTGGCTTGTCTTTTCGTTCTGCAGTGTGTTTTGAAGAATATAAGTTTTTGATTTGATAAAGTTTGTCAGTTGTTTTATGAATTGTAATTTTTCATGTCATATCTAAAAAATGTTTGCCTAACCAAATGTTAGAAAGATTTTCTCTTATGATTTCTTCTGTAAGTTTTATAGTTCTAGTTTTTACATTTAGTTCTGAGATTCATTTATCAAGTTTTTGTGTATAATGTGAGGTAAGGGGTTGTTGTTAACTTTTCTTCCCATACAGGTAGCCAGGCAGTTTTTTCAGCATCAATTTTTGGAAGTCATTCCTTTCCCTGCCAACTTGTCTTGGCACATTTATCAAAAATCACTTGGCTGTATATGTTGGGTCTATTTTTGGATTCTGTTCTGTTGATTTATGTATCTATCCTTTCACCAAAACCACTTGTCTTGATTACTGTAGTTTTGCAGTAAGTCTTGAAATCTGAGTCTTAAGTACTTACATGCTTTACAAGTTGAGGAAAGAGCTCTATAATCCTGTTTTTTCTTAGTGATGGGTTAAACATTGAGATAAAGACAGACATTCATATATATGAATTACCAATTAAATTTTTCAGAGATGGTAAAGAACTATGGCTTCCTTGAGCATGTGGGAGGAAATAGTTCCACTGAGGAAAGGTGGTGGTCATTTATGGAAGAAGTTTCTGTAAGGAGAAGAAGATAAAGTCTATGTTAAAGACAGCAAAGATAAGCTTTAAAGTGATGATGGCAGGAAACAAGAAGTAGAAACAAAGAATATAAGGTTCTTATGAGCCAATAGTGGAGAAGGCAATGGCACCCAACTCCAGTACTCTTGCCTGGCAAATCCCATGGACTGAGGAGCCTGGTAGGCCGCAGTCTATGGAGTCGCTAAGAGTCGACACGACTGGGTGACTTCACTTTCACTTTTCACTTTCATGCATTGGAGAAGGAAATGGCACCCCACTCCAGTGTTCTTGCCTGGAGAATCCCAGGGACGTTGGAGCCTGGTGGGCTGCCGTCTGTGGGGTCACACAGAGTCGGATCGATTGAAGCGATTTAGCAGCAGCAGCAGCATGAGCCAGTAGTGAAATAGGCAAAATAATTCTCCCCTGGAGTCTAAGCTGCAACAGTTTGAACAGATTATTAGTAAATGTTTCACCCTACATTGCGTGCGATTTCTATAAAAATTAATCCTCTTCAGACCTCTTCATACTACAGAATGATAATCAGTATTAATGTATTAATTGATAATGATTCATGAGCACTTAGAAAAGAAAGTCTTATTTATATATTAACTAATGGGTAGCATCTTAAACTTTTTGGTATCAAAAATTACTTAGTGTTCAAAGAGCGTGCGTTTGTGAATTTTATCTATCAAAATTGATTGTATTGAAAAGTTAAAACTAAAACAAAATTAAAATATTTATTAATTTACATACATGTAGTAAACTAATTATATGTTAACATAGATAACATTGTATGAAAAATCATTGTATTTTCCAAAACAAAAATTTAGAAGATTGGTGTTGCTTTACATTTTTGCAGATTTTTAGAATGTCTGGCTGCATAGAGACAGCTGGATTATATTCTGTGCCTCTTCATTCAGTCTCTTCTGATAGCACCCATCACAGAGCGTCTGAGCAGCTCCACTGCACACTTTTGAGAGGATGGAAATGAAAAAGACAAATAATACCTTACTCTGAGAACTGCTTTGATCCTTTAGATCCCCTGAAAGGGTTTGGACTACACTTGAGGACCACTGAGCCATAAACATCATATGTAGCAGTTTAAGCTGTTTCATTAGCATTTTCTGTGTATCACACTTAAGACTTAAAAATTAAATGGACTCATGTTCCATGATTTTAACCTTCTGCTAACATGGATGCCATATTATTGGTATAATGTCATGGAGGCATTGTGTATGAAGATATCCAGTAAATGCTGTATATCGTGAGTTGAAGCAGTATGGTTGCTGAGAGGTCAGGATAAACACTTAAATGAGTAAATATGTGTTACTCAGAGGACGTTTATTATTGCATGAAAGTGAAAGTCACTCAGTCGTGTCCGACTCTTTGCAACGCTATGGAATTCTCCAGGCCAAAATACTGAAGTGGGTAGACTTCCCCTTCTCTAGGTGATTTTCCCAACCCAGGGATCAAACCCAGGTCTCCCGCATTGCAGGCAGATTCTTTACCAGCTGAGCCACAGGGGAAGCCTGAGAATACTGGAGTGCATAGCCTATCCCCTCTCCATCGGATCTTCCTGACCCGGGAATAGAACCTGGATCTCCTGCGTTGCAGGTGGCTTCTTTACCAACTGAGCTATGAGGGAAGCCCTTATTATTGCATATACACATATTTTTAGAAAACTGAGTATAAGAACTATTGTGATAGCAGATTCTGTCTTGGTTTTTAAGTAACATGTAAAGATGCCTTTGAGTATCCTTATATCAAAGGGATTCTTGTTCATTAGCTTTCTAGCTGCTCAAGACACATAGAGATTCTAATATGTAGAGTGAAATATAAGTGCAAAATACAGTACTTACATGATGACAGAATGTAGTTCAGTGGTTAATGTCCAGAAATCTTTTTTTTTTCCTCCTTAAATTGTAGAATAAAATATTTTTAAGGTGAAAATTAATATATAGCATAAAGGTATCTTTTGACAGTATGATCCCTAAGCTTTAGCTCAGATGGCCTTTTAACTTTGAGTATGGCTTATATGAATTTATGAATCTCAGATTATATGTTTGAATAATAGAGTAATTTGGAGAGAATCTAGAGAAGAGCAGTAACTATATTATGGTTCTTAATTCAAATCCTATTGGAGTTCTGGACACTAAACTTTGAGAAGGAACCCAAATGGTGTTAGTTCTGTAAATAATATGAAGCATCACTGATGATGACTGGTTAGAGGCATCGTCACAATTTGACCAGTTCTTATAGTCCAAGATAGACTTTAAAGAAATTTTCTTCTGTAGCAAGGGAGATATAGATTAGCCTGTTAAAATATTATTTCAAACACAATGAATTACTACATATTTTTGGTGACCTTTTCTTCCCTTGGAGATAAAGAATATTGTTGGTCCCAAAACAGGTCTCCAAACCAGGGCTTTTAAAAATGATATAATGAAGTTCTTTTTCATCTCTGATTTTATGATAGATATCTCTGAAATCACAATAGTGTTTGCAAATGGCGGTTGCCTCACTAAATCCCTCAAGTTTTTGCATAAGCTTTGTTGTGAATATTCTTGGAATTACAGGGGTGAGACAAAAATTGTGAAGGTCAAGAGTTTTGACTTGTGAACTTGTACTATTTGTGTATTGGATTTCTTATCCTAAATTATGATTCTTCCATTTGTATTCTCACTTCAAACCAGTGAGGATTTTGGTAGCTTGTCTTTTAAAAAGATCATTATTCATTGGAAGTTTAAAGGCTCAGTCATTCATACCTTAGTGGTGATTAGTTTGATGCTGTCCACTTTCCTCCTAAATAGAGCAGAGATCAACTGCTTTGAAAAGGTGAGAGTGTTTACTCGAAGAGAAGAACAAGTTATTAATTTTGGAGCTTATAATACCAACTTCAGGGATGAATTTTGGAGGCTTATGTCAGTGGGAGATGGGAGAGCTAAGAAAAAGATGCTACTTAGAAGTATGCCTGATATAAACCATGTACATTGAATTTTATCAGGAACAAACTGGTTCTATACCAGGAAAATGGAAAAAGTTTATTTCTTTTTTTCCCTTGTTATACTTCTGTCTCTCTGCTGCAGAATATCCAGCTGGGGCTTTTATACTTTTAGAACTTTGGATTTTTAGAATTCCTTTATAGAATAAGATTTTGTGGGCTGTTTCAGGAATCATCATAATAGAATCTTATTTCTCTGGGAAAAACATATTTTCAATTCTCATATGCAGTCTGCAAACAAAATTTAAAAACACAACCTTTTCTGGGTCATTTCTTTGGAGTAAATAATTAAATGAGGGACTCATTACCATTGAAGTTGATAAATGATTATTGTGTGATTTAGGGCATGTCAGATTAAAACCATTGAAAAGAGTGACATCATTTAAATTTTAGAAAATTCTGAAGAATAGGAATTTGATGATATAGGTAGTATTTATTGAATGGTTATTTATAAAACTCTTCTTCAGTCAGTCAGTTCAGTCGCTCAGTCGTGTCTGACTCTGCGACACCATGGACTGCAGCACTCCAGGCCTCCCTGTCCATCACCAACTCCCAGAGTTTACCCAAACTCATGTCCATTGAGTCAGTGATGCCATCCAGCCATCTCATCCTCTGTCGTCCCCTTCTCCTGTCTTCAGTCTTCCCCAGCATCAGGGTCTTTTCAAATGAGTCAGCTCTACACATCAGGTCTTCTTAGTGGTTTGTATATATATCTCATTTAATACTCAACAACAGTTCTTTGGAGTGGGTACTGTTTTTATCCTCACCTTACAAAGGAGGAAACTGAAGCATAGCGAGGCTGATTTACTTGTTTAAGGTCATATAACTAAGAGTGAAAGAACTTGGATTTCAGTACGGGCAGTTTGCTCCAGAGCCTGTGTTCTTTTTTTTTTTTAAATTAATTTATTTTTAATTGAAGGATGATTGCTTTACAGTATTGTGTTGGTTATTGCCATACATCAACATGAATCAGCCACAGGTATAGTATGTTCCCTCCCTCTTGCATCTCCCTCCCACCCCCTACCCCACCCTACCCCTCTGGGTTGTCACAGAGCCTGGGTTTGAGTTCTTTCAGTCATAAAACAGCCTGTGTGCTTAATCACCATATCTTTTCTAAAGTAGGATGTTGGCCGTATTATTTTGCTGAAATTGAACTAAGAATAGAAACTTTGGCTTTGCTAGTATATGATAACTAATTTTGAAAAATAACAACAGCTCCTTTTGCTTTGAATAATTTAAATTGCTTCAGTTATACATTTCAAAAAATTTTTTTAAATGTCACATTCTTCCAAAATGTAAGGTCAATCTGTAGTAGGTCATATTTTTACTTTTTAGGTTTCTGCCGCAATATGCCTTGGGTAACCAGATATCTACTTCTTCCTATAAGTAGAACTCACTTCCCCCTTTCCCAAGAGAAGCAGCCTAGAATTTTATCCAGTTATTACAGTCAGTTCAGTCGCTCAGTCGTGTCCGACTCTTTGTGACCTCATGAATCGCAGCACGCCAGGCCTCCCTGTCCATCACCATCTCCCGGAGTTCACTCAGACTCACGCCCATCGAGTCAGTGATGCCATCCAGCCATCTCATCCTCTGTCGTCCCCTTCTCCTCCTGCCCCCAATCCCTCCCAGCATCAGAGTCTTTTCCAGTGAGTCAACTCTTCACATGAGGTGGCCAAAGTACTGGAGTTTCAACTTCAGCATCTTTTCCTCCAAAGAAATCCCAGGGTTGATCTCCTTCAGAATGGACTGGTTGGATCTCCTTGCAGTCCAAGGGACTCTCAAGAGTCTTCTCCAACACCACAGTTCAAAAGCATCAATTCTTTGGTGCTCAGCTTTCTTCACAGTCCAACTCTCACATCCATACATGACCACTGGAAAAACCATAGCCTTGACTAGACAGACCTTTGTTGGCAAAGTAATGTCTCTCTTTTTCAATATGCTGTCTAGGTTGGTCACAACTTTTCTTCCAAGGAGTAATCTTTTAATTGCATGGCTGCAGTCACCATGTGCAGTGATTTTGGAGCCCAATAAAATGAAGTCTGACACTCTTTCCACTGTTTCCCCATCTATTTCCCATGAAGTGACAGGACCAGATGCCATGATTTTAGTTTTCTGAATTATGAGCTTTAAGCCAACTTTTTCACTCTCCTCTTTTACTTTCATCAAGAGGCTCTTTAGTCCCTCTTCACTTTCTGCCATAAGGATGGTATCATCTGCATATCTGAGGTTATTGATATTTCTTCTGGCAATCTTGATTCCAGCTTGTGAGTCTTCCAGCCCAGCATTTCTCATGATATACTCTGTATATATGCTAAATAAGCAGAGTGACTATATACAGCCTTGACATACTCCTTTTCCTATTTGGAACCAGTCTGTTGTTGCATGTCCAGTTCTAACTGTTGCTTCCTGATCTGCATATTGGTTTCTCAAGAGGCAGGTCAGGTGGTCTGGTAGTCCCATCTCTTTAGAATTTTCCACAGTTTATTGTGATCCACACAGTCAAAGGCTTTGGCATAGTCAATAAAGCAAAAATAGATGTTTTTCTGGAACTCTCTTGCTTTTTCCATGATCCAGTGGATGTTGGCAATTTGATCTCTTGTTCCTCTGCCTTTTCTAAAACCAGCTTGAACATCAGGGAGTTCATGGTTCACGACTAGCTGAAGCCTGGATTGGAGAATTTTGAGCATTGCTTGTCTAGCGTGTGAGATGAGTGCAATTGTGCGGTAGTTTGAGCATTCTTTGGCAGTGCCTTTCTTTGGGATTGGAATGAAAAGTGACCTTTTCCAGTCCTGTGGCCACTGCTGAGTTTTCCAAATTTGCTGGCATATTGAATGCAGCACTTTCATAGCACCATCTTTCAGGATTTGAAATAGCTCCACTGGAATTCCATCACCTCCACTAGCTTTGTTCGTAGTGATGCTTTCTAAGGCCCACTTGACTTCACATTCCAGGATGTCTGGCTCTAGGTGAGTGATCACACCATCGTGATTATCTTGGTCGTGAAGATCTTTTTTGTACAGTTCTTCCGTGTATTCTTGCCACCTCTCCTTAATATCTTCTGCCTCTGTTAGGTCCGTACCATTTCTGTCCTTTATTGAGCCCATCTTTGCATGAAATATTCCCTTGGTATCTCTGATTTTCTTGAAGAGATCTCTAGTCTTTCCCATTCTGTTGTTTTCCTCTATTTCTTTGCATTGATCGCTGAAGAAGGCTTTCTTATGTCTTCTCTTCTTGCTATTCTTTGGAACTCTGCATTCAGATGCTTCTATCTTTCCTTTTCTCCTTTGCTTTTTGCTTCTCTTCTTTTCACAGCTATTTGTAAGGTCTCCTCAGACAGCCATTTTGCTTTTTTGCATTTCTTTTCCATGGGGATGGTCTTGATCCCTGTCTCCTGTACAGTGTCATGAACCTCCGTCCATAGTTCATCAGGATGCCCATAGTTCATCTCTGTCTATCAGATTTAGTCCCTTAAATCTATTTCTCACTTCACTGTATAATCATAAGGGATTTGATTTAGGTCATACCTGAATGGTCTAGTGGTTTTCCCTACTTTCTTCAATTTCAGTCTGATTTTGGCAATAAGGAGTTGTTATATCCAGCGGAAATACTAAGCTGTCTGGGTGCTTTCACTTTCATTAGATCCCAGAGTGGCTTCTTGGTTTTTGGTAGAGGAGAAGGAATAGAATAAAAGCAATAAAAGCTATTCGTTAGAAAATGGGATAATGAGAAGCACAAAATAGTCACGAGGCCATATTGATTATAAAATCCTCCTGGGCAGTGGTGGCAGAGCCTCACTCCATGACAGTATAATAAGGTCCTTGATTCTGCTCTTTGCGCTCTTCATTGTTCCCTGTGCCTTCTGAAGGGGCTCACCTTGTGTAGTATCCCCTGTGGCCACATATGAGGTGGGTATGGGTGAAGATGCCTTTTCTGAGAAATGCACAGCTTTATAGCTCACTGCTTACTGATTAGCTTGGGTATTATTTTGGATACCTAAGAGACTTTTTCAGTCTAGGCACCCCTCTGCCCCCATACAGTTATTTTTAAAAGCTTAATTTTCTAGACTTTCTGCTACTTGAGCCAAAGGACATGCCTAGGCAGAATTTTTTAATGTGAAGACTCTGCCCTCTGTGCTTGGAACTTACCCCAGGGACTTCTGACCTTCTGGTGCCATGGAATCCCTTCAAAGTCTGGTGAAACCTGTGGACACTTCTCAGAATAAGGTCTCAAAATTCATAAAATAATATACTTAGGATAATAAAAGAAACAAATTAAGTATATTAGCAAATATTAACTTTATAACAGTAATAGATGTATCTTTGAGTTAACACATTAAATAAAATAATGGCAAATCTTAATACACCCTCATAAATTTGAAGTAGTGAATTTAAAAAGTTGAGATTCTGCAACATTTATCACATTATATGAATATATTAGTGAGTTTTGTTGATGGCAGAGTCATGGGTACTGTTAATGCTACTGTGATTTGTTGTCTACTTTCCTGATTAAAAAATTGCTTCATTTCAGTTACAAGTTAGTGGAAATAAAGGCTATATTTTCCCCCATCCAAGTTCTTTCACCTCCTGAGTGAATGATGGCCCTGGTGAGGCCAGTGAAGTGTAAGAGTCTTGGGTAGAAAGTCAGCACCCTCACAACATTGCTTTTGTATGGCAAGACAACACTCTTCTCTATTGCTAAGGCTGCAGTTTTACAGCCATCAGTCAGTTACTTCAGTTTGCTCTTTCAGAAGCAGTTTGTGTTTGTTTGTTTTTTTTTTTTTTTCAACCATGTAAGGCTTCAAGTTATAGGACTTTTAGCTTCATCTGCAGGCCATAAGCAGAGAGTACCTCCCTTAGCAAATCTGCGTTTTCTCCATCTCTGCTTGCAACTCTATTTGAAGTTAATTTTTCTTTTAGGAGTTTGTTTTAATTAACTAGAATGAGGTAACACATGCCAGTATTCTCAATTTTTCCTGTAGTAATTCTTTACTTGCTATATAGCCTCAGTTGGAATATGATCTGTTTTCCAGGTACAGTGGGTGACAATTTGACCAAATCCTTTGTCACTTTAATAAGTGCTACTAACTTTCCATCCTGTGGTATTAGAGTTCTTAATGTTTACCTCCTCAACTCCTCTTAAAAGAGTGTCTTATTTTAGGTCCTATTACTTGTATCACCTCACTTCCATGTCCCACATTCCATGTTTGTTAGTAGTTGCATTCACCTGCTGGTAGAGTTCTTTTTATAGTAGTTAAACACATAAAACTTCCCTGGTAGCTCAGCGGTAAAGAATCCGCCTACAGTGCAGAAGATGAGGGTTCGATTCCTCACTTGGCATTAAAGGAAATGGCAACGCACTCCAGTATTCTTGCCTGGAAAATACTATGCACAGAGAAGCCTGGCAGACTACAGTCCGTGGGGTCCCAAGAGTCGGACATGACTTAGCAACTGAGCAACAGCTAACATAGAAAAAGTCTGGAAGGTAGCAGTTCAGAACGAGGATGGCAGCTTCACAGTTGGTTCACCAAAAAATAGGGACCCAGATCCCTCCTTTCTGCTCCATGTCTTTAGCATATGACTTCCATTTCCACAGATCACTTTATGGCTAAAGGTGACTGTTGGCACATTAGCTGTTGTATCCACATTCAGGATAGGGCAAAAGGTGTAATAGTATCCAGAATAAAATTTGGGTTGTAGTCTTAAGGAAGAAGCCCACAACAGGTGTTAGGTGGTAGGTAGTGGTCTCTGCCATCGACCTTGCTTCTGATTGCCTTGAGTGCTAAGATGCAATAACAGGAATTATGTTTTAAAATATTTAAATATGTATATGTACTTTGACCCTCTGAGATGCATGTGATCAGAATTACTGCTGTGGTAATTACAAGGATTTAAGTTCCCAGTTGCTCAGTTTTTCACATGATACCAAGTCTTAAGATAAAATGGATACACACCAAGGAAACCAGAATTGAAAGAGACACATGTACCCCAATGTTCATTGCGGCACTGTTTATAATAGCCAGGACATGGAAGCAACCTAGATGTCCATCAGCAGATGAATGGATAAGAAAGCTGTGGTACATATACACAATGGAGTATTACTCAGCTATTAAAAAGAATACATTTGAATCAGTTCTAATGAGGTGGATGACGCTGGAGCCGATTATACAGAGTGAAGTAAGCCAGAAAGAAAAACACCAATACAGTATACTTACACATATATATGGAATTTAGAATGATGGTAATGATAAACCTGTACGCAAGACAACAAAAGAGATACAGATGTATAGAACGGCCTTTGGACTCTGTAGGAGAGGGAGGGTGGGATGGGTTGGCAGAGTGGCAGTGTAACATGTGTGATATCATAAGTGAAACGAATCGCCAGTCCAGGTTTGATGCAGGATGCAGGATGCTTGGGACTGATGCATGGGGATAATCCAGAGAGAGGGTGTGGGGCAAGAGGGGGGAGGTGAGGGTCGGGATTGGGAGTTCATGTACACTCGTGGCTGATCCATGTCGATGTGTAGCAAAACGAATACAGTATTGTAAAGTAAAACAACTAAAAAAATAAAAATCAATTAAAAAAAAAAAGATAAAATGGCAAGTCCTAGGAATGGAGGGGGAAGATTCAGGCATATCTAGGTCAGAACATCATAACCCTCATTATTCTTATTTTCCTTGATGCCTTCCTCTTAGGTCCATTTAGGAAAGCCAACAATATCTCTACCCATTTCCCACCTTTTCAATCCTACTGAAGTCTTGAAAATTTTCTTTGTAAGCTTTGATTACTCCTCAGGTATTAGGGAGGGAGAAGGCAATGGGCACCCCACTCCAGTACTCTTGCCTGGCAAATCCCATGGACGGAGGAGCCTGGTAGGCTGCAGTCCATGGGGTAGGATACAACTGAGCGACTTCACTTTCACTTTTCACTTTCATACATTGGAGAAGGAAATGGCAACCTGCTCCAGTGTTGTTGCCTGGAGAATCCCAGGGATAGGGGAGCCTGGTGGGCTGCCATCTATGGGGTCACACAGAGTTGGACATAACTGAAGTGACTTAGCAGCAGGTATTAGGGAAATTACAAAGGGAAGCCAAGCAACAGGCTGAAATAGCTAAAATGCGAATTTGTGATCGTATCAGTGGCAGTATTTCATTAAGTGAGGTCAGAACCCTCTTTTCTCTTCCTGTGTCATGACTTAGGGTGGAGTTGTTAGATCTTGATACTCTTTACCTTTTCATCGTATGCAGAGAAAATTCCTCATGCAACTCCTTTTAAGCAATAGATAGCATTATAGATTTAAGAACTTCAGACATAATTTCTTCATACCTTGCTTTATCCTACAAGCAATGTTATCTTCTTATCTTTACTTCCATCTCCCCATGTTTCTCTCCTCTTCTAGTAGAACTTTCTATCTCTGTAGTGCTACTTGTCAGGCTGTGCTGAGTCACACTTTTTTCCAGTTCATAAAGGACTTCAGTCCTGTGGTTTTCCTTCCTCATACTGTTGAGTCCTCTTTTCTTTCACCTCTTGCTTTTAGCTTGTAAACATGTTTAATCTTGTCTGTCTGGGGAGGCGCATACCACACCTTCATTGGATAGTCACTGTTCTGATCATTTAAGCACCCTTTACCCACTGTATTCCTAGGCATTGCAGGAACAGAAAGGAATTAGAAAGTTCCTTCTTCTGAGGAGCTCATGGCCTCATGAGAGAGTTAGAGGTAATTTAATTCTGTGTAAGTTCTGTAATAGAAGTATTTATAATCTGTAGGGATAAGATCTAGTTCAATTTAGGAGACGGAGAATGAGAAGAGAAAATTGACAAGACTTCTTGGGCGAGGAGGTGGAAAAGGAAGTGAGGGTAGAAAGCTTATGATGTAATTGTACATGTGAAAACAGCATGGTTGAGCCAAACTGAGGTTATAATTGCTCTAGGAATTTATCGAGAAGGATTAATAAACAGTAAATGAAAGCTAACGTAGTTGAAAATGAGGCATTTAGAATTAGTATAATAGGAGAAGAGGAACCATTGAAAGTTTTTGGGCACAATGGCAAGAAAACGTTGCTGACATTTCTCTTGGAGTATATGCATGGACCCTGGAGGTGCTTAGCAGGGAGGAATCAGAGCCTACGAGGCCAGCTAGGAAGCTTTTGGAATGAGGTGAGGTAATGAGGGCCTGACATTTCTTAACCAGATTTCCATAACCAGATTCCTCAGAGCCTCTCATGCTGTTTTTAAATCTGCCACCATCTGTTCTCTTATACAAGTGGACTTCTGTCATCACCATTCCATTGAGAGGTTTCTTTCTAAAGTTACTTGATGATCTGGCCAAATCTAATCATCATTTTTTTGTCTTCTCAGTAGAGAATCACTGCAGCAACCAGCCTAAGCAGCAACAATGGAGACACTTTTTATCTCCCCACCAGGAATATGTAAAATTGAACAAACAGCAAAGAAAACAAACCCGTTTTTTCAGATTTTAAGTTTAAGAGATATTTTTATAGGCTTCTTCGAATTATAATAGAACTAGTAAACATAAGCACAACAACGGAATGCTTTTTACTCATGATGTCTTTGACTAGGCACAAATTCTTTCCAGCCTATTAGATCTTAACTTACTTCAAGTCTTAGCTAGAGTTCTTCCTTCTTCCTTCTGTTTTTTTTAAATTAAATTTATTATTATTATTATTATTATTTTTTGCTTTACAATATTGTATTGGTTTTGCCATACATCACCATGAATCCGCCACAGGTATACACATGTTCCCAATCCTGAACCCACCTCCCACATCCCTCCCCATACCATCCCTCTGGGTCATCCCAGTGCACCAGCCCCAAGCATCCTGTATCCTGCATCGAACCTAGACTAGCGATTCGTTTCTTACATGATAGTATACATGTTTCAATGCCATTCTCCCAAATCATCCCACCCCCTCCCTCCCACAGAGTCCAAAAGACTGTTCAGTACATCTGTGTCTCTTTTGCTGTCTCGCATACAGGATTATCGTTACCATCTTTCTAAATTCCATATATATGCATTAGTATACTGTATTGGTGTTTTTCTTTCCGGCTTACTTCACTCTGTATAATCGGGTCCAGTTTCATCCACCTCATTAGAACTGATTCAAGTGTATTCTTTTTAATGACTGAGTAATACTCCATTGTGTATATGTACCACAGCTTTCTTATCCATTCGTCTGCTGATGGACATCTACTTCCTTCTGTTTCTTAAGGCTGCAGCCCATGTTGTCTTCTACTTTTTTCTGAACCATTACAGAACCCATAGCTCTTATTCAACTCTTCTTGTATTTGACTTTCCTAATTGGGGTATAGGTTCCTAGAGGATAAAAATTTTATCTTACTCTAGAATAATCTTGTACACATGTGTAATTATAAATTCTTATTAAATGTTATAACAGTATTAAATGCCTACTTAGTGTATGTTCATGTTTTATTACTGAGATTCTCATAAAGTAAGTGGCACTGGTGGAAGGAAACAGAAGTTAAAGATGGTTTTCAATAGGGAGCATCCACAATATCCGTTATATTCCAGTTTGCAATGTACTTTTACATGACTTTGAAAATGTATGTGACTAGCTGCGTGGGGAATTTGAACAATAAAGCTATTGGTAGAGACTTAATTGAAGCCGATACTATGACAGCCTGGTATAATAATAGCCAATGCTTGCAGAATAAAATGTGAATAATAGCAGCAACTATCAATACTGTCATCACTACCACCAAGAGCTAACATTTATTGCCTGTTTATTGTTTGCCAGTTACTGTACTGGAGAAGGCAATGGTACCCCACTCCAGTACTCTTGCCTGGAAAATCCTATGGATGGAGGAGCCTGGTTGGCTGCAGTCCATGGGGTTGCTAAGAGTCGGACATGACTGAGCGACTTCACTTTCACTTTTCACTTTCATGCCTTGGAGAGGGAAATGGCAACCCACTCCAGTGTTCTTGCCTGGAGAATCCCAGGGATGGGGCAGCCTGGTGGGCTGCTGCCTATGGGGTCGCACAGAGTCGGACATGACTGAAGCGACTTAGCAGCAGCAGTACTTAGTGTCAGCGAGAGGTAGATACTGTTATTCTAATATTACAAATAAGTATGGTAGAGAAACTGCTAGATTGGGCATCAGAAGCTCTGAGCTCTGGTTTTAGTTCTACTGTTAACTATTTGTATGAATTAGTTTTTCATCTTTAAATTGAAGTGATTGATCTCTGACCTCTAGGGTACTTTGCCTACTCTTTGACATTTTGTGATCTGTAAATTATCTTGGTTCCTTATTCTACAAGTTTCTATAACTTATTTCATTCTGGAAACAAGACATTTCTGGCTGAGATTGTAGAACAGGAGGGTGAGGTTTTTTTTTAGATCTCTGAAGGTGCTGTATAGAGGAATTTAAAGTTCAGGTTTCAGAGGAATGCATACTGTAGAGATGGGAAGGGAAAATGAAAAATGTTAAACTGTTAATCAGAATATAAGAAAAAGAATATCTGGTAATGCAGATAGAATCCTCATGTTGTCTCTTGATTTTATTGCTATTGCTTAATCTTGTTTACTTTATGGTTCATTAGTACCCTCCCTAGATACCCCTAGAGCATTATTATTAACTAACACTTATTGAGTGTTTCTTCCTAGTGAAGTTACCCATTTAATTTTTAATTCTCAAAGTAGTATTTTAACCATAGGTATTATTATTGTTTCATTTCGCAGATGAGATGGGGTTTAGAGATACTAACACTTTCATAGTCTCACAGACAGTAACTGGTAGATTATGTACTTGAATTCTGGTTGGCTTGACTCAGGAATCTGTGTTATCAGTTCTACGTTGCCTTCCAGAAGTTCAGATCCTAAGCACAAAGTGTAGATTGTTTTTTGCCTGTGGCCATTTGGAATGAAGGGTATATGTGGGGATTTTCTTTGCCACAGTTTTTTTCTTTTTACTGAGATATTTTAAGTTTCCTATTTTGTTTTCTTTTTTCCTTTATTTTCATATCAGTTAGAAGTCTCTCATGCCTCTCTGCTTTGTTGTCAGGCTCACTGTTCCTGCTTCTTTGATCCCAGGATAGGAAAGTTTGTACCCCTTGTTGAAAGTTAGCCATGCTTGTGTGAAGTGTCAAGCTTTGTTTCTATATTTTATCTTTCATTCTTAGAGCAGCTTCCTTCTCTTTCCAGAATATGTGTTAACCTGGCAGGTGTTGTTTTTTCTTTTTTCTTTCTTTGAGTGGTAATGGTTTGAAATTTTTCTGTCTTGGAGAGAAATAGATTACAGAATCCAGATTACTGGATGTTTTTGTAAGCCTGTCCTTGAGTTTTTAATGCTTCTTTTCCTGCTTTTCCTTATGTGACTTTATCTCTTATATTCTATACTCCCAGATCTTAGTTTTTTAAGGCTTGTTCTTTGACTATTTTTTTAAACCGCATGGTGCTTCCTATTCTCCATTTCTGTATTTCATCGGTGTCCTTGAGTTTGCATTCCTCTTTTCGGTCAACTCCCCCAGCTAGCTTGTCTCCTTGCTATTCTTGTCTACCCTGCTTTACTCTTCCTACCTCCCACCTGCTGAGCTATACCTTCTTTCCTCCATGTAAATTCCTGTGCCTATTTCTCAGTTACTTTTCTGACCTCTTGCCTACAGTTTACTTTTGGTATTCTTTTGTATGATTTCCTAAAATTTATGTAAAAGAAATGCCAGATATGTAGTCTTAAGTTTTAAAAGGGCCTGTGATGTTGGTGAGTTAAAGAGCTGGACTGCAGACAGATTTTTTTTTTTCATACTGTGATCCTGTCTATCTATTCAAAGTGACAGTCGTTTTAAGAAAACTGACATAAAAATCACTTTGTGTGTATGCAGTGTTCTGTCTCTTGTATAGTTTCAAACCAAATCTGTTGTGTTTTGAAGAGGAAGGAATTAAGAAAAAAATTTGGAAATGTTAATCCCTTAAATATTTGATTTGGTCATTAATATACTCAATCTTTTTCCTCCAGATTTAACTCAGGCTTTTCCTCACTTTGGAACTCCTAGATTTGTGAATATTGGATATTTTGAGAAGCAGGGGTTCTTTCCTTGATATTGACTAAGGAGTCTATTTACCTTCAGGATGACATCTGAACTGGAGAGCAGCCTAACATCTATGGACTGGTTACCACAGCTCACCATGAGAGCAGCCATCCAAAAATCTGATGCTGCACAAAATGCGCATGGAACAGGAATTTCCAAGAAGAATGCACTCCTGGACCCAAATACAACCCTGGACCAGGAAGAAGTCCAACAGCACAAAGATGGGAAACCTCCATACAGTTATGCCAGCCTCATTACATTTGCAATTAATAGCTCACCCAAAAAGAAAATGACTCTGAGTGAGATTTACCAGTGGATTTGTGATAACTTCCCATATTATAGAGAGGCTGGCAGTGGTTGGAAGGTAAGGATTTTATTTAAGTTTTTATTTTTATACTGTAAACAAAAACAATATTGGCTTCTACTGAAGGTAAAGCTTTGTGGAGGTTTATGTAATTAAAGATGAAATTCTGATTACTAGTCATTTTTAGGATGTAAAAGAAGTGTTTTTAATTTGATGAATAACTATTGTTGGTAGAATATTAATTTGTTATAACTTTATTGTATTAGAGGACTGACATAGCATAAAGTGGGAGTAGAGAGAATGTAGCATTCACTGGAAAACGTACCCACAGTTCAGGTAAGTTGAGAGTCTAAGGTTCAAAAAAACCAACATAGTATTGCAACTAGTATTGTTTTCATGACCCAAGATTTTTAAAAAACCTTTACTTTGAAAGAATTCTAGGTTCACAGAAGAGTTATGTAAGTAGTACAAAGCTTTCCTGTATCTTCTTCAACCAGTTCCCCCATGATAACACCTTACATGACCAACCGTTAACAAAACTAAGAAATTAATACTTTTGACTTAGCAGTACTGTTAGCTACTGCATTACAGACTTTATTCACATTTCACCAGTTTTCCCACTAATGTCTTTTTATGTTCCAGGATTCATTTTGGGATCTAATCTAGGATCCCACATTGCATTTGGTTGTCATTTGTCATGTCTCCTTAGGCTTCTTCAATCTGCAACTGTTCCTCATCTTTTTTTGCCTATAATGATCTTGACGCTTTTGAAGAATACTTAACACTTTTGAAAAGTACTTGTCTGATATTTTGTAGAATGTTCCTCAGTTTGGATATGTCTGGTATTTTCTTGATTAGATTGAGGGTAGTGCATTTTGGGGAGGGATAATGCAGAAGTGATGTGTCCTCTGTATATCAGTCGTATCGGGAGAACTTGATGTCAGTGTATCTTATTACTGGTGATGTTGACCTTGGTTCTTTGGTTAAGATGGTGTCTGTCAGGTTTCTCCACTATGAAGTTACTATTTATGACTTTGCAAATTATGAAATGTGTTGAGGGAGATACTTTGGCATGCAAGTACCCTAATTTTTCCTTAAAACTTTATTCATTTCAGCTTTCATTGGTAGATCATAACAGCACTTTTTGTTTTCTAGCTGTGATTTTCTCTTTTCCTTTATTCCTTCCATATTAATTGGGATTCTTCTGTAAAAAAACATTATCCCTTCTTCCCCTTTTATTTATTTATTCATTCAATCATTATTTGTAACAGTTGGCACTCATGGATATTTATTTTTTGTATTGCTGTTATTTGTTCTTCAAATTGGTGCTGCTTTTGCCATTGGAGTTCTTAACAAGTTGGCTCCTGTAACCGTTGATATATGGTTCAATTCTTTTGTTTACTTCTTAACTTTGTGACTCCACAAGATGTTCCAGGCTCATCTTATATCTTTCCTGCCCCAGCTCTAGAATCAGCTACATTTTTAAGAAGTCCTACTTCCTCACCTAAGCTTTTTCAGGAACCTTCAAAGTAGTTACCTGCCTAACTTACGTTAAACAACAAATAATTCAACTTTCTTTTGTGTCTATACATGTTGCATTCATATTCTTATGTAGGAGTTATCCAGTTGTGTGCTTTGTGGAGGTGTGTGTATTTGTTTATGTGCATCTGGAAGAATGGGGTTTACAGAGCTGCCATCAGCTGGTAGTTACACTTGTTTCTCTTAATCTTTCCTGTCTTAAGATCTTTGTTTTTTTTGTTTGAATATATTTATTAAAGGCATTTAGTAAATTACTGTGTACCAATGATGTGCTCTGTACTGTGCCAGATAACCAAATGCCTTATGGGAAGGGATTTTTTTTTTTATCTCTTCCTCTATTCCATGCCCCAGCATAGTACTCCCATTTAGTAAGCCTTAATAATAAATGCAGTTTGAATGAAAGCCAGCATCCTGGTCCCACTTTTCTTTCCTAGCTTTATTTTTTGTTATTTCCCTCTCATATCCTCTTTCTTCTTCTATCTAGTCCCACCTATTAGTTGTCCTAGATATAGATATTTTGATTTCTTGCTTTTTTCTCTTACTTGTCCTTAGACATTCTTGCCCTTTTTTCTGTTAGCTTTTTTCTGTTTATTCTTTAAGCTCATATGTAACCTCTTTTATCCCTATAGAATTCAACTTTTGTGTTTCTGTATGTTTTATTAATAACTCCTATCAGGTGACACCAGTGGCAAAGAACCTGTCTGCCAACGCAGAAGATACAAGAGACGTGGGTTCGATACCTGGGTTGGCAAGATCCCCTGTAGGAGGAAATGGCAACCCACTCCAGTATTCTTGCTTGGAAGAGAATCCCATGGACAGAGGAGCCTGTGGGCTGTAGTCCGTGGGGTCACAAAGAGTTGAACACGACTAAGAGACTTAGCACACAACACTATTATAGAACTTACAGTTTTTTGTTCAGAGATCTTATTTCACCTGAGTCCACCCGTGAGTGCCAGATTCGGTCTGTTGTGTTTCTTGATGCTGGCCAGCCCAAGTTATGGTCTGAAACTGGTTTAGAAACAGTGATGTTTCACCTGGAAGATACATGGTTTGAATGTAATGAAGGAGAAAAATGGGAATGGGTGGAGAAATAATGCTGCTTTTTAGAACTAAAAGATATGCCAAGGAGATTATCTGGTTCAGTTTGTTGCATTAGGAAGCCCTTTAATATTTCCAGGGATTGCTATTTCATAATCTTTTTAAAAAAAGTTTTCTTCCATCCAATTTTAGGAGCCTAGGACTTGCCATAATTACTTTTAAGTTTTATTTTTGAAAACATAGAAATGTAATATTTTGAACATAAATGGAGATACATGGAAAGTGATTTATCTTCTCCTTTGCCAAGGTCTTATCTCTCTTTTCATGTTTAAAATTTCCCATTCATTGTCCTTAGATTTGTTTAACATTGCTTGTGCAATTTTCTGTTTACTATTTCTTCTTCAGGTATGGAGGAGATGGGTTAGCTGAAAATGGAAGGTCATGTAGAATTTGTGAAATTAGCCTGTGTTTGATGAAAAGAGAGTTGAATAAAGATCCTAAAGTGGTTGTCATCCATCTTTCCGGAAAGATAGAGCCAGTTAAAGTTACCCAGAGGAGAAAATGTTGCTGTGCTTGCTTAAAAGATTCAAACAGAATTTTAATATTTAGGTGAAGTGAAAGTTGCTTAGTCCTGTCTGAATCTGCGACCCCATGGGCTATACAGTCCATGGAATTCTCCAGGCCAGAATACTGGAGTGGGTTGCCTTTCCCTTCTCCAGGGGATCTTCCCAACCCAGGGTTCAAACCCAAGTCTCCCACATTGCAGGCGGATTCTTTACCAGCTGAGCCACAAGGGAAGTGCGATATTTAGTAAACTCCCTTTCATTTTGTGCCAAGGCATTGAAGGGAGATTACATATTAAAAACAATCCTTTGAATAATCCATCAGAGTTCAAAAAACTATGTAAGTTTCTATAATTGAATGATTTTATAATCTGAACTAGAGGAAAAGGAATTTAGATTTTTGTGCTATCCACCTTACTGAAGAAAATTAACCTGTTAGGAATTTAAGGTAGTAAAAAGAAAAATATGAAAGAGTGGTATTGGTATGTGGGGTATATTCTGTATGTGGGGTATATTCTACTTTTCTGAGTGAAGGAAAAAGAAATAAGAGTGTATTATGTATTTGCTTATTGTAAAAAAAATTTAGTAATAAACTAGAAATACAGTAAACGTTATCTATAGGTATGTATAGAACTGAGGTAGAAGAGAGAGAAGGGAATGAGATTTTGAGTGTACCTTTTTATATAGTTTTGAGTTTTAAAACATCTTAAGTGTTTCACACATTCAAAAACTATATATAAGGAAATAAAAAAAGGTTTAAAGAAAATCTTAAAACTGAATATAAGTAGTAGTAGTTGTAACTCAGCTAGTAAATAATCTGCCTGCAATGCAGCAAACCGTGGTTCTATATCTGGGTCAGGAAGATACCTTGGGAAAAAGATAGGTTACCTACTCCAGTATTCTTGGGTTTTCCTGGTGGCTCAGACCATAAAGAATCTGCTTGCAGTTTGGGAGACCTGGGTTCGATCCCTGGGTTGGGAAGATCCCCTGGGGAAGAGCATGGCAATGCACTCTAGTATTCTTGCCTGAAGATCCCTATGGACAGAGGAGCCTGGCAGGCTGCAGTCCATGGAGTTCTGAAGAGTCAGACATGACTGAGTGACTAAGCACACAGCACATACACAACAGCTGTTGTGCAGTCGGTCTTCTGGATTCTCTAGACTGAGATCTTGGGTTATTTTCTTAAAATCCTTTGTTCCTAGACTTTTGTGGTCATCTCTTCTTGACCCTTGACCTTGATTATTGTGTTCTGGTTTTTGTTGTTGTTGTCAGTTGCTCAGTTGTGTTCAACTCTGCAGTCCCATGGACTGCAGCATGCCAGGCTTCCCTGTCCTTCCCTGTCTCCAGAAGTTTGCTCAGACTCATGTCTGTTGAGTTGATGATGCTGTCCAACCGTCTCATCCTCTGTCACCTCCTTTTCCTTCTGCCCTCAGTCTTTTCCAGCATCAAGGTCTTTTCTGATGAGTTAGCTCTTTGCATCAGGTGGCCAAAATATTGGAATTTCTGCTTCAGTATCAGTCCTTCCAATGAATATTCAGGGTCAATCCTTTAGGACTGAGTGATTTGATCTCCTTGCAGTCCAAGGGACTCTCAAGAGTCTCCTCCAATTCTCCTTTTAACCACAGTTCAAAAGCATCAATTCTTCGGTGCCCAGCTTTCTTTACAGTCCAACTCTCATATCCATACATGACTACTGGAAAAACCATAACTTTGACTAGATGGACCCATTTGTCAGCAAAGTAATGTCTCTGCTTTTAAATATGCTGTCTAAGTTGGTCATAGCTTTTCTTCCAAGGAGCAAGTGTCTTTTAATTTCATGGCTGCAGTCACCATCTGCAGTGATTTGGGAGCCCAAGATAATAAAGTCTGTCACTATTTCCATTGTTTCCCCATCTATTTGCCATAAAATGATGGAACTGGATGCCATGATCTTTGTTTTTTGGATATTGACTTTTAAGCCAGCATTTTCATTCTCCTCTTTCACTTTAATCAAGAGACTCTTCAATTCCTCTTCGCTTTCTACCTTAAGGGGGTGTCATCTGCCTAACTGAGGATATTGATATTTCTCCTGGCAATCTTGATTCCAGCTTGTGCTTCATCCAGCCTGGCGTTTCACATGATGTACCCTGCATATAAGTCAGATAAGCAGGGTGACAATAGACACCTTAACTCCTTTGTGACAGGATGACAGTTTACATACTCGTTTTCCAACTTGGAACCAGTCAATTGGAAGTGGTCAAACAGGAGATGGCAAGATGTGAACATCGACATTTTAGAAATCAGCAAACTGAATGGACAACAATGGGCGAATTTAATCAGGTGACCATTGTATCTACTACTGTGGGCAAGAATCCCTTAGAAGAAATGGAGTAGCCCTCATAGTCAACAAGAGTCCGAAATGCAGTACTTGGATGGAGTCTCAAAAATGACAGAATGATCTCTGTTCGTTTCCAAGGCAAACCATTCAGTATCACAGTATTCCAAGTCTATGCACCGGCCACTAATGCCAAAGAAGCTAAAGTTGAATGGTTCTGAAGACCTATAGGACCTTCTAGAACTAACACCAAAAAAAGATGTCCTCTTTGTCATAGGGGACTGGAATGCAAAAGTAGGAAGTCAGGAGATACTGGAGTAACAGGCAAGTTTGGCCTTGGAGCACAAAGTGAAGCAGGGCAAAGGCTAATAGAGTTTTGCCAAGAGAATGCACTGGCCATAGCAGACACCCTCTTGCAACAACACAAGAGAAGACTCTACACATGAACATCACCAGATGGTCAATACTGAAATCAAATTGATTATAATCTTTGCAGTTGAAGATGGAGAAGCTCTGTACAGTCAACGAAAACAAGATTGGGAGCTGACTGTGGCTCAGATCATGAACTCCTTATTGGAAAATTCAGACTTAAATTGAAGGAAATGGAGAAAACCACTAGCCTATTCAGGTATAACCTAGATTAAATCTCTTACAATTACACAGTGGAAGTGACAAACAGATTCAAGGGATTAGATCTGATAGAGTGCGTGAAGAACTATGGATAGAGGTTCATGACATTGTACAGGAGACAGTGATCAAGACCATCCCCAAGGAAAAGAAATTCAAAAAGGCAGAATGGTTGTCTGAGGATGTGTTACAGATAGTTGAGAAAAAAAGAGAAGGTAAAGGCAAAGGAGAAAAGGAAAGATATACCTATCTGAATGCAGAGTTCCAAAGAATAACAAGGAGAGATAAGAAAGCCTTCCTCAGTAATCAGTGTGCATCATAGGATAGAACAAATGACTACAGATATTCATGTTTTGGGAGTACCGGCTCTCAAGTGGGAGAAGAGAAATTTATGTGGGAACATGGTGATTGATGGAATTAGAGAAGCCAGACTAAACTTAGGTTGAAAATAAAAATCAGTGAGAGTGCTTTTAAAATTCAGATTCCTGGGTCACAAATCCAGACATTTTAAATTAGTCATCTTAGAGCCTAGTAGTCTGCATTAATATTCATCTCGACTGATTCTAGGGTAAGTAGGCTGTACTTTTGAGAAACTGGTTTTGAAGACGTGGTTTTCAAGGCCAAGCAGTTTGCCTTTAACAGTTATTTTAGTTAAGTTCAGTCGCTCAGTTCTATCCGACTCTTTGCAACTCCATAGACTGCAGCATGCCAGGCTTCCCTGTCCGTTACCAACTCCTGGAGGAGGATGCCATCCAGCCATCTCATCTTCTGTCATCCCCTTCTTCTTCTGCCTTCAGTCTTTCTGAGCATCAGGGTCTTTTCCAGTGAGTCGGCTCTTCACATCAGGTGGCCAAAGTATTGGGGCTTCAGTTTCAACATCAGTCCTTCCAACCAATGAATATTCCAGTTTGATTTTCTTTAGGGTTGACTGGTTTGATCTCCTTGCTGTCCAAAGGACTCTAAAGAGTCTTCTCCAACACCCCAGTTCAAAAGCATCAATTCTTAAGCACTCAGGTTTCTGTGGTCTGACTCTCACATCCATATATGACTACTGGAAAAATCCATCAGTTATTTAACCTGGGCTATTTTCTCCACCTTAACTTGGCCATCCTAATTATGTCTTCCTCTACCCTTTGAGCTTTTTTTCTTAGGGTTGTTAGATGTAGTGTGTCTCCAAGTTGTGAGATCTGAAGTAATCTCTTTTCTCTGTTGTGTGCTGTAAATACATGTCATGGCTCTCATAGCTCTCTGGGTGTTTTTATTTTCTAAATATGCTCTTGGTATTTTTTCCAGAAGATTCATGATTCCTGTATGAAAAGCATTATATTCCATTTTCTGAATTGGTAGAAAAGATCCTTACCCTTATGGAGAATGTTTTTTTGACAGAGAATACATATAGAGGAGGAAGAACATTAAACAAATCATTGCATAATATGAAATGTACATTTTGCCTGACCTAAGCATCTATGAAAGTCAGAAAAGATTTCCTTAAGGAACTAACATTTAAACTAAGAATGAGTTGGAGATTGAGGAGACTCAGGTGAAGGGGGTGAAGGAAGGCTGGAGGCCGTAACTTTTGCAGTAGATGGAAAGCCTACAGGTGAGAGAGAACTTTGGAGAGGATGAGGGTAGAGTACAGATAGTATAGACCTATAAATAGCAGAGTAGGGTGAGGTCATGAAGACTCTTGTGGAGGCTTTAGGATTTTAGATTTTATCCTAAGTTCAATGGGAATTTACTGAAAGATTTTAATTGAAGCAGTAAAGTTAGATTTGCCTTGTGCGGAGGTAACTGCCTGCTGGGTGGAGAATATTGGAGAGGGGTAAAGAGAGGAAGGAAGCTATTGTACTAGTTTTTGGTGCGACTGGTGTCCTAGACTGAGATGGTGACAGAAGAGATGGAATAAAGAAGGTAAATTGAAGGCAGACTTAAAAAATTTGGTGACAATTTGTTTTAGATGGTAAGGAGGAGGGAGGAGTTGAGGATTGACAGGGGTCTGATTGGAGCAGTTATATGAATAAGCAGAGAAGAGGAAACTGAAAGAAGACCACATTGGAAATAAAGATTGAATTTAGTTTTAAACGTGTTGGGTTGGAGTTTCTGGCGATGTCTAGTAGATTGTTGAAAATTTATGTTAATTTAGGAGAAAGGTCTGTAACAGATGGTTATTGAAGCCAAGGCTGTGGATGAGATTGCCTACACAGCAAATGTAGAAATGAAAAAAGAACAGTGGCAGAATCTGGAAGATTTCCAGCTTTTGAGCTTTTTATAGAGGAGGAAGACCCAAGTAGAGATGTGTTATTCCAAAGCCATTTAGAAAACATGACCATTTTGATTTCATCTTGATTTTTTTTTCCATCTTGAAGTTTTTAGATGGGTAGTTTTTCTGATTAGTTCTTGCTTTCCTTTGTCTTCTTTGGATTTGGACTGAGTACTTTTTGTGATTTCATTTTATCTTCACTATGATTTTATTAGTTATATCTCTTCCTAAATATTGTTTTAGGAAGTAATTATTCTAGAATTTACCACCCATATCTTTAACTTATCACTCTCTACCTTCATTATACTATTTTATGTATGGAGTGAGAACTGTATAAACCTTATACAGTTGATCCTTGAATAGCGCAGGCAGTGCAGACTGACTCCTCCACAGTCGAATGTATGATATTACAGTTGGTTCTCTTTATCCATGGTTCCACATCTGCACATTCATCCAGCCTTGGATTGTATAGTACTGTAGCATGTTGTGGTGGTGGGTTAGTTACCAAGTCATGTCTGACTCTTGCAACTCCATGATTGTGGCTCGCCAGGCTCCTCTGTCCATGGATTTCTCAGGCAAGAATACTGAAGTGGCTTGCCATTTTCTTCTTCAGGGGATCTTTCTGACCCAGGGATCAAACCCATGTCTCCTGCATTGCAGGTGGATTCTTGACTGCTGAGCCGCCAGGAAAGCCCACGATAGTATGTATTCACTGGAAAAAAGTATGTTTAGTGGACCGGTACAGTTCAAACCCATATTGTTCAAGGGTGTGCTGTACTTCTGATTCCCCTGAGCCAGCCTTTATGTTCTTATCATGTTTTCCTTTTACATGTTATAAACCTCTTAATAAGCCATTATATTTGGTTTAGACAGTCATCTTTTAAAGGCAATACAAATAAGAAAAAGTGATTTTTAAAAATTTGCCTTCATTTTCACAGTTTCTGGAACTTCATTTCTTCTTGTAGTTTCAAGTTTCCATTTAGTATCATACTTCTGCCTGAAGAACTTCCATCTAACATTGGCAGCCAACTGGTGGTACAAAAAGTGAATTTTTTCAGCTTTTGTGTCTTGCAGAGTCTTTATTTTGCCTTCATTTTTGAGAGATATTTTCACTGCATATAGAATTGACTTTTTCTTTTATTATTTTAAAGATGTCGCTTTTTTGTCTTCTAACTTGCCAGTTTTTTGAGACATCTGCTGTAATTCTGATGTTTATTTGTACATAATCTTTTGTTTTTTCTCTTGCTTCCTTCAAGATGTTCACTTCATTTTTATTTTCAGCATTTGAGCTATAATGAATATAGGTGTGTGGATTTTTAATTCCTTCTGCTTGATGTTCTCTGAGATTCTTGCATCTATGATTTGATGTGTCCTGTATTATTTTTGGAGGATTCCTGACTGTTACTTATTCAAATTTTTCTCTGCCCCATTCCTTTTCATTTCTTCTTCTGAGACCCTAATTACATGAATTGTTACACAGTTCTTGGATGAATTTTTTTTGTATTTGTGCATGTGTACATGCCTGCATGCATGTGTGTTAGTCTGAATAATTTCTACTGATCTATCCTCAAGATATTTGAACCTTTCCCTAATTGTGTCACATCTACTGATGAACCATCTAGGGAATTTTTTATCTTTGACCATGGTTTTTTGAAACATAATCATGTTACATTTGACCCTTTCTTACAGTTTACACATCTCTGTTGAAATTCCCCATCTTTTAATGCAGTTGTGCACTTTTTCTACTTGTTGCTTGAACATATAGTTTTCTAAAAGCTCTTGTCTGATATTTCTGACATTTGTGTCATTTCTCAGTGGGGTTTTTGCTGATTACTTTCTCTTTTGACAGTGGGTTTTTTTTTTTTTTTCCTTTCATGTCTCTTGCAACTTGTGACAATTTTAGCTACATGTGTAGAAGAATGGTTGAGATAGAGGTAAATAGTGTTTATAACTGTAAATGGACAGTCATCTGTTTTCACAGGCCATTTGTGTCTGAGTTGAATTTACTCTTACCAGTAGTTGAGCTGGATTTGAGTTTTGTTGTTGGTACCTTTCCCTTTAGTATACCACAGACTTTACATTCCTCCACAGTAGAGTCCTGTTACCTTGTGCTTGGAGACAGGCTTGGCTACTGTAGAGTTTTCTCAATTTTCCTGCTTTCTGTTTAGGTTTTAGTTGTCTCTGCCCACCTTGCTACAGAGGGGATCTCCATGCTTCTGCCCCTCCTCTATCAGTAGGTTATTACTTGTTATTCCTGCCAGGCTTGTGCTAGGGTCTAGTAGTTTTGTGTTCTTTTTTTGGTCTTGATCCAGACTTAGTCTTACTCAAGCCTTTGGACCTGTTGGGGAGGGGTGTCCTTTTTCAGTGTCTTTTGCCCCCCTCAGCCAGATCAGTTATCCTTGTTTATCCAGTTACATTTGAGTCTGAGTTTTGTGCCCCTTTCCAAACTATAGTCAGCCTCCACCTCAGTGTGGTGTATTGGAATAGAATCCTGGCCCCAGGGTAGTTTCTGTCACTTGGCCCATTGTTGTTGCTGCTGTTCCATCAGTCAGTCATGTCCGACTCTGCAAACTCATGGACTGCAGTATGCCAGGCTTCCCTGTTCTTCACTGTCCCCTGGAAATTTCGGAGCATTTCATTAAGAAATGGCCTGTAGGTATTTTCTTTGAAAATTGAGGCATAGTCTTGCTTACGCATGAAAGATTACCTGTTTCACAGATTGTTCAGGTCTCTGAGTATATTTTCCTTCTGTCCAAGTTGGTGTTTCTTTCCTGCTGCATTGAGGAACCTACATGTTCCTGCTGACTTCTGTAGCCCATGTCTTCCTGTGTGGTTTTTTTTCTTACATATCGTAGTGAGAACCTAGTTGGCTTGTATGTACTCTTGTAATGGAGCAGTGGAAGTTTTTTATTTACAACTTTTTAAACTCATTAAAAAGTGGTAACATATGTGTCTTGTAGATCATTTGAACATGATATAAAAGTGAAAGGAGGAAAATAATCTTCACTTATAATTCCATGTAGAATAACTCCTAGCATTTTGGATTCTGCCTTGTTTCTAAAAATAAATAAATTAGCTAATAAATATATACCACAATTAAAATCACAATATGCATATAATTTTTTATTTGGTTTTTAACATTAATCATAGACATCTTCCTGCATCATTAAAAGATCTTACTAAACATTTAAAAAGGGACATATACTCCCTTATTTGGAGTTTGTAAGATTCACTGGAACTGTCTTTTCCAATAACTATTTGCCTTTGCAGCATTCATAATTTGAAAATCAGAAAGATTTAAATTTGAAGCTCATTTAAAAAGCTTATTCCATTTGTAATGATATGTCAGCATATAGAGATATTTAGGTTGCTGATTCTGTTTTTAAAGGAGGGTTTGGTTTTTGGATTCCAGTGACCCTATAGCTTTTTTTTTTTTTAATTTCAGAATTCCATCCGACATAATCTGTCACTGAACAAATGTTTCCTTAAAGTGCCTCGATCCAAGGATGACCCTGGAAAGGTAGGATTCATTTTATTAAGATAAAATGATTGGATTCCTCATTGTATCTGTTGGCATGTTTGAATCTGAGTTATACCTGTTATATAAAGAAAAAGACTTGGGATGAAGGCTTCAGGACCTTGTCTAGTTCATTGATAAGAAACCTTTGTGAAATAGCAAGTCCTCCATTACCCTATACTCCCTATTCTACCTTCACCTTGCCTTACCCTATTTTAGTTTGTATGCTTCAAGGAAATAGCAGACAGGAAGAGATTTCTTTTCAGGCAGTAAGAAGCTAGCTAGCTACTGTAGAGCTGGTCTTCTGTTCCAGGTTGCTGTTTCTAATCTAGTTTTCATTTGGTTATTTTTTTAAGTGTTATGTTTTAAATTAAACATGACTTTTGAATTTCTTGTTGGAACCACAATTTATTGTTGCACATAAGAAGTGAATCTGGGTCAAGGGGGAAAGGAGTGAATCTATATGTAATTGACTAGTGGAAATAATTCTTACCCTGAAGTAAAATTTTTCTCTATTTTATCCTTGTTTTCTTAGTTGTCATTTTTTTCCTCTTCATTCCATTTATCTTCTGCCATTGTTGCATTTTTAGTATTTTATCTACAGAAACTTCCTTTTTTTTGAGTTTCAAACTGTATCAACTGAATTGTGGCCTGAACTTGGTATAGTTGTTTGGTTTCTGAAGCCCAGAGTACTTGCTTGGACCATTTTTAGTTGTCATGATAAATTATAGAGTAGGACTTTTGAGATAGTCTGTCTTTTGGCAAGCACGCATTCTTTTTTGGTTGGTTAGACTCCTTGTCCGGAGAAGGCAATGGCACCCCACTCCAGTACTCTTGCCTGGAAAATCCCATGGACAGAGGAGCCTGGTAGGCTGCAGTCCATGGGGTCGCTGAGGGTCAGACACGACTGAGTGACTTCACTTTCACTTTTCAGTTTCATGCATTGGAGAAAGTGGTGGCAACCCACTCCAGTGTTCTTGCCTGGAGAATCCCAGGGACGAGGGAGCCTGGTGGGCTGCTGTCTCTGGGGTCACACAGAGTCGGACATGACTGAAGTGACTTAGCAGCAGTAGCAGCAGCAGACTCCTTGTCACCTTCTTCAGGCTACTGTCCTGAAAGAATTTTTCTAAAATGTAAGCCTGATCATGTTATCACCCTGTTTTTAAAAGCACTCTTCAGTGTCCTGGAGGTGTTTCTTACATCCTTTACTATCTTTTCCTTAATCTTCCTTTCTAGCTATGATTTTGCCTTATTCAAGATCCATTGTGAGGAACTACTTGAAGTTTTCCAGACATACCTTTCATATAGTTTTTTCCTATTGCGCAGACTCCCTCTACTTGTCTTCGTACTCCTTGTCTTTTAAGATTGAGCTGCAGCATTACCCTGTGAAGTTTTTTTGTTTTCACATACTTCAGTTGAGTTTGTTGTTCCATCTTTTGAGTTCCTGTTACTTTGTCATCACCATAGTAGCTTCTAACTGATTTCTCTATCCTAGGGCTTACTATCTCCAGTATATAGTAGCCAGCCATCTTTCAAAAAAGGTCATATGGTCTATGTTTAAAAATCTTCATTGGTTTATTTACTGCCTTTAGGTTAAAGTCTAAATGTGAAGAGGATGGGGATAGTTTGTATATAGTTCACTTTTTTAGCCCCAGTTGCCTGCACAGTGACTGGTGGCACTGAGGAGACATCCTGTTGAATGAATGAATGTAAAGCTGACCCCTGAACAATGCATAGGTTAGAGGCATTACCTTCTGCCAAGTATAATTTATAGTTAGCCCTTGGTATACATGGTTTCTGTGAATCCACAGTTCCACATCTCCCAGATTCAACCAACTGCAATTATGTAATATTGTATTTAATATTGAAAAAAAAGTGTGTATAAGTGGACCTGTTCAGTTCACAACTATGTTGTTAACTGTACTGTATCCTCTGCTAGACTGTTGACTTCTTGAGGTTAGGACATGGAGAGTTATTCATCTCAACTGTAAAGCAGGCACTCTTAAATGATGAATGTTTTATGGCATCTTCTGTGATCTGCCCCATCAAGTTGATTTTCAGTAAGATTGAATAAATTATTGTAATAGTCTTGTTTGACACAATTTACTATTTGTGTTCATAATTCTCTAAGGTTGTGAATAAGAATTGATAAAATTTCTCTTAGCTTTAAAGCAGGCTTATTATAAAAGAGGAATTATAACTTATATTTGCTTCATTACAATTTCTGATGAGTAATGAGGGTATATGAATTGGACTAAAAGTCTTAATAGAGTTTCGAGGTTATATGTGTTGTTAGAGTTCTATGAAGCTAGTAATTGCAATCAGATTTAATTTTTAAATGATATTTAAATCATTAAAAAATAAAAAACCAACACCCATGAAGCTTAACTATATTATGTACTAAATTTTAACCAGTTGGAGATTTATTTAGTAAATCTTGTGCTGTCAGCTTTTCTTTTGTGCAAAACTTAAAAGCTTTTCTCCACTTTTAATTAAATAATATCGTGGGGGTATGGGAGGTGATGAAGTAATACCATGTTATTCTTTGCAACTGTTCTTTTTGAATCAGGATTGTCTTACTATTATGCAACCAAAACAGTACAGAAATAAATTGAATCCTGGTAGGTTAATAAAAGTTTTAACTTTCAGCAGTAGTCTTTTTAAAGTTTTGTTTTTATCAAATACATCATTTGGAGAAGGAAATGGCAACCCACTCCAGTTTTTTGCCTGGAGAATCCCATGGACAGAGGAACCTGGCTAGCTACAGCCCAGGGGTTGCAAAGAGTCAGACACGATTGAGCAACTAACACACACAAATACATCATTGTTCTTATTGATTTTAGTTATTGTAGTAAAATACACATTTGATATGATAAATATCATACATTTGATAGTGTATTTATACTAATAGTCATTTTTATTTTCAGTCTCAAGGTGAGATTTAAATACCAGTTCTTAATTGATTTTGGTCAGAAGTAAATGTTGTAAATCTCATCTTATAAAGTAGATTTATTTGAATAAAATCATTTTAGTTTTTAATATCAAAATAAGATTTTTTTTAACTAAGTTCTGTTGCTTTAAACTGTTTGGAAAATGTTAGATTTAGCCCATTTTATAGACAAGGAACTAAGGTCCATAAATGAGGAATGACTCACTCAAGTTCAGTGTGGAATTAAAACCCAGGTGTATTAGCTAAACTTACTTGCAAGTCACAGGAACCTATTACAGACTAAAGGGAGAATATATCTGCAGGAGGGACTGGAGTGGGAGCCAGATTCTTCAGTTGTATCACTGGGGATGTTTCTTTATATTTGTTAGTTCTACTAGCTTCTCTCATGGCTTCATTTTTAGCCAAATTCGTGGCAGAGATGACCGTCAGCAGCTTGTGGCACATATTCACCTAGTTCAGTAACCGTTAGCAGTGCTTGGTGCCCACCCCACCCAATCCCTGGAGTACAGCAAGCATCTTAGAATGAATGCCCAACAAGGAGACTACACTTGGTTTCTTGGTTCCTGTTACTGGTGCCTTTTCCATTCTACCAGTCAGTCTTCCTTCAAAGGGAAGCCAAAATGTTAGTTAAGTTTTGGTACTTATGAATTGTTTTTTTTCTTTTTGTATTACAGTGTTTCCTGGCATTTGAGGAGCTTTTCCAAAACCACCCTCACCACAGTGGGAGAAAACCATTGAGCCAAGGTGGGGTGGGAATAGTTTTTGGTCTTGGGTAATGGGTGTCTTTTAACCCCTTAGGATTTGCAAGCTGCTGCCATGATCCTGATGGGTCCAAGAGGTCGATTAGAAGTAGCTCATACAGCTTCTCTCCCATCGTTCTGTGGTATATAACTCTGTTCAGTATATCACCAGAGAGGTGTAGTGACCAACTTAAACTTGAAAATTTCTTGTTGAATTACAGGTGCTTTTATTATGACTATTATTACTGACTCAATCCTTATTTTCTAGTAATTTTTGTCATAAAAGCCCTTAATATTTGATACTCTCCCAACATACCCTATGGAGAAGGAAATGGCAACCCACTCCAGTGTTCTTGCCTGGAGAATCCCAGGGACAGAGGAGCCTGGTGGGGGGCCGTCTGTGGGATCGCACAGAGTCGGACACGACTGAAGCGATTTAGCAGCAGCAGCAACAGCAGCAATATACCCTAATGGTCTGAATCCATTTTGCTTAGTTCCCTGAAACTAAATGCAAACAGCTACTTTATTGCTCTCTTTAAAAAGAAAAAATGAAATTGTATTTTGCATCCATAACTCTGCTGCCTATTTTGGGACAGATTTCTATTTTCTTTCCCCTGATGACAGCCCTGTTTCTGCATCCTGTAATCAATCTGTCTTTGTTTTTTTTTTAAATTCCTGTCTTTTATCTCCTCGCTTAACCATTAGCTTTGTATTTTTGTCTGTTTCCTAATCTAATTTTCACCAAAAGTCTTCTCATTCTGCAGTTCACACATGCCTCTTTATTTTAGAAGTAAGTATTTTTGCTCACATTATGAAAAGACAAGTTCTATCAGCTAAATTTTGTTTTAAAAAAATAGAGTTCTCTTTTTTTGCCTTCCACCTTAATCTTTTCTCAACCTTGTTTCTTCTTCTCTAACTCAGGAAGATGATACTTTGACTTTAAAGGAGATAAAAGATTATAAAAGGTAGTTTCAGCAATTGTATAATTAATAGCAGGAGTGGGCTCTGGGAGAAATGAGATGATAATTAAGACCCCATGAAGGCCACCTGCCTGGCGTGGGAGAGATAACTGCAATGAATTCATTGTAAGAAGAGTTATTTGGTTTTTTGGCTGGTTTTTCTTACTGGATTGGGAGGTTGTAAAATGCTCAACGGCTATGGAGATTGGGGATCTCCTGGTTTGTAAAGGAACAGCAAACTTACTACTAGAGGGTTAATTTTCAAAAGTTCTGAGATAGTGATTATTTTCTACTCCTATCCTCTGTTATAGTATAGGAGACCATAACATAGATGACAGATTGGTTTTGTTCAAAGTGTATTTTTTTTTGTACATGTTAGTACTGTTTTGTATTTATTTGTAAATTGTCTCTTTATTTATTGGAATCCTGTTCGGATCATTTCATTTGTAAAGCATTGTAGAAAAACTGGAAAGGTTTGAGAGAACATAAGATACAGCATTAAGTGATAAACAGTGTTGTGAGAATTATAGGTATGTACCTTGAAGAAGGAAGATAGTATAATTTTAATACTAGCCTTAAAATAGATGCATGATTTTTGTGAGGAAGAAGTTGACCTCTTATCTGTGTCTTTGAATAAAACCAAACATGAAGTGGAATTTAAAGATAGGCAAAAGTTTTGTTGGACAAAAATAAGGACGTTAGGTTTATTGGAGTGAAAAAAAAACCCAGGCTTCCTAAGGGAGGCTTTAGCGTTTGCCACTTTTAAAGCACCTCAAGGAGAGAAGAAATTATCAACCTTCATAGTAGCTTTAATTCATGATAGGTAAGTCTTCAACACCAGTTGAAGACTGAGGAGAGGACTTGATCAGATTTAGCTGAGGGACCTATCAGAACACAGTTGAGATAGAATAAGGAAGCGATTAAGGGAATTAATGTGAGTACTAACATGAAGTCAGGAGTGAAGAAAATGCATTGATACCAAGGGTGCATGTTAAGACAAGAGTGGATTATGAATGTGAGACAGTCCCTTAGACAAACCAAGGTTAGAAAGCCCAGAGTAAGCGTTGAGAGGGGCATTCAGAGAGGGTTTGAAAGATTGGGATAGATAGGAGGTAAGGGTCTGATTCAGAGAGAGAGCTCTGCACAAACAGAAAGAAGTGCTGGCATACAACGCTGACAAGACACTACAGTCAAAGCAGTTTAGTTAAGAACTGCGTTTTATTTGCGCATACAGTATTCTCTGTTCTCTTCTTAGCAGGATATAACATTTTGTTGGTGGTAGTCTCCTTTCCATATCTACTTTTTTAAAAAATGATTTTTTGCCCTCAGATTAATTTTTTAACTGTCCCTGGTAGTCAGCACCACCTTGTCCCCCACCCCAAGCCCTGGCAAGCAACTACTGATCTATTTTCTGTTCTTATAATTTTGTTTTTTCCAGAAATTCAAATAAGTGGGACTCATTCAGTAGGAGGCCTTTTGAGTCTAGCTTCTTTCACTTAGCATAATGCATTTGAGATCGATCTTTGTTGTTTGGAGTATCAGCAGTTCCATTTTGTTTCATATAGCCAGTCTTATGGATTTGCCACAGTTCAATCACCATTTGAAGAACATCTGGGTTATTGCCAATCATAAGTTCATTTGAACGTGAAGTTTTCTTTTAGACTTAGATACAGTAATTAACTCGAAGAATCTAAGACACAAGACAATGTTGAATTTAACCTGAACTAGTAATGTATATGTAATAGTTATATTATTATATGTGAGTCACTCAGTTCAGTTCAGTTGCTCAGTCGTGTTCGACTCTTTGTGACCCCATGGACTGCAGCACGCCAGGCCTCCCTGACCATCACCAACTCCCGGAGTTTACTCAAACTAATGTCCATCGAGTCAGTGATGCCATACAACCATCTCATTCTCTGTTGTCCCCTTCTCCTCCTGCCTTCAATCTTTCCCAGCATTAGGGTCTTCTCCTTTTTTTTTTTAATCAAGGTCTTTTCAAATGAGTCAGCTCTTCACATCAGGTGGCCAAAATATTGGAGTATCAGCTTTAGCATCAGTCCTTCCAATGAATATTCAGAACTGATTTCCTTTAGGAAGGACTGGTTGGATCTCCTTGCAGTGCAGGGAACTCCCAAGAGTCTTTTCCAGCACCACAGTTTAAAAGCATCAATTCTTCAGCACTCAGCTTTCTTTATAGTCTAACTCTCATACCATACATGACTACTTGAAAAACCATAGCCTTCACTAGACGGACATTTGTTGGCAAAGTAATGTCTTGACTTTTTAATATGCTTTCTAGGTTGGTCATAACATTTCTTCCAAGGCGTAAGCATCTTTTTATTTCATGGCTGCAGTCACGATCTGCAGTGATTCTGGAGTCCCCCCCCCCCAAAATGTCTGCCACTGTTTCCCCGTCTATTTGCCATGAAGTGATGGGACCAGATGCCATGATCTTAGTTTTGTAAATGTTGAGCTTGAAGCCAGCTTTTTCACTCTCCTCTTTCAATTTCATCAAGAGGCTTTTTAGTTCCTCTTCACTTTCTGCCATAAGGGTGGTGTCATCTGCATATCTGAGGTTATTGATATTTCTCCCGGCAGTCTTGATTCTAGCTTGAGCTTCATCCAGTCCAGCATTTCTCACAGTGTACTCTGCATATAAGTTAAATAAGCAGGTTGATAATATACAGCCTTGACGCACTCCTTTTCCTATTTGGAACCAGTCTGTTCTTCCATGGTCAGTCCTAACTGTTCCTTCCTGACCTGCATACAGATTTCTCAAGAGGCAAGTCAAGTGGTCTGCTATTCCCATCTCTTTAAGAATTTTCCACAGTTTATTGTGATCCACACAGTCAAAGGCTTTGGCATAGTCAATAAGGCAGAAATAGATGTTTTTCTGGAACTCTCTTGCTTTTTCCGTGATCCAGCGGATGTTGGCAATTTGATCTCTGGTTTCTCTACCTTTTCTAAAACCACCTTGAACATCTGGAATTTCACAGTTCACGTATTGTTGAAGCCTGGCTTGGAGAGTTTTGAGCATTACTTTACTAGCGTGTGAGATGAGTGCAATTGTGCGGTAGTTTGAGCATTCTTTGGCATTGCCTTTCTTTGGGATTGGAAGGAAAACTGACCTTTTCCAGTCCTGTGGCCACTGCTGAGTTTTCCAAATGTGCTGGCATATTGAGTGCAGCACTTTCACAGCATCATCTTTTAGGATTTGAAACAGCTCAACTGGATTTCATCACCTCCACTAGCTTTGTTTGTAGTGATGTTTTCTAAGGCCCACTTGACTTAACATTCCAGGATATCTGGCTCTAGGTGAGTGATCACACCATTGTGATTATCTGGATTGTGAATATCTTTTCTGTATAGTTCTTCTGTGTATTCTTGCCACCTCTTCTTAATACCTTCTGCTTCTGTTAGGTCCATACCATTTCTGTCCTTTATTGAGCCCATCTTTGCATGAAATGTTCCCTTGGTATCTCTAATTTTCTTGAAGAGATCTCTAGTCTTTCCCATTCTGTTGTTTTCCTCTATTTCTTTGCACTCATCACTGAGGAAGGCTTTCTTATCTCTCTGGCTATTCTTTGGAACTCTGCATTCAAATGGGTGTATCTTTCCTTTTCTCCTTTGCTTTTGGCTTCTCTTCTTTTCACATCTACTTGTAAGGCCTCCTCAGACAGCCATTTTGCTTTTCTGCATTTCTTTTTCTTAGGGATAGTCTTGATCACTGCCTCCTGTACAATGTCACAAACCTCCCTCCATAGTTTATCAGGCACTCTGTCTATCAGATCTGCTCCCTTACATCTATTTTTCACTTCCACTGTATAATGGTAAGGGATTTTATTTAGGTCACAACTTGAATGCTTTTTGATTTTCCCTACTTTCTTCAATTTAAGTCTGAATTTGACAATAAGGATTTCATGATCTGAGCTGCAGACAGCTCCTGGTCTTGTTTTTGCTGACTGTTTAGAGCTTTTCCATCTTTGGCTGCAATGAATATAATCAGTCTGATTTCAGTGTTGACCATCTGGTGATGTCCATGTGTAGAGTGTTCTTTTGTGTTGTTGGAAGAGGTTGTTTACTATGACCAGTCCATTCTATTGGCAAAACTCTTATTAGCCTTTACCCTGCTTCATTCCATATTCCAAGGCCAAATTTGCCTGTTACTCCAGGTGTTTCTTGACTTCTTTTGCATTCCAGTCCCTATGTAAAGGACATCTATTTTGAGTGTTAGTTCTAAAAGATCTTGTAGGTTTCATAGAACCATTCAACTTCAGTTTCTTCAGCCAGGCATAGACTTGGATTACTGTGATATTGAATGGTTTGCCTTGGAAACGAACAGAGATCATTCTGTCATTTCTGAGACTGCATTCAAGTACTGCATTTTAGGCTCTTTTGTTGACTCTGATGGCTACTCCATTTCTTCTAAGGGATTCTTGCCCACAGTAGTAGACATGATGGTCATCTGAGTTAAATTCACCCATTCCAGTCCATTTTAGTTCGCTGATTCCTGGAATGTCGACATTCACTCTTGCCATCTCCTGTTTGACCACTTCCAATTTGCCTTGATTCATGGACCTAACATTCCAGGTTCCTATTTAATATTGTTCTTTTCTGGAATTATTTCTCCACTGATCTCCAGTAGCTTATTGGGCACGTACTGACCTGGGGAGTTTATGTTTCAATGTCCTATTTTTTTTGCCTTTCATACTGTTCTTGGCGTTCTCAAAGCAAGAATACTGAAGTGGTTTTCCATTCCCTTTTCCAGTGGACCATGTTTTGTTAGAACTCTCCACCATGACCCATCCGTCTTTGGTGGCCCTACTTCATGGCTCATGGTTTCATTGAGTTAGGCAAGGCTGTGGTTCATGTAATCAGATTGGTTAGTTTTCTGTGATTATGGTTTTCAGTCTGTCTGCCCTCTGATGGAGAAGGATAAGAGACTTATAGAAGCTTCCTGATGGGAGAGACTCACAGAGGGGTAAACTGGGTCTTATTCTGATAGGTGGGGCCATGCTCAGTAAATCTTTAAGCCAGTTTTCTGTTGATGGGTGGAGCTGTGTTCCCTCCCTGTTACTTGAAGTTGCTCAGTGTGTCTTTGTTCAGTCAGTGACTCTTTGCAATCCCATGGACTGTAGTCTACCAGGCTCCTCCCTCCATGGGATTCTCCAGGCCAGAGTACTGGAGTAGGTTGCCATTTCCTTCTCCAGGGGAATCTTCCTGATCCAGGGATCGAACCAGGGTCTTCCTGTTACTTACCTGGGGCCAAACTATGGGGAGGTAAGGAAGATAATGGCAACCTCCTTCGAAAGGTCCCATGCAGGCCCTTCTGCACTCACTGCCCCCAGCCCTGCAGCAGGCCACCAGCGACCCACGCCTCCGCTGGAGACTCCTGGACACTCACAGGCAAGTCTGGGTCAGTGTCTTGTGGGGTCACTGCTCCTTTCTCCTGGGTCCTGGTGCACACAAGGTTCTGTTTGTGCCCTTCTAAAGTCTTACTTCCCAGGTTGTGCAAGTTCTGACAGCCCTATGGTGGGATTAATGGTGACCTCCTCCAAGAGGGCTTATGCCATACTCAGGTCGGCTGCACCCAGAGCCCTTGTCCCTGTGGCAGTCCACTGCTGACCTGTACCTCCACGGGAGATGCTCAAACACAGTTGTGTCTCAGTCTCTGGGTTACAGTAAACATTATATGACTTATATGTGTTATATATGTAAATATATGTGAGCTGTGTCTCAGAAATCAATTGTGGTAGAGTAAAACCTTATTTATCCACAACTTAATTTCTAAAAGGATTAGGTTAAGGCACTGATGATTTAAAAACAAGATATAGCCAGCTATTAAAAACTTAATAGAATATATTGTTTTTAAGTATCCTTAACACTTAGAGAAACCATTTGCTATACTACAGTCAGTATGCTGATTACATATTATTTTTAATCTGAATTTCTTAATAATCTTATCTGAACAGCACTTAGATTTATTTGATAATCAGTTTAAAAGGAATAGAAGACTGTATTTGTTCAGTTAGAATGTTCCAGAGACCTGAGCTGGCATTGGAATAATTTTTGTCCATAGATTCACTCAGCCAGTTAGCCAGCCGAGCTTTCTCCCTTTGAGTGCCTACTATGTGTTTGACTGTTGATAGCCTATTTTTATTGTCTGAGTAGAGTGATTATTTAAGTTCTTGCCCAAATTAAAAACTTCTGAAAATGAAAGGGCTTTTTTCTTAATTGTGTTTAGTAAATAGGTATAAACAAAGACTGAAACTGGGCAGGTTGTTCATGTGTCTGTCTAATGATACATGTAGATGTTACTGTGCCATAGTGTTGTGGGCAGCTATGCAGGAGAAGAAGAAGAAGAAGAAAAAAAAACCTTTAAAATTGGATTGCTAAGTTTAAACTGGGATAGGAAAAACCACTGAGACACATGGTGTGAAGGCAAAGAAAGGGACAAAAAGGATTCAGTACTATGTCTGAGCCTCTTGAAATGGTGTGCATTGAGAGCAAAGGAAGAGCAGAAAACAGTCTGTGATGATTCAGTTTACCAATATCTACATGATAATATAGTAAAACATAGAAGTTACAGATTTGGCCATTTGGGATGGCTTTTATTTATGATAGGGATTGCTTTCCCCAGGAATATGAGATTGATATTAACTTCTTGTATTTATTTATATTTAATCAGATAATGACATTGTTATTAGTCTATTTTAATCTGAGAGCTATTAAAGAATGGTCATTTCTGTGTGTAATAGAGCAGGGAACTTTGTTGACATAAAATTTCAGTCAGAAATTATTGGAATAAGTAACATACATGTTATTTGAAGTGGTAAATATTTTGTAATAATGAAAATAAAGGCATTTAAGTCCATTGTTCATCTTTGACACATCTTAATTTTGATGAATTTTCTATACTTTGATTTTATTAATTTTCCTATTGTATTTATTATTGATTAGATAATTTCTATTGAAGAATGCTGGCTAGTTTATAATTGGGTGCCACATTCCCCCTCTCCTGCCAACCTCTAGAATTATTCTTTGTTTTAAGATATCTTGAATTTGGCAAGTGATTCAGTTTTGGAAGATGTGTTCAGAGCTGGACAGTTCTAGTTTGTGATCTTTCTTTGGAATTTTGTAGACTAAGAGTTTGCAGTCTTCTCTGCCAAGAAAGAGAACATTAACTTGCTGTATTAGAATTATTGAAACAAATAAATAATAATGTCTACATTTGTATATTACTTTACAGACTAGAGAACTAATTTAACATGCATTATCTTAATCTTTAAAACAAATTTGTAGTTGAGTCTCACTTTCAGAAGTGATCTTTAAGTCCTTAGTAGATTTTTCCGTAACAAATTAGTTCACACAAATCTCACATGATAGAGCATCACATAAATGGAAATCATTTGGTGTATTCTTTGTTTGTGTCTGGCTTCCTTCACTCAGCCCAATGTCTGGGATGCTGTTGCATATGTCAGTTTGCCTGTTTGTTGTTGTTAAGTAGTATTTCATTGTATGAATATACCATAGTTTTGTCTATTTATCTGTTAGTGGACATCTGGGTTGTTTTCAGTGTGGAGTTACTTTGAGCAAGGTTTTATACAAGTTTTTTGTGGACATATGCTTTTGTTTCTCTTGAATAATGGAAAAATTGTTGTGCCAAAGGCAGGTGGAACATTAACTTGATAAGAAACTGCCAGATCTTCCAAAGTGGTTGTGTATTTTACATTCCTGATAGCAAGGCATGTGAGTTCCAGTTGCTCCACATCCTGACCAACAGTTGGTATTACCTGTCTATTACCTGTCTTTTTTTAAAATTAATTTTTATTGGCATATAGTTGATTTACAATGATGTGTTAGGTTCTGTTGTACAGCAAAGTGAATCAGTTATACATATATCCACTCTTTTTAAGATTATTTTTCCATGTAGGTCATTGCTGCTGCTACTGCTACTAAGTCACGTCAGTTGTGTCCGACTCTGTGTGACCCCATAGACAGCAGCCTACCAGGCTCCAGTCCCTGGGATTCTCCAGGCAAGCGTACCGGAGTGGGTTGCCATTTCCTTCTCCAGTGCAGGAAAGTAAAAAGTGAAAGTGAAGTCGCTCAGTCGTGTCCAACTCTTTGCGACCCCATGGACTGTAGCCCACCAGGCTCCTCCATCCATGGGATTTCCCAGGCAAGAGTACTGGAGTGGGTTGCCATTGCCTTCTCCGATGTAGGTCATTACAAAGTATTAAGTAGAGTTTCCCCCTATCTTTTTAGTTTTAGTCATTTTAGAAGATATGATATAGTGTCTCATTATGGCTTTAATTTTCCTGATGATCATTGATTTTGAGTATTTTTTATGTACTTACTAGTCATTTGTTTATCTTCACTTCTGAAAGTTCTTTTAAAACTTTTTGCATGTTTTCTTTTAAAATGTGGTTTTCATTATTAGAGTTCAAAGAGTTTTATATACTAGATATGTCTTTTCTTGGATTTATATTATGTAAACATTTTTTCAAACTGTGCTTTGCCTTTTTGTTTTCATAATAATGTCTTAAAAGAGAGCAGACGTTTTAGATTGATAAAGTCTAATTTATTTTTAATTTAATGATTAACAACTTGTGTGTCCTGTCCAGAAAATCAACCAAGGTCATAAATATTTTCTCTTCTGTTGGTTTTATATGTTTAGTTTTAACACTTAGGTATATGATCCATTTCAAAATAATATTTATATATGAAATGTTTAATCTTCCTGTTGCATTTTTTATTTATCTTTATGAAATATTCTTAATTTCTTCAAATACTCTGTCTTGAAACTCCATCTGATATTAGTATAACTACTACAGCTTTCTTATGCACCTTCATGGTATTTTTTTTTCTAGTATATATTTTGCTTTAGTCTATAAATGTCTTTATATTTATTAAAGTGTGTGTCTTATAAACAGCATATAGACACTCTTGCTTCTTAAATTCAGTCTAACAATCTCTGCCTTCTAATTGGAGTGCTTAGTCTGTCTTTCCCTGGAGTAGGAAATGGCAGAATCCCATGGACAGAGGAGCCTGGCAGACTGTAGTCCATGATGTTACAAATGCAGCTGTAGCAACTTAATACATTACTGGTTTAGTTGCTCTGTTTCTCTTTTGTTTCTGTGTTGCCTCATTTTTGCAATCTTTGTGGTTAATCAAATATAATATTGTATTTTGTTTAGTGACTTCTTAGCTATATGCTCTGTTTTTTAATTTTTTAGTAGTCATTCTAGAGCTTTAAAGTATGTACTATTAATTTATCAAAAGCTATTTGGAGGTACTTTGGCCACCTCATGCGAAGAGCTGACTCATTGGAAAAGACCCTGATGCTGGGAGGGATTGGGGGCAGAGGAGAAGGGGACGACCGAGGATGAGATGGCTGGATGGCATCACAGACTCAATGGACGTGAGTCTGAGTGAACTCCCGGAGTTGGTGATGGACAGGGAGGCCTGGCGTGCTGCGGTTCATGGAGTCGCAAAGAGTTGGACACGACCGAGCGACTGAACTGAATACCATTTTAGTAGTCATTCTAGAGCTTTAAAGTATGTACTATTAATTTATCAAAAGCTATTTGGAGGTACTTTGGCCACCTCATGCGAAGAGCTGACTCATTGGAAAAGACCCTGATGCTGGGAGGGATTGGGGGCAGGAGGAGAAGGGGACGACCGAGGATGAGATGGCTGGATGGCATCACAGACTCAATGGACGTGAGTCTGAGTGAACTCCCGGAGTTGGTGATGGACAGGGAGGCCTGGCGTGCTGCGGTTCATGGAGTCGCAAAGAGTTGGACACGACCGAGCGACTGAACTGAATACCACGTTTTACTCTGTACCTCATACTTCGTATCACTCACTGCTTCCCTCTTGCCATCCGTTTCACAAGTTCACTTCGCAGCATTAACATGGCGTTCACCTGCCCATTCCTTTCTTTGTGCTGCTGTCACATCTTGTGTCAGTTTGCATCATAAATCCCACCTTAATATTTGTTTGATTTTCTATAATGTTAGTTGTGTTTGGAGGAAATTATGTTGAAGAAGATACTTGCCTAGTTATTTATCTTTTCTGATGTTCTTTTCTATAAATCCAATTTTCAATCTGATATTTTCCCTCTTTAGCCTAACAACATCTGTTGGTATTTCTTGCTGTATAGAACCACGGGCAACCCATTTTGTAGGCTTTTGTTTACTAGAAAAGTGATTTCATTCTCATACTTTTTTGGAGTGTGGAATTGAGTTTTTTGGGGGGTGGTTTTCCCCACCTTCCAGAACTTTGAAGACATTCCATTATCCTTGGCCTCCATTGTTTCTGGAGAAGAGTCAGTTGTCATTTATATATTTCTATCTCTGTTTGTAACTTGCCCTACCCCAATTTCACCTCCTCTGTGGTAGCTTTTAAGAATTTTTCTTTAGATTTAAATAGTCTGACTGATGTGCTTTAGTGTGCTTTTCTTTATTCTGCTTGGGATTTCCTAATCTGGGTCAATAAAGGGTTTTCATTCAACTTTGTGATATTTTTGGTCATTGTTTCTTTAAAAAAACGCATGGTCCCAATTTCTCTCCTTTGCTTTTAGTATCCAATTAAAGTGTGATAGACTGACATTGTTTTGTAGACCATTGTAGATCATTGCTTTCTTTATTCATTTTCTTTTGTTCTTCTCCTTTTTGTTCCTACTATTGGGTCATTTTTACTGATCTGTCTTCAAGATCTCTGGCTCACTGACTTTATTCTGTCATATATGGTGAACATTTTAATTATTGGATTTTGTGATTCTTGAATTTTCATTGGTCTTTTTTGTGTATGTTAAGAGAAGATTGATGAAATGAATTTAACTGTTTACTTTGATGCTGGAATATTAGGGCTTCTGTGTTGTCTCCAGCCAGTTTGTAGACATGAAACATGACTACAAGTTTTTGTTTCACTGTAAATTTTTATATTAAGAATGTGAAAGTGAAGTCACTCAGTTGTGTTGTACTCTTTGCAACCCCATGGACTGTAGCCTACCAGGTTCCTTCGTCTATGGGATTTTCTAGGCAAAAATACTGGAGTGGGTTGCCATTTCCTTCTCCAGGAGATCTTCCCAACCCAGGGATTGAACTTGGGTCTCTTGCATTGTAGGCAGATGCTTTACGGTCTGAGCCACCAGGGAAGTCCCTTGTTAAGAAGATGTGTAATACTGTCTTGATCTATACAGGGTTTAGGAACCCCCTGAATCTAATTCATTCTTTTTCTGATTCCTTATATCATCTTTGATGTTTTGGGATCCTGGGTTTTTCTATAAAAGTAGGTACTGAGTTGGCCAAAAAGTTCATTTGAGTTTTTCTTACATTGTAAGGGAAACCCAAACGAACTTTTTCGCCAACCCAATGATTAGAGTAAATGAGATTTTAAAAATATTCTAACGATAAATCATCTGGATTACTGTGTCACCTCCAATTGATCTACTTCCTCTAATCTCTGCTTACCTCTGCTTTATCTATTACATTGCTGCTTTAAGGTGTGGTGCAGAAATAAATGTGCAAATTACTTCTTAATACCACATTTTCAATTCTAGCCTTCAGCTTCGTGTCCCTAAACTTTATACTGATGCCATATTGCACCATTTTTCTTGGATTTATGATGTAGTCATATTTGCCCATACTCTGCATTATATCTAAGAAGTCTTTCTGTTTTACTCATTCTTTAATGCCCAGCTCAGATGTCAGCATTATCTGAAAGGAAGTAACCTTACTTTTTCTGTTTCACCTTTTCCCTTCCTCCTTCTCTTCCTCTATCCCTTCTTTTTTTCCTCCCTTCCTATTTTTACCTCTTTTTCTTTTTATTACCATAGTTCTTTGAACATACCACTATTACAGTTCCTGAATGGTGTAGCTATCTGTATTTTGATCTGTTTTACCCAGTTGTGAGTTTTTTGTTGACAGGGCTTCTGTGTTTTTCATTTTCATAGGCCCATAGCAGCTAACATAATATTTGATACATAGTAGATGATTAATAAATGTTTATTGCAAAGAGTGATGTTTGTCTTTTCCTAGTTAACTAGAAGTAGCTGTTGTAGTCTTCTCCAGGAAACTTTTCTAATTATACATTAATTCTCTTGCTGTTTTTTTTTAATTGGTGTTATAATTGCTTTCCAGTGTTGTGTTGGTTTCTGTCCTACATCAGCATAAATCAGCCGTGGGTATACACATGACCCCTTCCTCTTGAACCTCCCTGCCACCTCCTACCCCATCGCAGCATCTAGGTTGTCACAGAGCACCAGGTTGAGGCCCTGCGTCATGCGGCACGTTCCCACAGGCTCTGTCTTATATACGGCAGCGTGTATGTCTTCATGCCACTCTCGCACTTCGTCCCAACCTCTCCTTCCCCTGCTGTGTCCACAAGTCTGTTTTCTGTGTCTGCATGTCTGTTGTTGCCCTAAATATAGGTTCCTCAGTACCGGCTTTTGTTTTTTAGATTCCATACATGCATTAATATATGATATTTGTTTTTCTTTTCCTTACTTATTCACTCTGTAAAACAGGCTCTAGGTTCATCCACCTCCCTGGAACTGACTCAGATTTGTTCCTTTTTATGGCTTAGCAGTGTAGTCCATTATACATATGTACCACAACTTCTTTATCCATTCATCTATTGATAAGCACAGAGGTTGCTTCCATGTCCTGGCTATTGTAAAGTGCTGCAATGAACATTGGGGTACATGTGTCTTTTAGAATGTTGGTTTTCTCAGTGTTTATGCCCAGTAGTGGGATTATTGGGTCATATGGTAGTTCTGTTCCTAGTTTTTTAAGAAATCTCCTTACCATTCTCCAAGTGGCCAAAATCAGTTTGCATTCCACCAATGGTACAAGAGAGTTCCTTTTTCTCCACATCCTCTCTAGCATTTATTGGTTGCCGGTTTGTTTTTTTTTTATCATGGCCATTCTGACCAGTGTGAGGTGATACCTCATTGAAGTTTTGCTTTACAGTTCTCTAATAATAAGCAATGTTGAGCATTTTTTTCACGTTTATTAGCCATCTGTATGTCTTCTTTGGAGAAACGCACGTTTGAGTCTTCTGCCCATTTTTTGATTAGGTTGTTTGTTTTTCTGATATTGAGCTGCATGAGCTCCTTGCATTTTTTGGAGATTAATCCTCTGTCGGTTAGTTCATTTGCAATTATTTTCTCCCATTCTGAGGGTTGTCTTTTCATCTTGTTTATGATTTCCTTTGCTGTGCAAAAGATTTTGTTTAATTAGATCCCATTTGTTTATTTTTGTTTTTATTTCGTTACTCTAAGAGGTGGGTCATAAAGGATGTTGCTGTAATTTATGTCAAAGAGGGTTCTACCTAAGTTTTCCTCTAAGAGTATTCTGGTTTCTGATTTTGCATTTAGATCTTTAATCCATTTTGAGTTTATCTTTGTGTATGATGTTAGGAAATGTTCTAATTTCATTCTTTTACACATAGGTGTCCAGTTTTCCCAGTACCACTTACTGAAGAGACTATCTTTTCTCCATTGTATGTTCTTCTCTCCTTTGTCATAGTTAAGGTGCCCATAGGTGCATGGGTTTATCTCTGGGCTTTCTTGTTTCATAGGTCTTTATTTCTGCCTTTGTGGCAGTACCATACTGTCTTGATGACTATAATTTAATAGCTTTGTAATAGAGTCTGAAGTCAGGAATGTTGATTCCTCCAGCTCCATTCTTCCTTCTCAATAATGCTTTGGCTGTTTGGGGTCTTCTGTATTTCCATATGAATTGTGAAATTTTTTTGTTCTAGTTCTATGAATAATGCCATTAGTAATTTGATAAGGATTATATTGAATCTGTAGATTGCTTTGGATAGTATGTTTGTTTTCACAGTATTGATTCTTCCAACCAAGAACATGGTATATCCTTCCATCTGTTTATGTTGTCTTTGATTTCTTTCATCTTTGATTTCTTATTGTTTTCTATATACAGTTCTTTTGTCTCCTTAGGTAAGTTTATCCCTAGGTATTTTATACTTTTTGTTGCAGTGGAGAATGGGATTGATTCCGTAATTTCTCTTTCTGATTTCTTATTGTTAGTGTATAGGAATGCAAGTGATTTCTGTGTGCTGATTTTGTATCCTGCAGTGAAATGAAATTTCACTAATTAGCTCCAGTAGTTTTCTGGTAGTATCTTTAGGGTTTTCTATGTGTAGTATGACATCTGCAAACAGTGAGAATTGTACTTCTTTTCCAATCTGGATTCCTTTTATTTCTTTTTCTTCTCTTACTGCTGTAACTAGGGCTTCCAAAACAATGTTGAACAATAGCAGTGAGAGTGGACACCCTTGTCTTGTTGCTAAAAGGAATTTAGCAACAATTTAGCAAGGAATCTTAGACGGATTTTTTAATTTCCTCCTTTTCCCTGGTGGTTCAAATGGTAAGGAATCTGCCTGCAATGTGGAGGAGATGCTGGTTCGATCCTTGTGTTAGGAAGATCCCCTGGAGGAGGAAATGGCAACCCACTCCAGTATTCTAGGCTGGAGAATCCCGTGGACAGTGGAGTCTGACAGGCTACAGCCTGTAGGTGGCAAAGAGTCGGACATGGCTGAGCGACCTACTCTATCCCTTTCTCTTTCGTTTATTTCTTCAGTAACCTGTTGTATTCTTTAATCTCATGTGTTTGTGTTTTTTACAGGTCCCCTCCCCCCCACCTGCAATTGATATCTAGTCTCAGAGCATTGTGGTCAGAAAAGATGCTTACGATGTGATTTCGATTTTCTTAAATTTACTGAATCTTGATTTGTGACCCAAGATGTGGTCTGTCCTGGAGAACATTCCATGTGCATTTGTGAAGAAAGTGTATTCTGTATTTGGATGGAATGTCCTGAAGATATCAGTTAGGGCCATCTGGTCTCATATGTCATTTAAGCTTATGTTTCTTTATTAATTTTCTGTTGTGATGGTCTGTCCATTGGTATAAGTGAGGTGTTAAAGTCACCTATTATTATTGTGTTACTGTCATTTTCTCCTTTTATGTCTGTTAGTGTTTACCTTATGTATTGAAGTGCTCCTCCGTTGGGTGCATAAATATTTACATTTGCTTTATCTTCTTGGATGGATCCCTTGATCATTATGTAATGTCCTTCCTTATCTCTTATAGTATTCTTTAAGGTCTGTTTTGTCTGATATGAAGAGTGCTATTCCGGTTTTCTTTTGGTTTCCATTCGCATGGAGTATCTTTTTCTATCTTCTCACTTTCAGTCTATGTGTCTCTTGGTCTGAAGTGGGTCTTTTGTAGACAGTACTTGGGTCTTCTTTTTGTATCCATTCAGCCAGTCTGTGTCTTTTGGTGGAACATTAAATACATTTACATTTAAAGTAATTATTTATATATATTTTCCTATTGGTGTTGTCTTAATTGTTTTGGATTTCTTTTTTTAGATATTTTTGCTTCTCTTGTGTTTCCTGCCTATAGAAGTCCTTTTAAAATTTGTTGTAAAGCTGGCTTGATGGTACTAACTTCTCTCAACTTTTACTTGGCAAGTCTGTGAAGCTTCTGCTTTCTCCATCAATTTTGAATGAGATCCTTGCTGGGTAGAGTAATCTTGGTTGTAGATTCAGTGCCCAAGCACTGAAATAGCAAGAATATAGCAGAATGATTGAATAACCTAGAAGGAGGATCAGTTCAGTTCAGTCGCTCAGTTGTGTCCAACTCTTTGCGACCCCATGAATAGCACCACACCAGGCCTCCCTGTCCATCACCAACTCCCAGAGTTCACTCAGATTCACGTCCATCGAGTCAATGATGCCATCCAGCCATCTCATCCTCCGGCGTCCCCTTTTCCTTCTGCCCCCAATCTCTTCCAGCATCAGAGTCTTTTCCAATGAGTCAACTCTTCGCATGAGGTGGCCAGAGTACTGGAGTTTCAGCTTTAGCATCATTCCTTCCAAAGAACACCCAGGACTGATCTCCTTTAGAATGGACTGGTTGGATCTCCTTGCAGTCCAAGGGACTCTCCAAGAGTCTTCTCCACACCATAGTTCAAAAGCATCAATTCTTCTGCGCTCAGCCTTCTTCACAGTCCAACTCTCACATCCATACATGACTACTGGGAAAACCATAGCCTTGACTAGATGGACCTTTGTTGGCAAAGTAATGTCTCTGCTTTTGAATATACTATCTAGGTTGGTCATAACTTTTCTTCCAAGGAGTAAGCGTCTTTTAATTTCATGGCTGCAGTCACCATCTGCAGTGATTTTGGAGCCCCCCAAAATAAATTCTGTCACTGTTTCCCCGTCTGTTTCCCATGAAGTGATGGGACCAGATGCCATGATCTTCGTTTTCTGAATGTTGAGCTTCAAGCCAACTTTTTCACTCTCCTCTTTCACTTTCGTCAATAGGCTTTTTAGTTCCTCTTCACTTTGTGCCATAAGGGTGGTGTCATCTGCATATCTGAGGTTATTGATATTTCTCCTGGCAGTCTTTATTCCAGCTTGTGCTTCTTCTAGCCCAGCATTTCTCATGATGTACTCTGCATATAAGTTAAATAAATAGGATGTAGTAATAATGAGGAGGATGTAGTAATGAAATATCACTATTATCCTTCAGTTTATGTGTTGGCCAAAGCATTGCATCTTCCAAAAAGATATAATAAAAGTCTGTAGATGCCATTTAAGTCTAGTCTTTTTGTTTCTTTTAGTTTTCATTGAACATAGTTGCGAGTTTAGGTATTTTCTTTCTGCTCATACTGACAGATGAAACTTGACACAGGAAAATTTTTTGCTATTATCAATAAAATCAGAAGATTAATACAAAAACAGATAGCAGTACTCTAATTATGATGATGAAATTGAGTTGATAATATTATAGATTAGTTTTCCCAAACCCAAGAAATACTGAGTTAGTGATATATTGGGTTGGCTAAGAAGTTCCTTTGGGTTTTCCAGTACATTCCTGAATGAACATTTTGGCCAATCCAGTATTTTTAAGGGCAAAAGCATATATGCTATTCTCACTCATTTTATCCTTCAATGAGAAGATCTTCATCCTGCAGCACTTTGTGACTAGAATGTGAATCATCCCATTTTGCCTCTAGGAAGTCATGTTACAATATTTTTCATCTTTTAAGATGTTTGTGCATCAGAATTCACTTGTTATGGTTCATTTGTAGACAGATCCTAATGTTTGATGTGTAAACAAAAGTGTTTACAAAGAAATTGATACAGAAATGAAAATGTAAATTGAATTCATCATTTTGAGATTTATAAATCAAGTATGAAAATGTTTTGCAATTATGAAATAGAAATGGCCATCCTTCAGCAAAATTCTGAGCCATCGAAAATCACAAATGTATTTTATTTTGAAAATAAAAAGGAAGAATAGGAAGTAATAATATACTAGAATTTTTTACATATT
>SJXQ01006925.1:0-179208 GCA_006408695.1 Aepyceros melampus | reverse complement strand
AAGAAAGAAAGAAACATCAATCAAGCTCTCCTCCCCTACTGCCCATGACCACAATTTCTAGGCTCTGCAACAAATCCAAGGTTGCAAAGAAGTTTCATCTGTTTTAAGGTTGATGTATATTGTATGTGACTAGACCTACGACACTGGCAATTTAATGTGATCACACGATGTTTTTATTATCTAAGAATGATTGGAAAAGTCCTGATACTACCTAAAAGATTGAACCTGAGACAGAAGATAAGTTCCCCTGCTAAGTATATTTTCAAGAGAGTAAAGGGCAAAATAATCTTGCTTTGTGATAATACTACCTAAGTTCTGTATGTTTACTAATTTTATGAACTCAGTAAAAATCTATTGCAGTTGAGACAATGCAGTCTTACAATATATCTTGGAAAAACAATCTCAAAATCAGTTGGTGCAGTTTAATTGTCAACATATTTTCAATCAAATTTTAGATGGAAAGAATGTTATATAATATGTGACTATGACTATTTTCTGAAATATCAAAGTATTTTGAGTAATCGACTCAAAAACTAACTTCTACTAATTTTTAATTTTCTCACATAATAATTCTCTTTTATCTGTACATTTCACTTTATGTTTCTATTTTTTTATATAGATTCTCTGCAGCCTCTCTAGAAATGTTGGAATATTTTCCATGCTATTTTTTTTCAAAGTTTATATAGAAGCTGAGTGATCCTAAGATTATAAATTCCATTAGTTTGTTTTGGCAGATGATGTATCTTAAACATTACATTCTCTTATACTCATTTTTTAAAAGTCATAGCAACCAAGCAATATGCGATATAAGACAATGAACATTAGAGGGTTTGTTTGAAAGAAAATATTTCAATTAAAAATATTTGGGAAAAACATGCATAATTTTTATGTTTGATTTAATAGATGCTTGAACGTGTCTCATCTGTTTCATTTCTGTATCTCCAGATTAAATTCAACTTCACAAACTTGTGTAACCACCAGAAGATGACTTGTATGCTCTATCAACCCACAGGCTGAAAAGAAAGTATTTGGTATTTTTGAAGAAATGTGCCACAGATCCACTATAAAATCTAGTCTTCAGAGTTTCACTGATTGCTTCAGTTTCCTGACCTAATTAGGTTTTCTCCCCTCAGGTCTATTTTGCTTTTGTTTATTTGCTGTTTGTGTGTTTATTTTTCAGGTGAACCTGATCCCCATAAGAACTCAGATCTAGTAAATGCCGAAGAAAAACATGCTGAAACACATTCGTAGGTCTGAAACACCTTAAAGACATCTTTCATTATAAGGATGGGAGGTAATTTTATTTTTTAGATGAAAAATTTATTTCCAAATTGGAGAGTTTGGAGAGTATCATTAGAAAGAAAGTTATCTTATTTAAATGTCCTTTTGGATTCTTTTCTTTTAAATCTCTATTTTTTGAGGCAAACCCTTAACAGGTAAGCTTTAAATATTTACTGTTTAAGTTTACCTTTTCAAAGGATTCTTGACTTTCTCAGCAATAAAAATTATATTTACAGAGACTTTTAGTCCTTTAAAAATAATAAGCTATATCCTATGGGGAGGTTTAATTCTGTTTTATATGTTAAATATGAATGTTTTATACCAGTTTCCTTTTCTACTTCATGTAGGGAATATGAGTGCTTACATTGGGTGATAACAAAGTACATATTATAAAACAACATCAATATTGGTTCAAATCCATAGACATTGCATCAATGATTATCTTTTTAAAAATTCAGCTTCTAGGGCTCACCTTTGATCTACAAAATTACCAGCTCTGGGAGTGATGCTAATGTCTGTTTGAAAAGTATAAAAATGAGTCTTGCTATTGGCTTGATGGTAGAGGCAAGAAAAAATGCTGCAGGTACCATATCCAGTCTTTGAGATGTTATTAGTAGCACCTCAAATGTTGCTTTAAATCGATGAAGTTCAAATGTGATTAGCCATAACTGTTTTATATATGCTGCATTTAGACTTCAGTTCAGTTCAGTCACTCAGTCGTGTCTGACTCTTTGCGACCCCATGAATCGCAGCACGCCAGGCCTCCCTGTCCATCATCAACTCCCGGAGTTCACTCAGATTCACGTCCATCAAGTCAGTGATGCCATCCAGCCGTCTCATCCTGTGTTGTCCCGTCTTCCTCCTGTCCCCAATCCCTCCCAGCATCAAAGTTTTTTCCAATGAGTCAGTTCTTTGCATGAGGTGGCCAAAGTACTGGAGCTTCAGTTTTAGCATCATTCCTTCCAAAGAAATCCCAGGGCTGATCTCCTTCAGAATGGACTGGTTGGATCTCCTTGCAGTCCAAGGGACTCTCAAGAGTCTTCTCCAACACCACAGCTCAAAAGCATCAATTCTTTGGCGCTCAGCCTTCTTCACAGTCCAACTCACATTCATACATGACACAGGAAAAACCACAGCCTTGACTAGATGGACCTTAGTCGGCAAAGTAATGTCTCTTCTTTTGAATATGCTATCTAAGTTGGTCATAACTTTTCTTCCAAGGAGTAAGCATCTTTTAATTTCATGGCTGCAGTCACCATCTGCAGTGAGTTTGGAGCCACCCCCCCCCCCCAAAAAAAAGTCTGAGACTTACTTATGGCAAAGAAGGCATTTTTTTTTAAGGAAACAAATTCACAAGAAATCATAACGATATATAAAAGCTACATATGCCTAAAAAGCTCTGAATTCAGGTCCCCATTGCTGTCACAAAGGAATGAACAAAACTCCCAACACCACCTTTTTTTCATATAATGAAAGTGCCTTAGCATGGTTGCAGCTGTCACCACTACAGTGAGCTGTTTTACAGACGTTTTTCACTGAGCATCACAATAAAGAGAATCTTGCATTACAAAAAAAAGAAAAGAAAAAAAGTGGCTAGCTTTTAAGATGAATCATTTCCCAGTATTCTTGAGTCAGTTGTAAAATTCTTTAATGGATACTAATAGTTTCACTAATAGCAACTATCAGTGTCAGACACTGTGATGAAATCTTATATTTAGTCCTATCAACAGTTCCAGGGTTGGTGACTGTGATTAATAGTTTACATATGAATTGTGGATAGAAATCAAATCACAAACTGGATAGAAATTTTAAAAACCAGCTCTATATTAAAATTTTTTAAGATATTGTCTTGTATTGAAACTCCAATACTTTGACCACCTGATGCAAAGAGCTGACTCATTTGAAAAGTCCCTGATGCTGGGAAAGATTGAGGGCCGGAGGAGAAGGGGACAACAGAGGATGAGATGGTTGGATGGCATCACTGACTCAATGGACATGAGTTTGGGTAGGCTCCAGGAGTTGGTGATGGACAAGGAGGCCTGGCGTGCTGCAGTTCATGGGGTCGCAAAGAGTCGGACACGACTGAGTGACTGAACTGAACTTGTATTGGTTAACAACAATTTTTCTCCATCACCTCCATCCAACTTTAGACACACACACACACACACACACACATACACACAAAAGAGATGGGCAGAGAAATTCCAACTGATATAAAAAGAATTTCTATCATTTTCTGATACATCTCTTTTTTGCGAGGTCAATAAAGCCCAACATGAAATTGCCACACAATAATTGATGCCTATATATGACTAAAACATGATCTTCCTTTTCATTTGGATTTTATTTCAGGATGATGAAAACAACACTAAAATATTCTAAATCCTCAATTTTTCACAAATCTTTTCCTCCTCTTTCAACATACGCTCAGAACAGGCCATTTTATGAACTTATATAAGAGACGAACATAAATTTTGAGCTACTAATTCTAGCCACATAAATACACTCAAAGTTGCTATCACAGATTTTGGCCAGTGCTTCTGTCATTGCTCTTTCTCCACAGTTTGGCCTCCTTCAATCAAACCAGAGAAATTTTAAGGCAAAAGTTGGACATTTTCAAATTTTTATCACTTTGAACCCAGTTATTACATAGGTGACTATGCAATATATGTACAGAACGTGAGGCATTTAAAAATTTTACTTTCTTGCTTTGTTTTACAGAGTGCTGTAACTACAAAACTTTCAAGCTTCTAAGTAAAAGGAAAGCAAAAACAAAATTATAGAAAAATATTTTTGCAGCTCTCAGGCTGTTTAGATTGTTCTTGTTGTTTTAAATACATGGGAACCAAGTGAGAAGAGGGGCTGCTCAGAGGTTGTAGTTGAAGTCCTAAGACAGCAGTGAAGCATCAGAGCCCTGACTCTGTGACCTGATGAACTCTTCGTTGTAACTCTCAAGCTGGGAAACCACAGCGAAACCTGTTCCTGAGAGCAGTGAATCAGCCTGCATCCACCACTGTTATTGCAAAGCACTAAAGTATCACCCACATGGGGGTCACCACAATGCAAGTCACACAAGACCTATGATCCAAGAGGACAAGAACCTCCAGCCCTTGTTGGAGACAGACACTAGAACTGAGAATTGGATTTGCCTTCTGGGGTGTTAACCCACCAGGATGTAACAAAATATATTACAGGTCAAGGGATAAGGGACAAGAAGTGTGTGTGTGTGTGTGTGTGTGTGTGTGTACTCAAAAATGCCTGTGAAAATGGAAGCCCACACTCTTCTGCACAGAGAGCATCATTTGATGTGATTTATAATTTTACTACAAACAAACTGCAGCCATTGGAGACTGCTTCCTTGTCATGTTTTGCCTGAGCATGTGCAGAGCCTTGCCTTTGTTCCAAATTGAAGAACTACCTTTATTTCTCATTAGCTGCCAAGAAAGGTCAAGACCAAGTAGGTGTTGTAATTTTCACTGTACAAACTCTTCAATGATTGTGAGACTAAATGAATTCATTTTTGTGAAAGGTAGAAATTAGATGGAAAAGATCAAGAGTAGTCATCAATTAAAGAAGAAAGTGAAGGCGGATATATCCATCCTAATGAGTTTTCTGTTGCACCTGCTTCTTCCCTGGGTTCCACAATGCTAAGCAATATTTTAGAAATGGATGCAATCAGAAGCTTTTAAATCTAAGTAGTGGGATTTTATAACTCACAACTTAGATATCTTTTCATGTGTAAGCCATATTCTATATGCATATTAGGTATGCATTATTCTAACTTAAGATATATTTGTGCATAGACTGTGTATAAGATGCTTTTAAATGTTCTGTGAATAAGGTCCTTAGCTTTTGTTTCACCTGAAGCACATGTAGAACACAGATAAATAATTGAATTGTATCGTAGATATTATAATGCAATTGATATTTTAAATGCAAGCAGTAAAGATTAATCTATAATGATGTGTTGCAGGGAAAATTTATAGATATATACATCATGGTGACTTTTTGTCCTTTAACAATGGATTTCTTATTTCTATTTATGAAGAAACTGCAATTACTGCTTTTAATGTCTTTTTTAAGGTAGCTATTTACAAACTAGAAAATATTCTGCATTTAAAAGAGAATCTGACTGTCTGGGAAGTCTAATTACTATTGTTCCTATTTGAGCCAGTTGTCTTTCATTAAGGTATAGACTCTCTCAACAGAGAAATAAATTGAAACACTGCTTCTGAACTGTCATAGGAGACATGTCCACTTTGTTCCTATTAATACTTAAGATATGTAGACTTTATAACTAAAACAATAGAAGAGTATAATGAAGTCATTATTTTCTGTATATGAGTTTTAACCTAATTTTCCAGGTTATGTAACATAAAGCACTGTGACAGAACTTCCAGGGGATCCAAGAAAACATGCTCCATCCCTTCAGAAGAGTTGTCACGCTGTTGATGCACTTATTCCTTTTAAACTAATCTCCCATCTCACTTCCTCTTTCCCTCCTTCTTTTCGTGTCTTTACTTCTCTTTTCTGTATCTTCCTTATTTCCTCTTCTCTCCTTTTAAGACAGCCGCTGACTTCTGTTAATTAGCAGGAAGTTAGAGGGAGGGTCAGAGAAGGCGATGGCACCCCACTCCAGTACTCTTGCCTGGAAAATCCCATGGATGGAGGAGCCTGGTGGGCTGCAGTCCATGGGGTCGCTAAGAGTCGGACACGACTGAGGGACTTCACTTTCACTTTTCACTTTTATGTATGGGAGAAGGAAATGGCAGCCCACTCCAGTGTTCTTGCCTGGAAAATCCCAGGGACGAGGGAGCCTGGTGGGCTGCCGTCTATGGGGTCACACAGAGTCGGACACGACTGAAGCGACTTAGCAGCAGCAGCAGAGGGAGGGTCGGAGAAGGCGATGGCACCCCTCTCCAGTACTCTTGCCTGGAAAATCCCATGGACAGAGGAGCCTGGTAAGCTGCAATCCATGGGGTCGCTAAGAGTCAGGCACGACTGAGCGACTTCACTTTTACTTTCATGCATTGGAGAAGGAAATGGCAACCCACTTCAGTGTTCTTGCTTGGAGAATCCCAGGGACGGGAGAACTTGGTGGGCTGCCATCTATCGGGTTGCACAGAGTCGGACACGACTGAAGTGACTTAGCAGCAGCAGCAGCAAAGGGAGGGTAGTGGTCCCCACCCCTTCTTGCGAACATAGTGTGAATCCATCCTGAAGAGAAGTATGGATAAATTTGACTCCTGAGCCTTAAATGTTTTGCTGAGCATTGTACCTTCAGCTACCCAACATATATCTAACAATGTCATAGGCCTTTTTATTTAAGAAGTATCTCCTTTATTTAATTTTTAACATGACAAGCTACAATTCTTGTGTTTTTATTCTGCTGTAATTTTCCATATTTCCTATTATATATGATTGTTAAATAAATCTTACTGGAGGGAAAATATTGTGAACCATTTGGTGCCTGATGTAATTCAATTTGGTAGGGCATTATAAAGTTGATGAAATCAGGGAAAACCAGAAGTACATCATCCTAAAAATTGATATGAGGTCTCTCAGAAAGTGATTTTTACTCTATGAAAGAAATGTTCACTGAACATGTATTATTGCACCTATTATTTGCATGCTCCTGGCTAGATGCATGTGCATATAGGATTCTGGAAAGCTGAATCATTACTTTAGAAATTTCCTATTTTATAGAGGAGGAAATCTATACACATAAGTAACCAAAATGCCACATATAAAGTAATCAGGTACAAATAAAATGCCCCCTCTGGATATTAAAGGAGATAAACACTGCCCTTATTTTCAGGGCTTCCAAAAATGGATGGCACATGAGTTGACATTTCAATAACAAATAATAAACAAAAGCTCATATTCATAGCCTATTTTCTATATACAAACTCCAGGTAAGCACTTAACAAATGTTATCTCTAATCCTCAATCCTCCGGTAAAGTGGGTATGAATATGAGTTAGGAAATCATGTCTCAGAGAAAGAGCCTTGTCTAAGGCCATGTGGGTCTCCAGACTGGAATTGGTTCTAGAGCTCTCTGGCACCAGAGACCTCTTTTTCTTTCCACTGCATCTATATAGGATGTGGCAGAAGCACAGAGGAAAAGACAGTTCTGTGAAGAAGAAGAACGTGAGTAAGGTAACACTAGAGGGAAAAGAAAAGGAGCAAAGAGTGTCGAGGTGAAGACCTGGAGAGTTTTAATTAATTCAGTAAGAGGAACTGGCTCAGTATGTGTCACCTCTTAGGCTGTGTCTTCATGATGCGAAAGCATTCTCTACGAAACAAATGTAAAAATTCATCTAATCATCAGATACATGATGCTTAACTTTCTACTTTAAATATGATTCCATGATAAATTTTCACCTAATATCAAAAAGTTTTTAAAGGTCACACTTTAATTTTGAAAAATAATTTAATTTTGTTTAATGTGAATATAAAACACATCTTTCCTTTGGAAGATACACTAAGCCTTGCGTCCTCTGTTTAATTGGTTTCCTTAAATATCACAAAATTTATCCAGAATTTAGCACAAGCTTTAAACAATAATGAAAATATATACTTTAGAGTCAAAAAACAAACACCTAATGATACCCCAGATTACATCCCTGTCCTTTCTTCAGAGGTAATTCCAAATATTTAAGACACAGATTCTATGTATGGACCAACATGCATATTTAAAGCTCTTTGGGGAACTATTTGTCCTTTAGTAGTGTTAATAAATTTTCTAGGTTATTTCCTTACTAATTGTGATGGTTGGAGAACTACCTTTGCCTCTCAGGTGGCTATGGTTTTATCTCTAATAATTAAAGAGTTAATTGTTTAGTTCTTGTTATAGTCTTACCGCTGCATTATATTATCTCTTACATTATCTCTTTATCCCCGATAACTTTTCTTTGAGGATGTGTTATCCCCATCTTTGGATGAGGAAACACAACAGAAGCAGGTAAATCCTTTGTGTAAGATCACACAGCTATTACGTTGAGGACCCTGGATTTGAAGTCTGCGTGTGACTCCCTTAAACCACTTGGCAGACTGTCTCTGGCCAATGTGAGAGGATCAGTCCTGTCTTCTCCACCCAGATTATCCATTACCTTCCTTTTCTAACCTTTACTCCATCCTACTCCTTAGTCTCTCCAGGTATGTGTCCCTAAAAGCTACCACTCTGAGAGGGCAGAATTTCTACTGACCAACAGCAGGGGCAAGTATGCTTGGGTGACCAATGAAAGCATGTATACAGCAGGAAAGGTGCCTTCTATTTCAATGGATGGAGGAATTATTTCCCATGCTTAATATGTGACCTTAAATTTTTCCTTTTCAAATAACTAGTGGTATTCAGTCCAGACCTTTGCTACTGAAAATGTGGGAACTTAGAGACGAAGAATCTCAGGGCCCATCCAAAACCTTTAACTCTAATTGGCCTTTTAAGACGATAACTGGTTGATTTCTATACATATCATTGTTCTATATGTTAATCAAATATTATGGAGATAATTCTAAATACCTACCGAGCATTTAGACATGCAGTTTTCCCACCACACTAGACAAGAGCTCCAGAGTTCACACTCTCAACACTGTTCTACTGTTCCCTCAAAACTAAAGCAAACCAAACCCTGACAAACTCCTAAACTGGACACAGTTAGGATTTCTTCAGTTGTTGAGAAGCTTGCTGGGACATAGCACTTGGGTTGATTGAAAGTGAAGTTATATGGTTTCTATAAGCATTACTGACCCATTTCCTTTTTTCTATCAAGAGAGCATGGCATGGTTTAGATCTTTACCTTCTCACATGTGTTCCACATTTGGCTTCTCTGCTTCCAGCTCTTTTCACTTTTTCTTTTCTGCACATTGTTATTATATTGATTTTTGTATCTTACATATTTACATATGTGAAGTCACTCATTTATATCCGACTCTTTGCAATGTCATGGACTGTAGCCTACTAGGCTCCTCAGTCCATGGGATTTTCCAGGCAAGAGTACTGGAGTGGGGTGCCATTGCCTTCTCCAGCGGATCTTCCCAACCCAGGGATTGAACCTGGGTCTCCCGCATTACAGGCGGACACTTTACTGTCCGAGCCACCAGGGAAGCCCATTATTCTATTAAATCTTCTTAATTCATTATTTGGAGCTACCACTCTTCTCAAAAACACTTCATCCCTGTTTACACCAGGGGTCAGTAAGCCCTTTCTGTTAAGGATCAGGAAGTGGTTATTTTAGGTTCTGCAGGCTGAATCCCATAACACTGCCTTTCCTCCGCTCTTTCCTCCTCTTCTTCCTCTTTTCTTTCTTCTCTTCCTTGTCTATTTTTACAAGCCTTTAAAAATGTAAAAGGCAAGTATAAAAACAAAAAGCATTCTTAACTGGAGGGACAGGAGTGGTACATCAAAATAGGCCCCCTGGCTAATTTAGCCTGTGGGCCTTTGACACTTGCTTCCTTTTCAGATCAAGAGTTTGTACCCTAGCAGGAAAGAGTGAGGCAGCTGATGCCAGTGTTGTCATCCCCAAGAGACGTAGCTTCCCCAGGACCTGCACAACTACCCTGAGGAAGAGGGAGGTGATTATTTCCAGTTAGCCTGTCACCCATTCCCAGCCCAGGGAGCAGTTTAGCAGGGCTGGCTCCACCACTGGTTCTCAACACTTAGAAGGCTTCAGCATCACCTGGAGGGTCTGTAAAACTGCAGATTCCTAAGCCCAACCTCCCAGAGGGCCTGAAGAACTATGGACGGAGGCTTGTGACATTGTACAGGAGGCAGTGATCAAGACTATCCCCGAGAAAAAAGAAATGCAAAAAGGCAAAAATGGATATCTGAGGAGGCCTTACAAATGGCTGAGAAAAGAAGAAAAGCTAAAGGCGAAGGAGAGATATACCCATTTGAATGCAGAGTTCCAAAGAATAGCAAGAAGAGATAAGAAAGCCTTCCTCAGCCAGCGATCAGTACAAAGAAATAGAGGAAAACAATAGAATGGGAAAGACTAGAGATCTCTTCAAGAAAGTTAGAGATAACAAGGGAACATTTCATGCAAAGATGGGCTCAGAAAAGAACAGAAGTGGTATGGACCTAACAGAAGCAGAAGATATTAAGAAGAGGTGGCAAGAATACACAGAACTATACAAAAAAGATTTTCATGACCCAGATAATCACGATGGTGGGATCACTCACCTAGAGCCAGACATCCTGGAATGCCAAGTCAAATGGGCCTTAGGAAGCATCACTATGAACAAAGCCAGTGGAGGTGATGGAATTCCAGTTGAGCTATTTCAAATCCTAAAAGATGAGCTGTGGAAGTGTTGCACTCAATATGCCAGCAAATTTGGAAAACTCAGCAGTGACCACAGGACTGGAAAAGATCAGTTTTCATTCCAATCCCACAGAAAGGCAGTGCCAACGAATGCTCAAACTACTGCACAGTTGCATTCATCTCACATGCTAGCAAAGAAATCCTCAAAATTCTCCAAGCCAGGCTGCAACAGTACAAGCTGGATTTGAAAAAGGCAGAGGAACCAGAGATCAAATTGCCAACATCTGTTGGATCATCTAAAAAGCAAGCGAGTTCCAGAAAAACATCTACTTCTGTTTTATTGATTATGCTGAAGCCTTTGACTGTGTGGATCACAACAAACTGTGAAAAATTCTTAGAGATAGGAATATCAGACCACCTTACCTGTCTCCTGAGAAATCTGTATACAAGAAGCAACAGGTAGAACTGAACAAGAATAACAGACTGGTTCCAAATCAGGGAAGGAGTATGTCAAGGTTGTATATTGTCACCCTACTTATTTAACTTATATGCAGAGTACATCATGAGAAACGCTAGATTATAAAGCACAAGCTGGAATCAAGATTGCCTGAAAAAATATCAATAACCTCAGATATGCAGATGACACCACCCTTATGACGGAAAGTAAAGAAGAACTAAAGAGCATCTTGATGAAAATGAATGAGAAGAGTAAAAATTTTGGCTTAAAATTCAACATTCAGAAAACTAAGATCATGGCATCTGGTCCCATCACTTCATGGCAAATAGATGGGGAAACAGTGTCAGACTTTATTTTGGGGGGCTCCAAAATCACTGCTGATGGTGACTGCAGCCATGAAATTAAAAGATGCTTGCTCCTTGGAAGAAAAGCTATGACCAACCTAGACAGCATGTTAAAAAGCTGAGACATTACTTTGCCGACAAAGGTCTGTCTAGTCAAAGTTATGGTTTTTCCAGTAGTCATGTATGGATGTGAGAGTTCGACTACAAACAAAGCTGAGCACCAAAGCAATGATTCTTTTGAACTGTGGTGTTGGAGAAACTTAAGAGTCCCTCGCACTGCTAGGAGATGAAACCAGTCAATCCTAAAGGAAATCAATCCTGAATACTCATTGGAAGGACTGATGCTGAAGCTGAAACTCCAATATTTTGGCCACCTGATGAGAAGAACTGACTCATTGGAAAAGACTCTGATGCTGGGAAAGATTGAAAACAGGAGGAGAAGGTGTCGACAGAGGATGAGGTGGTTGGATGGCATCACGGACTCAATGAATGTGAGTTTGAGCAAACTGCAGGAGTTGGTGATGGACAGGGAAGCCTGGCATGCTGCAGTCCATGGGGTCACAGAGATTTGGACAAGAATGAGGGACTTAACTGAACTGATCTCCAAGAGAGTCTGATACCATGAGTCCAGGGTAGAGCCTGAGGTGATGCTGATGCCATTGGACTAGAGATCTCATCTAAAGAACCAGTAGTTTACAAATAAGCAAGGCTTAAACACTTAAGCATAGTATTCAAAGTCCTTTGCAGTCTAACCCCAGCCTATCATTTTAGCCGTAGCCTTCTCTACACCACTCACTACCCCTGGACCTCAGCTGTGCCTCGGACATGACGCTGCCTCTGCATGGATCTTGCTACTCCCTTTGCCACCTTTACCTGTCACTGTCCCTCCTTCCTCTAAGGACCTGAGAACAGAAAGCTTCTCCCAGAAAGCCGCCTCTCATCATTCTGGTCAGAACGCTCAGACCTTCTTTTCTGGATGAACACATCTCATACCCCTCTGTGCAGGGAACTTGCAATTCTCCATTTCATGTGTTTGCTGCCAGATTTTAAGATAAAGAAGCACTGAACCTTACACATAGTAGATATTCAGTAAATATTCGTTAAATGAATGAATATGAGTAAATGAAGGGAAGAAGGAAAAGTTTATTTTTGTTTGTTCTGATATATGATTGAGTTAATCTTTTTCAGATAACATCTCTAGTTAATTCAATCAAAATGAGACTCACTTTTCAGGCTTTTCATATCTACATTTGTGTTTCTTTCCCTCTCCTCAGAACAGAAAATGGCAGAGGTGGAGGGTGTGCCTTAATTCTGAATAGCTTGCTAAAAGTAAACCTGAATTATGCATAAAAACATTAAAGTCTCCCCATCTGTCTCTTGTCTACCATTGGGGAGTTGAGTCTGCTGGTGCAGAGACATATGAATTATAGCTAATCTTACCAACTTCACAAGGAGAAAAGGTCACATTTCCTGGGTGATTCATACAGGAAACAATACAAGCTTCAGACCAACATTGGCCTCAATTCATAATATGTCTTTGGTAGTTGGTAGCTGGCAAGCTTTACATTTCCTAACTTCTCACCACAGAGACTTTGGTAGAATGGTAAAACAACAGTGAAGAACATTTAAAGGACCTAGACTGTACTTAACACATTGTTGGTTCTAAATTAACAGAAGTTAATATTATTTTATTTTTACCCAGGTGTTGTTATTTGTTGTTGAATTGTATGTGGAAGACCTGAGGCAATAAATATCTCATCCAAAGACTTAATTTGGCCCTTAGTTCAATTTCAGACTTTGTTGATTACAGTTTCCGTGATCTTGGCCTCAATTTTCTCATCTATGAAATGGAGATAGTAAGAGTACCTATTTTATAGAATTACTGGAATGATTAAATGAAATGGCCCATTTAATGTGCTGAGCATATCCACTGACATATAGAAAAGGTAAAATAGTATGAACTATAAAAATAAGAATATCAGGAGATCCAACTCAATCCTTTAAAATTAATTATTGCTTATAGTTGCATGGTTTTGACTTTAGTAGCAATATCCTAAAAGTCCACATGATGGAGAGGTTGTTCCATGTGAAGAGTAGGCTAGCTGTTTTATAATAGAGGTCAGCATTTAGGTCCTTGGCTTTTTAGAAAAGCAAAATTACATATAGATATATGGAAATACAGTTTGACCTATATAGGCAGATAACAATATTGATATATGTCATGTGGATATTCAATTTTAGGGACTTTGTAAAATGTAAGTATTGAAAAACATCAACATAAAGATAAAATATCAGTAACCTTAGACTTTCTGAATGGAGTGTTAAATAAAACACACGATTAGACAATCCAAATGTACTTAGAAGCAACAATAGCAGTTTCTCAAAAAAAATAAAAATAAAAATAACCCTGCAGGCAAACTTCTCATTAACAAAATTTTTTTAAAAAAGCTTTCTTTGGTGGAAACAAAAAAGGGAGGAGAACTTTAATAATGTGGAAATGGTGTGAGAAGAGCAGCTGCGTCCACTAAATGTGCTAAGTCAGATGCCTTCTAGGAGCCAAGTGGGTGGACAATGAAACCGTAATCTTCCAATACACGGGAGACGAGAGGGCCACTAAAAATAGCCGCAGTGCAGAAGACACATTCAGAAGGAAATGACGTGGCAGGTGTGGACAGGAACTCATTCAGAGCAAGTTGTGTGGTCAGGGAGGGGAGAGAAAAGGAGCTGGTCTTGCCTCTGCCTTGGGCTCTCTCTCTGTCTCTGGCTCCTTTCTCTTTCCACCTCCCACTTCGCCACAGTCCTGCACCTTTCTTTGTTTTGTCTAGCTTATTCTGGGTTTCTCCCTCCATTCCCACCTAGCTTTCTCTTAACAGAAAATAATTTGTAAACAATAACTTAGGGAAATATTTGTTTTAAAACAAGTTTTAATTCTGTGTGCTTAATTTAATAGCATATGGGTTAAATCTCTTTTTGCCCTTTAAAAAAAAAGCTCCATTTTTATTTCAGTGTGTTTACATTATGTACATGTACATACACAGTTGTACACATATGCATATTTTTTATGGGCTTCCCAGGCAGCTCAGTGGTGGTGAATCTGCCTGCCAAGGCAGGAGACACTGGTTAGATCCCTGGGCTGGGAAGATGCCCTGGAGAAGGAAATGGCAATCCACTCCAATATTCTTTGCTGGAAAATCCCATGGACAGAGGAGCCTGGCAAGCTACAGTCCTTGGGGATGCAAAAAGGCAGACACAATTTAGTGACTTAACAAGAGCTGTTTAAAACACCAGACAAATATAACAAATAAGTGACAATCTCAAATAGGAATCTATGTCCCATTAGGGCAAAAGAAGAAAGATGAGAGCAACATCTGGTAATGTGATTAGTACGATTAGGGAAGCATCCACAGAATTTACGCTGCAGGGGAAATGTAATGGGAAATACCCATTTACTGCAATGCCTTGACAAGTGCTGCCGCTGCTAAGTCGCTTCAGTCGTGTCCGACTCTGTGCGACCCCATAGACTGAACCCCACCAGGCTCCCCCGTCCCTGGGATTCTCCAGGCAAAAACACTGGAGTGGGGTGCCATTTCCTTAGTCTCTTGTAAATAAAGGAGAGAAGATATTCTCCTATGATTCTTGAAGAGATCTTTAAGCATCTGCAAGTAATTTTTGCAAAGTTCTTATTGTTCCACTGCTTTGATTCATAATTATACTATTGCAGAGGAAAGACAGATTAATAGGAAGTAAGTATACATGTACATTTAATATAAATTTTGCATGACACAGGAATCTTTATAAGGAAATGAAGATCCAAAGAAACAGATCTGAGTGTTTTTTTTGCTAGGATTGATGAAGAATGGACAGCCGTGGAAGAATATGGCAGGTTAAGAAGTGTGAGGTGAATAGAGGAAACGGGGAAGCCTCTAATGCCTGTGTGTTTCGATTCTTCTGAGAGTCCGTTTGTCTTCAGAAACAAGGATCCTCCTCCCCGGGTACAGGGAGGACACCGATCATGTGAGGGTTTTAGGCCTGTTTCAGTGGAGAGGGACAGCGAGAAGGTAAGAGTGAGCCTCCTGTGTCCGTTTTCTCAAAGTCCTCCAACTTAAAATGTTCGGCATGCCCAGGTGCCATATTTGGGAGTAGTGTGTCCTGAATCCCATCACTACTTTTGAGAATAATGGATTTTTAAATTCCAGTGAAACTCCTTCCTCAATTAGTTTGAGGGGAGTAGCAGTTAGATGCTCTGTTTGATTCCTCCTTAAGCAGCATGTTGCTTTTTCAATACTATGATATCTATAGTATATTCTCTATAATTACTCATTTAGGTCTGGGGTAATTGTGATTATTACATTATTTTCACTTTTTCTGAAATATATAATCTGAGAGAAGGTATGTGAAAAATTGTCATTCCTCAAATCCTGGAAGAGAGATGGGGAAAGATAATTTGATAATAAAAAATAACAACTTGTACAATTTACTTTTATTTTACAATTTATTAGAAATTAAGAAAAAGGAACCACTTTAAAAGATTGATGTCTTTTTTTCTCTAAGAATAGGTTGTACTTAGGATTGTCATAAACTTGGCAAATCCTTTTTTTGTAAGATAGTAAAGGCTATTTTTTAAGGGAAGCTTGGTGTGCTACAGTCCGTAGGGTCTCAAAGAGTCGGACACAACAACTACAAACATAAAAAGGGCTTTCCTGATGGCTCAATCGGTAAAGATTTGCCTGCAGTGCAGGAGACACAGGTTCACTTCCTGGGTCCAGAAGATCCCCTGGAGAAGGAAATAGCAACCCCCTCCAGTATTCTTGCTTGAACAATTCCATAGACAAAGGAGCCTGGTGAGCTACAGTCCAAAGGGTTTCAAAGAGCCCAACCTGACTGAGGGACTAAGCACACATGCAAACACAGCAAGGATTCTACATGTGCCAAATACTTCAAAAAGAGTTTCAGATTTTCTTTTTTATGGCCATAGGTCATTTCATTTTGAAGTCAATGTCAAAGCATCAAAGTAAAACTCAGGTTCTTCTTCCCACCCCAGTCTCAGCAAAATTATCCCCATGTGCTTTGTGTATGAAATGTAGAAAACTTACTTCTAAGTCAATCTATAAAGCACTATAAGAAAGCATAAAAACCTATGGTTTCTAAGGAAGATAGGCTTTTTCATCCTAAAAACTATTACAACTTCTCAAACAGATTGTAAGATAGTGGAAGAGTTTGTTGGACCATTGGTTCATTTAGGGCCACTTCCTTTGGACTCTAGTTTCCTGTTCTATAAAATGAATCCTACCCATCATACATATGAAATGTGATTATTAACTAAAAAGAGGTGAGGCCTCTTTATTAATTGTAAAGAACTGAGCATATATTGCTAGCAGGATGGCAACAATAGGAGCCTTCTCATTTTTATAACTCTGACATTTAAATCAGTAGTTTGTATGTAGTAGGCTATCAATACATATGTGTGTGTGTGTGTGTGTGTATTTATGGAAATAAATTGAATCAAAACCAATAGCATTTGAAAAAGAAGCAAAGGAATAAATAAATATAATGGAATTTGAAAACCAAGAAAGAAAATTAAAAGCTGCCTTATTGTAAGAGAAAATTTATTGCGACCCCATGGACTATATAGTCCATGGAATTCTCCAGGTCAGAATACTGGAGTGGGCAGCCTTTTCCTTCTCCAGGGGATCTTCCCAACCCAAGGGCCCAAACACAGGTCTCCCACACTGTGGGTGGATTCTTTACCAGCTGAGATACAAGGGAAGCCCAAGAATACTGGAGTGGGTAGCCTATCCCTTCTCCAGCGGATCTTGCAGACCCCAGAATCAAACGGGAGTCTCCTGCATTTCAGGCAGATTCTTTACCAACTGAGCTATCAGGGAAGCCCCTATTCCAGAAATAGAAAAACTAAAAATGAATCACTTAAAATTTACTCAAATTCAAGATGTCACTTTTGGCTATGGAGAGAAATAAATTGAAATGAAAAAGAACTTGGCAAATAGTGTGGCATCAGTGACTAGCCAAAAAAAAAAAAAAAAAAATATATATATATATATATATATATATATGAAGGAACAATTTATGAAAAACATGTCAATGTTTATGCATAAAATATCGAAAGTACTTCAGAGAGCAATCCTGGAGAAAGAAAATAACATATGATGATGGAACTGGAGGTAACGGTGGTGATGGGTATTGTTTTGCGTTGGTGTTTTTCCAAGCACAAGTAGGAACACAACACTAAGTCAGCTTCTGTTTGTTATCAACCCATTTTGCACCTGGAGGACAAAAAGAAAATAACTATTACTTCAAAACACAGGGGGAATATTCCAGAGAATTTAATACCATGTCATGTAAATCTCTGTAGAGGGAAAAATCTGCTATGCACACTTAAAGGCAAGAAACTTGTATGCTTAGATAAATTATCCAATTGGTGGTTTGTGGGAGGAAATTTTTCCTGGAAAGATCTCCTTTTAAATTTTAAAAGATAAAAATGTATCACCAGTTTTTAGACCATTTTCTAAGAAGTCAGAAGAGAAAACAACTGGCTACAATGCTAACGCTGTTACATGCATGCATGCTATATATACATGCAGCATATGTGAATTCCTAACAAACAATTTTGTTCTGGTGGCTGTCAGACAAGCATTCACAGATACCCCTTTTCTCTTCTGATCCCATCTTCCCTTAGGGCTGCTGCTTTCCGTCTGTTCCCATCTCTTCTGTCCTTTGCTGCTTGTCTGCAGTTCCTGAAAGAGCCAGAGCGGGAAACAAAGGTCTTAGGGTTGGAAGGAGCCTCACATGGTCATCTGGTTAGCTCTCCCCTGCATCTTTCTCCACATTTCACTGATTAGGAAACTGGGTCCCAGAGAAATTCAAGAACTTTTCCAATGTCACACAGTTAAGACAAAGAAAAAATGTCACTCTCTGCTACATCACCTCCTTCTATTGCCTTCCAGAATTTATCACTGTCTGAAATGACCTAATTCACTAACTAATTTACATACATATTGACAGTCTTCAAATACTAGAATATACATCCAAGAAGTTAAGGACCTGAACTATTCTTGTGTCCTCAACACTTAATGTCCATTACATCATAGGCATTCATTGAATAATGAACTAGAATATTGGTTTCTTGTTTCCAGTGTATAATTTTATAAACTCTACCAAATTATCCTATGAAAAATGGTATAGGATAATTAAGGATATCAGACCTGTTCTAGCTACAGGTCTGTCATGAACATGAGCCCAATTTATGCATTTTAAGCAGCAAAAATTTCTGTTGAGTATTAATGTTTTCAACTCTTTGATATGTATAAGTAGCTTATGCTTCTTTTACATGCTCCAAGGAAGAAGAAAGTCCATGAATTGTGTTCATTTGGTAAACAGATACTGCTGGCCACTCATGGATACTCATACTCACCACATACCCTATAAAGAGAATTTTAATTTAGTTGGAAAGTGGCAAGGTACCTAGAGTCTTTTCCTTTCTCTTCCCACTGTTCTTTCTGCTTGAGACAGACCAGATACTTGAAACAGCCTCTCTCTTAGGGCCACAAAGTTACAATTTTGAGATGTTCAGTTCAGTTCAGTTGCTCAGTCATGTTCAGCTCTTTGCAACCCCATGGACTGCAGCACGCCAGGCTTCCCTGTCCATCACCAACTCCTGGAGCTTGCTCAAACTCATTCCAATGAGTCAGTGATGCCATCCAACCACCTCATCCTCTGTTGTGCTCTTCTGCTGCCTTCATTCTATCCCAGCATCAGGGTCTTTTCAAAAAAGTCAGTTCTTCACATCAGGTGGCCAAAGTATTGGAGTTTCAGCTTCAGGATCAGTCCTACCAATGAATATTCAGGACTGATTTCCTTTAGGATGGACTGATTGAATCTCCTTACAGTCCAAGGGACTCTCAAAAGTCTTCTCCAACATCACAGTTCAAAACCATCAATTCTTTGAGATCTTAAAGACAATGAAAAGTACCCAGATGCCCATTGGTGACTGGAGCCACAATTCCAGTTCTGAACATTTTCCTGCATGATATAAATAAACCTCTATCCATTGTTTGCTGGTTTTTTATTATTTGCTGTCAAATGCTTGTTCTAAAAATAATAAAGAATCATTTGCTGAACATACACTAGAATTCTGTTATTTTTAGGATTCGAACACAATAATGCCATATTCTCCTCAGGCTCACTATGCTCATTCCCTCAAATTATACTCATTTTCACAAAGAGTTAGAGGAATGGAAAAAATTTGGTAAGTCATATTTGTAGACTGAGAAGAAAAGTGAAAATAAATCCAATACCATTTTAGTCTACTTTCTCCAATTGTTTTCTTTAAGTTACCAGGCTTCTTTGAGTTCCTTCCTTCACCTCCTTTTCTCTCTAATCTACTCTCATGTTCATCTTCTCTCTACAGATCAAGTCTCATTATCCGCATAAATTAAGTATGAAGTGCAGTGAGAGAAGTGTCCTGCACTAAGATCTGTGTCCACAGAACAAGGGAGCCTCACGCTAAACACCTAGGACAGTTCTATGGTTGAATGGTAGACTCTTTACAAAATGCAATCAGGCACCTGTGCATCCATGTAGATTATTTCATTTAACTCATGCAACCTTGTAAAGTAGAAGTTTTTACCTCCGTTTCTATGTGAATTCTACAGGATGTTTGCAATGTTTATCACCATAATTATTTACATTTTGCAAAACCAAAGATGCTCACCATCATTTTCCAAAAGCTCTTCTTACTCTGAAATTTAGTTCTTCAGAATGTTATGAAGGCAAATAATTTAATTTCTTCAACAGATTTCACATTTCAGTAACATACACATTTTTAATGCAGGAGACATTAGAGACGTGGGTTCAATCCCTGGGTCAGGAAGATCCTGATCCCTGGGTCAGGAAGATCCCCTGGAGGAGGGCATGGTAACCCACTCCAGTATTCTTGCCTGGGAAATCCCATGGACAGAGGAGCCTGGCAGGCTACAGTCCATGGGGTTGCAAAGAGTCGGCCACGACTGAAGTGACTTAGCACAAACACAGGCATGCATACCTACCAGCTTTGAAGCCTGGCTTTTACAATCAAGGACTTAGAAAACTAAGGATATTTCTTTCCCATCCTCCTTCAGAAAAGTCAAATACTCAAAATTCCATGTAACCATAAACACTTCAGTGTAGTTAGACATGCTTTTCCATTATCAGTTTGCACTTTACATTGTTTGCTTTTAGATATGGGTAAATAAACAGAATTTTTAAAGCAATGCAATGTAAGTGGTTTATTTATGAATTCATAAATCCATATTTCTACTAAAAAAACTGCGATACTTGCACTTAAGCTATTTCCTATGACAATACCCCATAACAGTGTTTCTAAAACGTCACTCACTTGTATATCACGTTCGTGATTTTGAGGTACCACTTCTATTATGATTATTTAACACCTTTTAAAAAATTGATTGAAAATATACTCACACTTTAAGCTTGTCTCATCTTAAGCAACAATAGCTTAAGGATTTGTGATTAAGTATTCTTTCTAATATATAATAGTATCTATAAATATAAAAATAACTTGTCCATGGCTAACCTAAAATCATCCATTTCCACAATATAGACAGCACTGGTATAACTGAAACACAATTTAAAATGTATTGTTTTGAATTAAAATTTAAAAGAATGGTTAAACTTTTTTAAGAACAGAAAATTGTCTGAGAATTTTGTTTTTTATAAAGATGCTTACCTGCACAACTCTGGGAAGAAAAGGGAGTTACAAAATTACCGTTTAATAGAAATAAATCTTGCCTAAAATTCTGCTCTACCCCTATATACTCTCTGCTTCAGTTCCTCATTTTTCAGTTCAGTTCAGTTCAGTCACTCAGTTATGTCCGACTCTTTGCAACCCCATGAATCACAGCACGCCAGGCCTCCCTGTCCATCACCATCTCCCAGAGTTCATTCAAACTCACGTCAATCAAGTCGGTGATGCCATCCAGCCATCTCATCCTCTGTTGTCCCCTTCTCCTCCTGCCCCCAATCCCTCCCAGCATCAGGGTCTTTTCCAATGAGTCAACCCTTCGCATAAGGTGGCCAAAGTGCTGGAGTTTCAGCTTTAGCATCATTCCTTCCAAAGAAATCCCAGGGCTGATCTCCTTCAGAATGGGCTGGTTGGATCTCCTTGCAGTCCAAGGGTCTCTCAAGAGTCTTCTCAACACCACAGTTCAAAAGCATCATGTTTAGAGGGATTTAAAAAATGCTTAGCTAATCCATCTGACTTAATCTTACCCAGATTCAGAGTATGCAATGGAAGAGTATCAGAGAACAAGTGGCCAGCATGATAAGCGGAGTGGGAGGAACTGATAAAGGATTATCTCAGAAAAGAGACCACTTAGGAGATGACAAACTGTGGAAAATTCTGAAAGAGATGGGAATACCAGACCACCTGACCTGCCTCTTGAGAAATCTGCATGCAGGTCAGGAGGCAACAGTTAGAACTGGACATGGAGCAACAGACTGGTTCCAAATAGGAAAAGGAGTATATCAAGGCTGTATATTGTCACCCTGCTTATTTAACTTATATGCAGAGTACATCATGAGAAACGCTGGACTGGAAGAAACACAAGCTGGAATCAAGATTGCCGGGAGAAATATCAATAACCTCAGATATGCAGATGACACCACTCTTGTGGCAGAAAATGAAGAGGAACTAAAAAGCCTCTTGTTCAAAGTGAAAGAGGAGAGTGAAAAAGCTGGCTTAAAGCTCAACATTCAGAAAACGAAAATCATGGCATCTGGTCCCATCACTTCATGGGAAATAGACGGGGAAACAGTGGAAACAGTGTCAGACTTTGTTTTGGTGGGCTCCAAAATCACTGCAGATGGTGACTGCAGCCATGAAATTAAAAGGCGCTTACTCCTTGGAAGAAAAGTTATGACCAACCTAGATAGTATATTCAAAAGTAGAGACATTACTTTGCCGACTAAGGTCCGTCTAGTCAAGGCTATGGTTTTTCCTGTGGTCATGTATGGATGTGAGAGTTGGACTGTGAAGAAGGCTGAGCGCCGAAGAATTGATGCTTTTGAACTGTGGTGTTGGAGAAGACTCTTGACAGTCCCTTGGACTGCAAGGAGATCCAACCAGTCCGTTCTGAAGGAGATCAACCCTGGGATTTCTTTTAGAAGAAATGATGCTAAAACTGAAGCTCCAGTACTTTGGCCACCTTATGCAAAGAGTTGACTCATTGGAAAAGACCCTGATGCTGGGAGGGATTTGGGCGCAGGAGGAGAAGGTGATGACCGAGGATGAGATGGCTGGATGGCATCACGGACTCAATTGACGTGAGTCTGAGTGAACTCCGGGAGCTGGTGATGGACAGAGAGGCCTGGCGTGCTGCGATTCATGGGGTCGCAAAGAGTCAGACACGACTGAGCGACTGAACTGAACTGAGGAGATGACACCTGAGTGTTCTTTGGTATCTGAACAGATTTGATATAGGAAAGGAGGTAAAGTACAGGAGAAAGAGAGAGATTAACACACAAAAGAATAAAGTTCCTTGGCTGGGTTGGGATTCAGCTGGAGCTATTCAAGAGTAAGAGAAGCAATCACTTGTCTTTGCTATTATAGAGGATGTACTAGAGAAGATTTGGATAGACAGTCTCAGGCCCTTTCTCATTCTAGCAGTACTAATAGACACCAGTTATTAAATACTCATTATGCTGGGCTAAACTTTTTATAGGTCTGTCTCTTTTAATTTTCACAATTACCCAATAAGGGTAAGTAAGTATGATTGCACTCATTTTACAAATGGATACTGAGTCTAAAACTTGGTAGAGGTTGAATTTGAACCTAAGTCAGTAGATTCAAAGCCCACCTAGTAACCATTATATTACATTATAAATGTTGTCTGGGAAAGAAAAAGTTTTTGTTTTGTTTTGCTGTGTTTTGTTTTGGTCAGAAAATCTCTCAGCCAAACTGAAGCCAAGTTGTCACTATGAAAAAATTTTGCTGTAACCTGTAATTGTGTGAAAAGGACCCTGAAAAGCCATTATCTCAGCTAGTTTCCTTGAAATTTCTGAGAAAGTCAACACTTTTCCAAAGGAACACTTAGGCTTTTAATTGTGATCTCCTTTTTGGGGAGTAGAGAATAAAATAGAAGAAACCAATAATCCTGAAGGAAAATTATGCTTTTAATTTTGATGTCTTTTTATTTTTAAAAATGGAAAACAGAAGAATCCAGAAGCCATGCTGTTTTTATTTCCCCACGGTGTTACAAAATCAGCTAAAGCTTTGGTTTCTTTCGTTTGTCTGAATCCTTTTGAAAAAACATTTATAAAAATGTCTGTTCATAAGAAGGGAAGGGCAGTTTTATTTTTTAGCACCTCAGGGTACCTAAATAATCTCAAGGTGTATTGGGATGTTTTCCAAACACAAATAATTCAAAATCACCTAAATATTTGCCTTAATCAGCTTTTAATCAGGGAGAAACTTAGAAAATCAAATAAACCGTCACAGCAGGTGGTCTAGAAACTCCAGAAATTTGGGATGAAACTGGCTTCACAAAAACAAAACAAGCCTGGGGAAGGAGGGAGAAGAGAAAGAAAGGAAGGATGAGAGGCAGGAAAGAAGAACAGAAGAAAGGAAAAAAGAAGGAAACTTGGAATAAGTATTCATACATACTTGAGATACTACTTGTCAATGAGTTTTGCATTTATTTTCTTGGGGAAAATATCCTAAGGAAAATGATTGCTGTCTTGATTGCCCTGGCTTATAGATTTGCCCATTTCTTTTAATCTGTACATTATAAAACCCACAGTCAAAATTAAAAACAGTAGTTTTGCTCCTTTGCACCTTGATACCAAGATCCTATAGTAGATTTCACATTTTATTTTTTCTTCCTATCTTAATTTAACTCTTTATTGACTTTTGAGAAATCTTTTCAACTTAATTTTTTTAATCAATGAAACATTTGAATGTCACTAATATTATTAACGTGGGAACCAAATTGGGCATTCCTTCACCTCCATTAGGCTTCCGAGGCAGCTCTAACGGTAAAGAACTTACCTGTCAATGCCACTGAGACTTAAGAGATGGGGATTCGATCCCTGGGTTGGGAAGATCCCCAGGAGGAGGGCATGGCAATCCGCTCTAGTATTCTTGCCTGGAGAATTCCATGGACAGAGGAGCCTGGAGAGCCACAGTCCATTAAATTATGTGGTACAGATACTTCACATTATAATGCAATAAATAATATTGTTCAGGATGCCCAGGACTTTGAATTATCAAAAGTGATATTCAATAAATACATGCTGTCTTGGAAAATCTTGCTTTGCACTGATATTTCTCACCAATTCTGTAGTGGAGAAATAATCTTTCCTCTATTTTCATAACACCTGGCAAAGTACCTTCTTAGAAAAAACTCATAAAAAATAGTTGTTGAATTAATAAAAGCATGAATTAATGAAATTTCTTAGGATAACAGATTTATAAAATCTAATTATTCATTAAAATGCAATAGGAAACACCTCATATTTCAAGTAATAGCCAAAAATAAGCAACAGGGGAGATTTGGCCTGTTTTATTTTAGAGTTTTAATTCTTCTTTCTGAATAACTAGTGGAAATAATAAAAAATATATCTCTCACAGCTTAGAAAATGGAGAGACTTCTGTGGTCCTTTAACTATTAAGGTGTTGTTGGAGAGAAAAAGATGTTTAATATCTAAAGATGAATACCTTTTGATATTTTGAATCAAAAAATCTGGCATTTCTGAGTCATTTTGAAATAAATACCATGTACCATTAAGTATAGAGAAACATGATAAATGCAGAGCTTAACTTAAAAGTTTAATTAAACTCCTCTGTAAGTTAAACCCAGACACGAACTCATGTCTAAAGATATTTAATATTTATTTTTTTCCTTTAAAGTGATGCTATTTACATTTGACCTTAGAAGGCAAATTGTATCAGTAGGACATCAGGGATTAAGCTGAGCAGTATTAAAGTTAGAACACTCACATGTTTGCAGATTTTCTATGTTGTTCAAAAGAAAAATCACTGTAAAATAAATACTTATTCTTTAATTGTAAGTATCGTAATATGAAACAATCTGTAGGTAGTTCTAAAGTTCCATCAAGGGGCACTTCCCAGGCGGTGTATTACTATTTTATGAGTATGGAGAGCAGAGGTGGAAGTCAAGCAGTGGCATTCCAGGGGATATTCAGAAAGGTTAAGAGTTCAGTTATTCCCAAGAAGCCTTCTTGTTGCAGACCCGTAATTAATGGTCCCACTGCTGCACTCTCTCGTTCATGCCTTCTTCCTCTTCAGGGAATGCTGATTCATTCTGGCCTTTCATATGCTTAACCCCTGAAATTATAAAAATTATGCTCAATTTATTTCTGGCAGATTGACTGCTTTGCTCCAAGAGATAAAGAAAATGACGGATCGTTTTCACTGGTGTATATGTGTTTTCTCCAAGACTCTAAACACTCAATCCTATATAAACCTTTTAATTAATTCACTGAGGGAAAAAACACACCCAGCCCAATTTCCATTAGAGACAGGCATCTTTTATAGTAATTAAACCTTCTTCATTAAGAATTGCATCACTGCCTATTAAGAACCTGTTAACTAAAAATCTGCTCCCAGGCTCTTATTGTAATTTTGACATATCACTTAGTTCAAATATTTCTTTTGGCATCCATGAACCCTGTTACAATGAGAACCATTAGAACCTCGGGAACAAAGAGGTCTGTGTGCACCATTTCTGTAACTTGCAAACAAAAAAAAAGAATCAGAATATTGTTAGTCTTCTTTAGGAATAAAAACAAATGGGTATGATTCTGAAGCTTCTGTATTAAAAATTCTTCAGTCACTTCCCCCACAACCTACACAGAGGAAAACCATTGTCACATCTTTGCCTGCTATGTAAGCTTATACGATCTGGCTTCTCCTTACCTATCTGGCCTCATTTCCACCAGCCTTTCCTGCAACCCCCTCTAACAGTAATTTATACCCTAACAATACTAATCTGCTCTTAAACATTACAGATCACACTATGTGTGTTAATTGCTCAGTTGTCTGATTCTTTGCAACCCCATGGACTGCTGGGCTCCTCTGTCTATAGTATTCTTCAGGCAAGAATACTGGAGTGTTCTAGCCATTCTCTTCTCCAGGGGAGCTTACCAACCCAGGGTCGAACCTGGGTCTCCTGCAGTGCAGGTGAATTTTTTTACCATCTCAGCCACCAGGCTGCACACAGGTCACTCTAGGCTCCCTCAAACCTCCATCTTTTTCTCATCCTATTCTCTGCCAAATAGCTTCTTCCTACTACCCACCTGATAACCTCTCACTCATCCTGATCTCAGCTGGCTTCCTCCGTGAAGGCTCTCCAAGTTCTTCAAGTGGACCTCCTTGGTCTTTCAATTATTTCCCTCTGCTCTAGGATCACTTTCTTTTGTATCATTACTTTATAGAACTATATTTGTTTACATGTCTTTCTCACTAGAACAAACTTGCTGATGTCAGGATTACGGAGTTTCACTTTTGAGTCCCAGGCACACAGCCTGGCAAATAGGAGGTGTTCATTAATACTGATTGTATAAATGATTGATGGAATTAATGATGTGACACTTAAATATATGTCTTTGGAAGTTCCATACTAATGTACGTTCAGATTTTGTTTCAAAATTAATTCAAATTTGGGGTATAAATCAGAAGGAAATTACCACAACCACACTCTACAAAATTATCTTTCATTTCACTTGGGTCTATTCTGTTAAAACATCATGCTAGCTGACACTCTGCCTTATAGTGGTGCCTAACATTGAAAAGTTTATAGATATTATATTTTTCAGAAAATTGGTTTATGAGATTTTTATAAATATTACTGGAAAACATTATAGTTAGAATTAATGAATGAAAGGAAGTCACTCCTCTTGTATACTATGAAATGAAGAAACTAAAAAAAAAAAACAAAGAAAGAGAGAGAGTGTGGATTTGCATATACTATAGTTAGCAAGCCTCAGAGAACCATTTGACAAGGAATGACATCCCTGGGCTTGGGGGATTATCTTGAAAATATATTTGATTGGTTGTAATAATATTTAAATACTTTAATTTCATCTGCAAGCACAGATCACTCACAATCACCATAGAGAGAACTTTGTTGTTAACAAATGGAACTTATTTCATCTTGATATAGATTACATAGGAGAAAAAGAGGTACAAATCCTAAGGAGAGGAAAGGGAGTTTTAACGAGCATTCAATCAGTCACTCTGCTAGAGTCTTACATACCTGAGTTACTAAACCTCATAACAACTACATGAGAAAAACATCTGGATGGTGAAATTTAGATTCCAAGAAGATAAATGATTTGTTCAAGTTTACAAGGATAATAACCTCAGTGACATCAACAACCACAGATATGCTGATGATACCACTCTAATGGCAGAAAGAGAAGAGGAACTGAAGAGCCTCTTGATGGGGTGAAGGAAGAGAGAGAAAGAGCTGGTTTAAGACTAAATATTTTTAAAAAATTAAGATCATGGCATCTGGCCCTATTATTGCATGGCAAATAGAAGGGGAAAAGGTGGAAGCAATGACAGATGTCCTCTTCTTGGGCTACAAAATCACCGTGGAGGGCGACTACAGCCATGAAATCAGAAAACGATTGCTTCTTGGCAGGAAAGCAATTACAAACTTACTGTGTTGAAAAGCAGAGACATTACTTTGCTGACAAAGGTCTATATAGTCAAGGCTATGGTCTTTCCAGTGGTCACGTACAGTTGTGAGAGCTGGACCGTCTAGAAGGTAGAACATCAAAGAACTGATGCCTTCAAACTGTGGTGCTGGAGGAGACTTCTGAAAGTCCCTTGGACAGCAAGGAGATCAAATCAGTCAATCTTAAGGGAGATCAACCCTGAATATTCACTGGAAGAACTGATGCTGAAGCTGAAGCTCCAGTATTTTGGTCATCTGGGGCAAACAGCTGACTCATTGGGAAAGTCCCTCATGCTGGGAAAGATCAAAGGCCTAAGGAAAAGAAGGTGTCAGAGGATGAGATGGCTGGACAGCACTATTGATGCAATGAACATGAGCTTGGTCTCACTCCGGGAGATGGTGAGGGACAGGGAGGCCTGGCATGCTGCAGTCCATGGGGTTGCAAAGAGTTGGACATGACTGGGTGACTGAAAAACAACAACAATGATAGTGTGGTTCCAAGAGGAGTTCTGGCACATCAGAGTTCCTCAGTGTAGACTGACTGAATGAATGAGTGATTGAAGTATAAAGTTCCATTGTCAAGAGACACCCAACTCACTTTCACCTTTAACTTTTTGGATGCTAACCTAAATTAATCTATCAATCTCTAGGATTTATTGTAGGATTACCTACTAATCTGGTTCAACCCATCTTGTCATTCCCTCTGAAATATTAAAGCACAGTAATCATTCCACTGCCTTCCACTCTTTCCTGAGCTAAAATTGTCTGCATCTCTCTGGGTTCCCAAGGTTTTACTGACTCCAGAGTTCATCCCTTTTATCCTTGAGGTAATTACAGAGTAATGAAGTTATGTTCAGACAGTTTTCTTTAAATTAGGGTTAATTCAAGGCCAACATTGATTAGTCTGTATGAAGGGGTCAAACACTTTAAAAAATGGTAACTAGAATTTCCAATTTATTAAACCATTAATCAACTATTTCCCATATTTTGACTACAGGTCTATTTGCTTATTTATTTTATAATAATAATGGCCACAAAGTTATATAAGAAAGCCTTCTTTAAAGTAAAATGACTCCAGCAAACCTTGAAACGTGCCTTCGCAGTCTTTGTCGAGTGTGGCATTAACCATTTCCAGGTGAAGGATGGTGATGAGGCAGAAGCTGGTGCCAACACAGAGCTGTTCCACAGAACCACAGATTCTTTGGTTCCCAAAGCATTGATCACTGAAATCATCTTTCCACTGAGTAACAGATGTTAGTTAGTTTGTGTTTTGACTCTTTTTCCTTGCCAGCAATGTTTGGTTGGTTTTAGATGCAATAAATGCTGAGATTAAAGTGTGAAGTCTGTGAGGACTGTCTAAAATGTTTCTCCCCATGCTCCTCCTCCTATCTCCAGACACACATATGCTTTATACTTAAATTTTCTTTGAACGTGCACTCAATATTTGAGTAATTCTGGAGGTGAAGGAAAGCAACTTGGTCTGGAGGGGCTGAAGAAATTCTCAAAGCTTCCTCTTCTGCCAGATGCTAATGAGCACATAGGAAAACACATCACCTGCACAGGTGCTGATTCCCAAAATGTGGCAAAGGGCCTCCTGGAAGCAAGGAAGACACAGCCAGGGGTTCACGTGGGTGGAAAGCAGAGGGATTCCCAAATGCACAGAGGTGCTTTTCTCCATAGCAAGAATGAACACACAAGAGAAGAAACCATAGACAAGACAAGGATGCAATATGAATACATAAAGGAATGAAGAAAATAGTTTTAGGAAAAGAAAGCACACGGAGTAAAAGAAGAAAAAGAAAAGAAAGTTGCCCCTACCCAGAACATTACACTCATGCCCTTCTCCATTCTGTAGATCAGGAGGTTAGACGTGAGTTGGGGGAAGTTGTAAAGTGACTGAGTGAAGAATTACAAAGAATTCATCCATAAAAGGAGGCTCACATTTGGCAAACCACAGGCCAGTATGTTTATCAATTAATTCAGAGGGAAAAAATGGGCAGGTAGATGACATGAAACTTGGAAGAAAAGATGACATGATGAATGACAAAATTAGTATTCCAAAGAGCTGGGAAGATGGCCTAAGCGATTAAGGTGAAGATGAAGTTGCTCAGTCGTGTCCGACTCTTTGCAACCCCATGGACTGTAGCCTACCAGGCTCTTCCATCCATGAAATTTTCCAGGCAAGAGTTCTGGAGTGGGTTGCCATTTCCTTCTCCCGGGGATCTTCCCGACCCAGGGATCGAACCCGGGTCTCCCACATTGCAGGCAGACGCTTTACCATCTGAGCGGTAGAGGTCAAAGGGAGCTTTTTCTGTAGGAAGGTTATTTTGGTACTAAAAGAGAATGACAACAACTCAGATTGATTATGGTTAGGGGTTCCAGTGACCACAGTTTCATGGTGACCCAGCAGTCACCCGTGTGTAGGAACTGAGCTCTTCTAACAGCAGAGGTAGCAGTGTAAGAGAGGAGACTTCTCTCAAACTGTGTGCTGGTCAGACCTTTTCTGGATTATGCTGCCCAGTTCTGGACTTGGCATTTCAAGAGTTCCACTGAAGGAAATAACTGGGATTGAAAGCAGTTGTATGAAATCTCTTCAAGAAGAACTGGATATGAAATTGGACTGTTAAGCATAAAGAAAATTAAAAGGACAAAAGAGGTTGCCGTTGATTTCCTTAAAGCCTGGCAAAAGAAATAAAATCTATCTAAGTAGCTACTGAGAGCTGGCATTCATGTGGTAAAGGCTAATTACAGATGGTCCTTGATTTACAAAAGGATAAACCACTGAAAATATCATAAGTGGAAAATGTATTTAATACACCCTATTGAACACACAGCTTAGCCTAGACTACTTTAAATGTGCTCAGAACACATATATTAGCCTACAGTTGGGCAAAATCACCGAACACAAAGCCTGCTTTATTATAAAGTGTGGCACATCTCATGCAATTTATTGAATACCATTCTGAAAGTGTAAAACAGAATGGCAGTATGAGTACAGGATGGTTGTAAGTATATTGGGTGTTTTCATTCACTATGGTATGGGTGACTGGGGCCGAGCTCACTGCCTTGCCCAGCATCGTTAGCCCAGAAAAAGATTAAAATTCAAAATTTGAAATACAGTTTCTTCTGAATGTATATTGCTTTTGAACTATTGTAAGTTGAACCATCATTAAGTTGGGGACATCTGTATGGTTTAATATAAAGAAGAAAATGTCTAAGTTCTTCATGTTTGCTCAGCAGTAAGCATGTGAATGAGCTCCCCATCACTGTGTGTGTTCAAGTCAAAGCAAAATTTCCATTTCAGAGGAGAGTTAAGGAATCCTGCACTGAGTAGCAGGATAGACTAAAAAACTCAAGGACCCTGATATGCTATTCATATACAAAGCAGGTCTTTTCTATTGAAGAATCTGCTCTGCTGTGAGTACTGTAACTTACAAGAAAGTAATTCTAACTTTAAATGACATCAGTGGCTCAAATCCACATTTTAAAACTAATTCACATTGGGAGTAGCAAATGTAAATGAATTCTTTTTTTTTTCACCCACATATTTTAGTTACTTGAACTCATTCTAAAGTCCTCTAGGGAATTTGTGGGTGTATTTTGAGAGCCTCTGACCCTCTTGGAATTCTATTTATGCTTATATATGTGCCTCTTCAGGGAAGAAGGTCCATAGTTTTCAGCAGAATCTCAGAGGGGTTTCTGACTCACAAATAGTTGTGAATATGAATTCAAGTCTAATCTCTTCGCTTGAAAGATGAAAGGACAATTTCAGTTGGCAAAGGGACTTGTATAAATTCACATAGCAATCATGCGCTGGGCTAGGACACACATCTGGGCCCCTAATTTCTACTGGGGCTTTTCATGTGGACCACTAGGGCTCAATCTTCCATTGACTTTGATCTTTTCCAAATAAAACCTGAAGGAAAATGTAGTAACTTAAGATCATGAGGCCCTTTTCATCATCAAATTCTTTCAACTCATAACAGATATAAATCTAACTTCTCAGTCTTTTTTTCATCATTGCTGTTAATATTTTTTACTAGAATTTGTAATCAGGAAGACATAGAATTTAAATTTAACTTGGCAAAATTCTCAGAATAGAACCAAGTTACAAATAATGTTTGGGTTATCAGAAAAGAAGCAATATGAGTTCAATATAATAATGTTCCTTCTGTGTGTTGAACAGGGGAGAGACACAACTGCAAATCAGATGGGAATTTAGGTCAGAGGTGATGGTGTGCATATTAAAGAAATTAATTCAATGAAAACATGTTGCAGAAATAAAGCATTTGGAGAGTTCTGATGGGAAGAAGGGGTCCAACTCGGAGATGATAATTTGGACAGCCATTGATGGAGCAATATGCTGGTTAGATTAAGCAAAATAGCAAGTCTAATTTCTTTATGAGAAAACTATTTGAAAAATACATTTGATAATCAGTTTTCTAAAGGCTTACTATACACAAAAGAGTGAGTTCAATGGCTCTAAAAGGATGATTGCTTGTATATCAATCTTTCAAATTTTATCAAAATAATTATGTTAATTTACTCAAGGAATATAATTTAAGCCATAATATGGTACATCAAGGCTAAGAAGTAAAGGCCCACCATTTGTCAGCCTGAAAATGTGCTTTGCATTTCCCAAAACGCTTTCACATGTATTTGCCTAATCTTCTTGACATTCATTTATAATAAATATAAATCATTTATAATAAATAAATGCATTCATATATAATAAATGAAATATAATATAGCTATAATAATAGCTATCTATTAATTTAATGCTTAAGGTCACAGAGATCAAATGACCTATACATTTCATTCCAAAGGTAAACATCAAATATGTTCTGAAAAGTGAAAGTGAAGTCGTTCAGTCTGTCCGACTTTTTGTGACACCATGGACTGTAGCCTACCAGGCTCCTTCGTCCATGGGATTTTCCAGGCAAAAGTACTGGAGTGGGTTGCCATTTCCTTTTCCAGAGTATCTTCCCAACCCAGGGATCAAACCCAGGGATCTCCTGCATTGTAAGCAAGATGCTTTACCATTTGAGCCACCAGGGAAGTCTAAATATGTCCTGAACTCACCCAAAATCTATCCCTTTCTATTTTAAGTAATTTCATATACACAGCACAGTTGTTCTCTGCTCCCATACTATGACTGTTCAGTTAATGTAAATTGCAAATCCACACATAATCATTTCACTTAGCTACACATTACTTAGAGAAGCATTTCTCTGCAGAAGAATAAATGTGTAATATGCTAATTTCTTAATCATACATAGGAATAGAGGCAGCATGTTTGTCTGAAACTCATAAATATTCAGAAGTATTACATATTTATGTATTTTTTCTTGTCATATATTTTACCAAAGCTGTTGCCCAAGAGTAAAACCTGGGTGAAAGATTTAGCAGTAAACACTGAGGAGAAGATAGGAGACAAGGTACACTTACCTGCTATCATTAGAAGTATGAATTCAAAGAATATCTTTGAAGAGTAATCTAGTTTCATTTTTCAAAATGCAAAGTGTTCATATCTTTATCAGTAAGTCTAAGGTTGGGTTCAGGCAAGAATATGATTTTTTTAATTTTGCAAGGATACTGCTGTTTAGCCAAGATTGAGAATCGCTTTGATAGACCAAATGTCTCTTTTGCCCTCTACAGCCAAGTGCTCTCCCTTTTTCTTCAAAGCTAATGCATTCCATGAACTCAGAAGTAAAGCTAAATTTTTAAGCCTACACATAATGGAGCTAAACAGTGTTGGGCAATTTCACTTAGAGCAAGAGACAGAAAGACTCCTTCTCTTGCAAGGCTTGGCTGTCATTGATTGAACACAATAGCATATCTCAAATAAAGAATGCATCAATCAGTAGGAGTCAGTGGTTAGCCTTGAAAGTGCTAAAATAAAATAATGAATGGAGAGTTGCATTTAGAGCCACAGAACAAATGATGCCTTTTTTTTTAAAGTGTGTCCACAGAAGGATGTCCTGTCCTGGCATTTTCAGAGTTTATGCCTTCCAAGGAGAGTAACTTGCTACTGAAGCAAAGGTCACTCTAGGCTACCATACCCTTGAAACGGAGCAGGGCACTATGGTCCTTTCCCCGGGCTCCCAAGTCCTCAGTCTGCCTTTTGTCTGTAGAAAAACTTTAGTCAAAAAATAAGTTTAATCAAAAAAGTTTAAAAATGCAGAAACGAAAGAAAACAAAGGAGACCAAGTGATAATCATGTGGTCATTCAGTCAGTTCAGTTCAGTCACTCAGTCATGTCCGACTCTGAGACCCCATGAATCGCAGCACGCCAGGCCTCCCTGTCCATCACCAATTCCGAGAGTTTACTTAAACTCATGTCCATTGAGTTGGTGATGCCATCCAGCCATCTCATCCTCTGTCGTCCCCTTCTCCTCCTGCCTCCAATCCCTCCCAGCATCAGAGTCTTTTCCAATGAGTCAACTCTTCGCATGAGGTGGCCAAAGTACTGGAGTTTCAGCTTTAGCATCATTCCTTCCAAAGAACACCCAGGACTGATCTCCTTTAGAATGGACTGGTTGGATCTCCTTGCAGTCCAAGGGACTCTCAAGAGTCTTCTCCAGCACCACAGTTCAAAAGCATCAGTTCTTCAGTGCTCAGCTTTCTTCACAGTCCAGCTCTCACATCCATACATGACCACTGGAAAAACCATAGTCTTGACTAGACAGACCTTTGTTGGCAAAGTAATATCTCTGCTTTTGAATATGCTATCTAGGTTGGTCATAAGTTTCCTTCCAAGGAGTAAGCGTCTTTTAATTTCATGGCTGCAGTCACCATCTGCAGAGATTTTGGAGCCCCAAAAAATAAAGTCTGACACTGTTTCCACTGTTTGCCCATCTATTTCCCATGAAGTGATGGGACCAGATGCCAAGTCAATGACTTCTAGTTTCTCCTCAGGGTTGTAGATAAAATTCTGAACTGACTTTTGGCTATTGAAAGCCCCTTTGAGCTTCTTTTGAGCTGTACTGTAGAGGCTGAAAACCCCCACCAGGTGAAAGAAGTTAACTACATGATGGTCAGACTGTAGCCATGACTTAAACTGCTAAAATCCTGAGAACAGGCCTCAAAGAAATGGGAACAAACCATGGGAATGAAGATTAACTCTACTTAAAACAATCAAGATGACACTGATCAAACCACTGCATGGTTAGTTTCAAGATGACTGTTAGAGCTGACTGTGCTGTTTCTGCAGGTGAACCCCTCCCTCCACGGATTAAAGCTCTTGCTCACTGATTGTCAGATGGACAATCAGCCCTATGGTGTTAATCCATCTGTGTCAATAATCACTGAACATCAGTCGTCTAAGCGCACCAGAGATGTTAGATTGTCTGATTTTTCTCTCCTCAAGTCTCTAACAACCCTGTACTCTCTTCACACTCAGTTGATTTTACAGAAATAATTGAAGTAATCATTAATGAATTGACATCAGCATGGCCAAATCTACCAACATATTTGAATCTATACCCATATCTCTGCCTTCTCTCATAAGCCTCACTCTTCATTTTTATCCACCCCTCTTTTTCACAGACTCTCTCATCCTTTCAAAAAATTCTCCAAAAATTATAAACTGTCTCTCTCTGGCATCAATTTCTCCAATTCTACTAAAATATTTCCATAACCACAAAAACATATTTTCACTTATTCCAAGAAACCATTTCTTGACTCCATCCTACCTCTAGTCACTGCCCTTTCTCTTTAGAACAAACTCCTATATTATAATAAAATGTTACTCACTTTATAACCTTTCCTTAACATACTCTAATCAGACTTCTATGTCTATCACTCCTTTAAAATAGTTCTTGTCAAATTTCCCCAACAAACTCCATCTGGGGAAATTCAGTGATCAGCGTCATACCCATTTTAGATAAAATCTTGACAGCATTTAACATAATTGGTCACTTTTTGTTGAAACACTAATTAGTCTCAAAATGATCAAACACTCCTGTTTTTCCACTTAGCTCACTTGCCTCTCCTTCTTGGTCTTTATAGCCAGCTGCTGCTGCTGCTAAGTCGCTTCAGTCGAGTCCGACTCTGTGCAACCCCACCAGGCTCTGCTGTCCCTGGGATTCTCCAGGCAAGAACACTGAAGTGGGTTGCCATTTCCTTCTCCAATGCGTGAAAGTGAAAAGTGAAAGTGAAGTCGCTCAGTCACGTCCGACTTTTTGCGGCCGCATGGACTTCAGCCTACCAGGCTCCTCCGTCCATGGGATTTTCCAGGCGAAAGTACTGGAGTGGGTTGCCATTGCCTTCTCCATATAGCCAGCTAGACAATCCTTTTCATTCTCACCCTACCTGCCAGCCACTTCCAGGACTTGGTTATTGAATATTTTCTCTATTTCTACTCACTTCTCAGGTGATCTCATCCAATACTACTTTTTTAAATATAATATGTAAATTGATGATTTCCATCTGTATATTGTCAGGCCCAGTCCCACATCTGAGTTCAGATTCATATAACCAACAGTCTAACTGTATTCTGACTCTTAGACATTTAATAGGCATCCCAAATTTAGTATATCTAAAACATGGTCTTGATTCTGTCCTGAATCTTCAAACAAAAACAAGCACCCGGCCTCTACCAACCTTCTCTTTTCCAAATCTTTCCCATCTTTGTGAACAGAATATTCTCGGGCCTAGTGTATTCCTTGGATCATCTTGTTCCTTTCATACTCCTTATCCAATGCATGACCAAAGTGTGAAGCCTCTACATGCAAAATTGTATTCTAAATCTAATCAGCTTTCATCAGTTCCAGCACTACCACCTTACTCCCATCCATCATTAATCTCTACTTGGAGGATCTCAGACAGCCTTCTAACTGGTTTCCCCACTTTCTCGTCTTCCACCCTATAGATAATTCCCCAATTTACAGAATAATCTCTCAAAACATTGCATCGTTCCTCCAATGAAAATCTTTGATGACTTCTCATTATCCTTATCCTAGAATGAAATTCAAATGACTCATCCTAAATTCATGATCATTAAGATGCTGCATGATTGAGTTCTGTCTCATTCTGGACTTGCGTCCTAACTGTTCCCTCACTCGCTTGGCTACATTGGTGTTTTATACACAGGCCTTGCACAACCTCAGACCTTGTTCACTTCATTCTCTTTACTGGATTCCTTTTCTTCTGAGGGGCTCATATGCCTTTTTTCTTCACCTCATTAGGCCTTTGCTGATATGTCATCATTTCAGAGAAGACCACTGACTGTCCCATTTAAAACATCTCATGTATGTTTTACTTTCAATGTGATTTAGCTTATTTTTTCCTTCCTTTAGAGCACTAATCACTTTTTGGTTGCATATTTCTTTATTTATGGACTTGTGGTGGGCCTCCGCTAGAATATCAGCACCATGAATTGGAGCCAACATACTGTTTTATTTCTTGACTGATCAGCAGAGCCCAGAACAATGCCGGAACATTACAGATGCTCAGTGCATTTTTAAATAAGGAAATGACTAACTTTTGGTCTAACTAACTTTTGATCATTTAACAAACTTTAAAATTATCTCACTTTAAAAAAATTTCCTATTCAACGTATAAAGAATTTTCAACCTAGCCAATTTTTTTTCAGATGGACAAACTTCTGCCCAATCCATTTAAGCACATCTTTGTTCTTCTCGGTCTCCCATACTATTTCAGATTACCAATCTCGACTCAGTAATTATGTTCCTGAAATTCAACCTATCTAAGAAAATATGCTGGAAGTCTCAAAGATGAAAAAGGAGAAATGGTACTTTCCTCAGCATATAAAGTTGTTTTGATCACCAAACACAGTTAATTAATCCTATTGGGTACATGGCAGTTCATAATATAAGTAATGTAAATGGACTTGATTAAGTATTTTGGTCTCCTCAGTGATTCTGTTACCTAATTTTTTTCTTTGTGGGAAAGTGCTAATCTTGATGAGTTGATAGTTACATGTAGTTTCAGAATCAGCTCAGCTCTCTCCATGTCCTGAGCTGTTTTGCTCCCCTTTCACTGTGGAGGGCCTCAGCTCTGTTTGCTTTTCATTATGCAGCTTGCTGGCGGCCAGGAAGCTTCTGAATGATGAGATTGTTCTGCCTGACCTCTGCCTGACCCAAGGACTCAAACTCTGAGCTTTGCAACTCTTTTGCTCTGACCCTGCTTCTTCTGTTCAGATTTACCATTGTTCTCCTAGGCATTCTTGTTCACAGGCAGTTTTACTCTCTGACCATCCATTTAAATAATAGCAATTTATTGTATCACCATGGGACTCACTGATCCACTTTCATTTTTTATTTTCTGCCCTACAGTTGGTCTGTTTTACTTGTCGCCCATGTGTAAAGTCACAATCTCTCTTCTTTTTACATGGATCTTTAATAACTCTCCTTGGATGAGCTGATACCATTTATTCTTTTCAAATCTTGATTTTATTAATACTTGATGCAAAAGGCCTAGTGAGAAGCAAATTTATATTGTTTATATGACAAAGGAAAAATAGTAAAAAAATTTTTTCCTTAAAATTATAATTTTCTGTTATTTCTACCATATAATATAAAAATGTAATAACTAGGAAAAACAGTTATTTGCCTACCAAATTTATTCAGTGTCTCAACACAAGATTATCTATTATCTGGAAAATTCTTTTCAATACCAAACTTAGAACCATGAAACTCACCTTTGACATTATAAATTAATTGCCCTAAAGCCATGACTTTTGAATTTTCAAATTCTTCTCTAGAAAAGGAAAACAATCTTACTTTCAATATATATATACTGCATTTAATTTACAATCACCTTTATATTAGAAAAATTCTAAAATTATTAACAAAATTTAATGTAAGTCTTTTTAAAAAAACATGTTGAATTTCATTTAAACCTACAGATTAAGAGGCAGAATTCTCTTGAAGTATGTTTATGGCTTCAGTTCAGTTCAGTTCAGTAGCTCAGTCGTGTCCCACTCTTTGCAACCCCATGAATTGCAGCACACCAGGCCTCTCTGTCCATCACCATCTCCCGATTCACTCAAACTCACGTCCATCGAGATGGTGATGCCATCCAGCCAACTCATCCTCTGTCGTCCTTTTTTCCTCCTGCCCTCAATACCTCCCAGCATCAGAGTCTTTTCCCGTGAGTCAACTCTTCGCATGAGGTGGCCAAAGTACTGGAGTTTCAGCTTCAGCATCATTCCTTCCAAAGTACATCCAGGGCTGATCTCCTTTAGAATGGACAGGTTGGATCTCCTTGTAGTCCAAGGGACTCTCAAGAGTCTTCTCCAACACCACAGTTCAAAAGCATCAATTCTTCGGTGCTCAGCTTTCTTCACAGTCCAACTCTCACATCCATACATGACCACTGGAAAAACCATAGCCTTGACTAGACAGACCTTTGTTGACAAGGTAATGTCTCTTCTTTTGAATATGCTCTCTAGGTTGGTCATAACTTTTTTTCCAAGGAGTAAACATCTTTTAATTTCATGGCTGCAGTCACCATCTGCAGTGATTTTGGAGCCAAAAAATAAAGTCTGACACTGTTTCCACTGTTTGCCCATCTATTTCCCATGAAGTGATGGCACCAGATGCCATGATCTTCGTTTTCTGAATGTTGAGCTTTAAGCCAACTTTTTCACTCTCCTCTTTCACTTTCAAGAGGGTTTTTAGTTCCTCTTCACTTTCTGCCATAAGGGTGGTGTCATCTGCCCTAACCAAAATGACTTGAAATTATTTCAATTTTTTCCCTAAACTTATTGTGCATCTATAGTCTACTTACCTTTGCTTAGATATTTATTTCATTTCTCACTCAAATAATAGACACTACTGATAGGGAAACCATATATATATATATATATATATATATATATATGGACTTCCGTGTAGCTGAAACGGTAAAGAAACTGCCTGCAATGCAGGAGACCAGGGTTCGGTCTCTGGGTTTGGAAGTTCCTCTGAAGAAGGGAATGGCAACCCACTCCAGTATTCTTGCCTGGAGAATTCCATGGACAGAGAAGCCTGGTGGGCTACAGTCCGTGGGGTCGCAAAGAGTAGACATGAATGAGCCACTAATACACCCCCCCCCACACACACATATATATAATTGATAGGGTAACCATCATATTTTTAGTGATAAAATGAAATTGTCGAGAATGAACAGCACTATTATTTCTGGCTTGATACACTAACTAGAAAGTCTCCAATTTGCTAATACAAGGTAGCTGGGCCTCTCAGAGAAGATGCCAGAAGGGCCGTTGGCTAGGGCTTCTTACTCAAAGCTGGCCATGAATTAGACTTTTGATATTATCTCCAAATGAACTCATATTGATAACAGATATATTTATTGACAACCCCCAGAAGCTCTTTAGTAAGGGGGCCATATAGACGGATGGACATGGAAGAGTAGCCTACATCCCTGTTCTAATCCCTTCTAGTCTTCTCCCCCCAAACTATTAGGCTACAGGGCTGCCTTCCTTTAAGCAGCTATAGAGTTGTGGAAAAGTGCTTTTTCTCAATCACAGAAGCATGACCTTTTAGGATCAGAAGAACTTTAAAAGTAGATTTGAGTTCAAACGGCAGTCCGACTGCCTCTTAACACAGACACATATTCATAGACACATACTGTTACCACCACTACTATCATATTAAGATGTGAACCAGTACCTATTTTCTGAAGTCCCACAGCAGAGAGCAATCACTGACTCTAGAACACAGGTTTTTAGACTTTTATTCTGTATTCTCTGCTTTGGACCAAACCAGACCCAGAAAATGACAAAACGGCTAGTGCCTGGGAGTCCCAGCAGAGTTCCCTTCCCTCCTTCTCTTACCCAACCACAACCTGGCTGCCTGATAGCCATGTAAAACCACTAGAAGGCAAAATGTCTTCCATGGTATGGGGCAACTGGACTTTCTAGATAGATACTGTAATGGATGTTTTGTTAGATTGAAATGGGCTGTTTCTATGATAATTTAGGCAATATTATGGACCCTGTTTCTATAAATTGGCCTGAAAAAAAATGGCATTGATTCTCTGTATTTTCAGATCCAAATTCCTTACAAATCAAATTTCTGAGACACTCCCTTTTTATAATTAGAGTCTGCATGTTCTGGAAATTCACCAACAGTAGTACCAGAATATAGTTAGAAGTGGATAGAAATAAGAGGTATAATTTTGTAAGTTTTTAAGAAAAATTTATTTCTCAACAAGTAACATTATCCCCCAGATACTCCTGATTTGTTCTTTATAATGAGTGTCTACTGTTTAGTCTCTTCTCTATCCTCCCCTTCTTATAGAGAATGACTATCCTTCCCACTCACTTTCCTTCAGAACCACGCTTCTCCCCACTCCAAATATCAGGTAAGAGTCAACACTGCCTGGTTCTTATCTTATCCTTTGACTGCTATGCCAAGGACAGGGATATCTGACCCATGCTGCTCCTGGTATAATCCCTCTCCCATGATCTTGTTGTTTGAAACCAAATCATTTTAAGAGCGTCTTTAACATATGGATGATACATGGTGTTAGACTTGTTTGCTTTTGATGCACATGTTTCTTACTTAAGGTGACAGCTGGTCTTCAGGGGGCTGTAGGGAGGATGAAGTTATAATAAAGGAAATGGATGAGATGGCAGCCTTTGATTCTCTTTATTTCCTGAGTCTCAGCTGCTTCCTTTCGTTTCTTGCCTACTGATTTGTTTTCTCTCATAAAGTAGCCAAATAGTCTTTCAGTAAATTTCTCTTCAATCAGTTCAGTCCCTCAGTCATGTCTGACTCTTTGCCACCCCCATGGATTGCAGCACGCCAGGCTTCCCTGTCCATCATCAACTCCCAGAGTTTACTCAAACTTATCTTAATCGAGCTGGTGATGCCATCCAACCATCTCATCCTCTGTCAACCCCTTCTCCTCCTGCCTTCAATCTTTCCCAGCATCAGGGTCTTTTCCAATGAGCTGGTTCTTCACATCAGGAGACCAAAGTATTGAAGTTTCAGCTTCAGATCAGTCCTTCCAATGGATATTCAGACTGATTTCCTTCAGGAATGACTGGTTGAATCTCCTTGCAGTCCAAGGGACTCTCAAGAGTCTTCTCCAGCACCACGTTCAAAAGCATTAATTCTTCTGCGCTCAGCTTTCTTTATAGTACAACACTCACGTCCACACATGACTACTGGAAAAACCAAAGCTTTGACTAGACGGACCTTTGTTGGCAAAGTAATGCTTTTGTTTTTTAATATGCTGTCTAGATTGGTCATAGCTTTTCTTCCAAGGAGCAAGCATTTTTTAATTTCATGGCTGCACTCACCATCTGCAGTGATTTTGGAGCCTAAGAAAATAAAGTCTGTCACTGTTTCCATTTTTTCCCCATCTATTTGCCATGAAGTGATGGGACTGGATGCCATGATCTTAGTTTTCTGAATGTTGAGTTTTAAGACAACTTTTTCACTCTCCTCTTTCAGTTTCAAGAGGCTCTTTAGTTCTTCTTCTGAAGTGTAATTTGAACTTTACACTAATGACTGGAACTAAAGTAAATTAGATTTGGAGTTTAAGATGTGAAGCCCAAAGTGTCCTGAATAATCTATTCTCCCTTTTTAATGTTTTTCCCTCCAATCGCCTTCTGGGATGGAAGAAGACAGGGAAAATGAAAGGCAACTGGGATATTCCCATTTTCTCTCCTATACCTCCATCTTTGAATGCAACTTTTGATGAGCTGAGAACTAGAAAAAGATGGGAAATATTCCACCATGTCTCAGGAGTGAACTTCAAGTTAAATCTGAACTTTACACTAATGACTGGAACTAAAGTAATAGAAAAAATTTAGGACATTTTTTGCAAAGTCAGTAATTATCTTCCCATGGGCAAGGCATTGTTTGAAGAATGAGTAGCAGACTTTCAGGTCAGGAGTAAAAATCATCACACTGGTTTCACAGTTTCTTTTGTTCTTAAGACGATAATTTTATTACTATAAAGCCCTGAGCACTTATGATCAACTTCACTACATGGGTTTGTAAATAATCAGATGACAGTATTTGAGTGATTGTAAAACAAGTGTTCAGCCCAGAATTGTCACAACTCACTTTTAAAGTGCTTAAAATTTGTCAGTTTTCTCAGAATAAACATTTATCAGTAAATTGTGGAGAAAACATGCCAGATATTGACACACATGATATCGAACATATTAAAAGCAATCTCCTAAAGATTCCAGAAAAACATAGCAAAAGAAAACCTTTTTAAAAATTCCCCCAATAATTTAGCTTTTGAGTTCCTCCTCATCATTATTTCAATTTGGTTTTTAAAATACAAGTAAGCAGAATCTGTAATTCTTGATGCCTCTTATTTTGTTGTTCTTGTTCATCTATATGTCCCCTCTCATCTAATTTATCCTTGTATTACGATCACAGTTAATTCTAAATAAAAGTGAGGTTCAGTTTAAGTATGACTAACCCCAACCTCTTAACACGGCATCCAATCTGTCTCGGATTGAAGGATCACTTTGGAAGTTTCATTATCTTTCTTTCCTTTGCACCTTTATTCTATCTTACCAATATTTATATTAACACTAACCTACAGTAAAACTCTCTTTGGTTGCCCCCATTATTCTCCTGACTCTATCATGTTGTTTAATAAAGTAATAATATATTATTATTGTAGGAGAAAGGAAGAATAAAAGAAAAGCAGGCCCCGGCAAGGGCTGCAAAAGAAACTTATAATTATTGATAAACTGGATGCTATAAGGCATGAGACTCTTGGAACAAGTCCAGAGGGAACAGTTCATAATCTTGAAAACAAGATGTAATCCTGGGGTCGTAAAACAGACCCAGACTGATTCTCAACTGACATCTCAGAGTCACGTGTTTTATGTATCTAGTGGAAAATCTATAGATAGGAATAGTAGTCTTAGTTACTGATTTGTTATTGATCACCATTTCCTAATTACTCAGTGGTTAATGATTATTTTGTTTTTTTTTTGGCCCTGAAGGCCACATGAGTTATAGTTTAACTCCCTACATATTCTTTCATTCACTGCTGAAAGTATAATAAAGCTGGCTTGGATTCAGTTTCGGCACGTTCACTTTGGAGCAGTGTTGGATCCCTGGTCGTCGCTTCTCTCTGAATTCTTGCCTCTCGTTTCTCATTCTCTCGCTCATTGCGCTTTCAGAAAACCTGCTTGTCGAGCTGGTCTCAACAATTACAACATTTCTCAGTTTATCAGGGCAAAACTCATATCGTTCTATCCTCAACATTACACTGGAACATGGAAAGGGCTTCTGCTATTATTCCCATTTCACAGTTGGAAATTCGTGTCTGCCAAAAATTAAATGAGTTGCCCAAGATGCCTTGGCAAGTCAACATCAAACCCCAACATTTCTGGTTTGGAATTTACAGTTGACCCTTGAACAACACAGAAGTTAAGGGCACCAACTTCCACCTCACCCTCAACACACACACACATACACACACATTGGAAAATCCACATATGACTTTACGGTCAGCCCTCTATATTTGTGTTTCTGCACCCGTGGATTCAACCAACCACAGATCGTGTAGTATGTTAGTGAAACGAGCCGGACCCTGTGAGATCGCCCAACCATAAAAGCCTTTCCATGTTCTTCATTTCTTGTTCGTAGGAAAAGGCTTTCAGCCTCCTCGATCTTCCCTGGGCCCCAAAGGGCAGATTTAAACAGTTACTAATTAGGAGTGCTACTTACTTAATCGTGTATGTCCAATTCTGCAACCCCACAGACTGCAGCCTGTCAGCCTCCTCTGTCCATGGAATTCTCCAAGCAAGAATGCTGGAGAGGGTTAGCCATTCCCTTCTCCAGGGGTTTGAACCCAGGTACCCCACACTGCAGGCCCATTCTTTACTATCTGAGCCACCGGGGGAGTGAGGGAATCCAGAAACACCAGTGCAGCCATGGGGCCTGAACCTGGTTTCCCCTGGGAGGAAGTGTATATCTATTTGATACACATCTCTGAGTTCTTCTACAGGAATTAAGGCTCCCACCCAGGTGAAGGATGGCAACTTCAGCCTGAGCAAAGCATGTGGACCCCACTGTGGAACCAGAAGGCTGATGGTTGAGATTCCTGAAACACCACCTTGTTACCTCACCAGCAGTCAACCCAGAAGAAAGTCACACAGCCTGCAGACCTCTCTCCAAATCTTGCCGTAAAAACTTCTTCCCTGAAGCCCATTGGGGAGTTTGGATCTTTTGAGCATGAGCAATGCCTTTCCCCTTGCAAGGCCCTGCAGTAAACAATCCTTTTTCCACTCCAAAAGAGTTTGGGTTTGTTTGGCCTTTTTGTGTGTTGGGCACACAAGTTTGAGTTTGACAACAGTAGTACATATTTAGTGAAAAAAAATCCATATGTAAGTGGAACTAAGCATTTCAAACTCTCTTTATTCAAGAGTCAATGGTAGTTTTTTTTCCCCACTATGACACACAATTTCTCATTCTTGTTGGGCCAACATCTCATTCTTCTAGTCATAATGTATTCCTAATTGAAGTTATCTTCATTCCCAAGATTTACCTCCATTCCCTTGCAATATATTTTGATAAACATTTTAACAACAAAAAAAAATTTCCCCTAAAGAATATGGCTTCTTTTCTCATAGTCTGAGGAAAGCTTCAAGCAATGACAATTTATTCCAGGTGTCAAGAAACACAATGATAGATGGAGATGATTCAGAAAATTAGGACTTTGTACCACTTCTTACATCATAATATTTAGACAGCTGCCTCTTCTCTGCCTATTTGGAAAACTGATGCTACTTAGGAATAAGGCAGATATTTTTCTATGACTGTACTGATTTCAAATATTCTAAAGTACTTTTCCCATAAATTATGGAAATGTTCTAGGAATTCCAACTTCTCCTGATTCCTGGACCAATATTATTGCGAAATTGCAAATGACCTTAGTTCTAATTTTTTTCCTTAGAAAACATAATTGCCAAAAGAATGTAGAGTGACAGATTACATCTGTTGAAGAGTCAATTACTGGAACCAAATTTTTCAAGTTTTTTATAAACAAAGTTATTTTAAGATATTTATTATGATAGCCGAGTTATTTTTAGATATTTGTTCTTAGGTTAATACTCTGTACACAAATAAGTGTAGATTAGTGCATGTTGAGACAGAACAGCTTGTACCTTTTTGCTACATAACAAATACCATATCATAGGAAGTTACACCATCATATTTGAAGAAAAACCAAACTTAATGAGCATTTTTTTCTATTTCTTATATGAAGTTTCCAAATTAAGAAGTGATTGTGTTTCAAAAATATGCTTGTAAGATGTTTATATTTTTCTATAAGGAGAGATATAAAATATAAGAAGTTTTATTTTTCAGGACTGCAGACATACAAATCCTCCAGAAGACCTACATTAGCTATTTTGATAAACTCATTCATACTGGATGCTGGGGCTCTAGGGTTGTGCTATCACTGGCATCAATGATTCAGAAAAAGAAAAAAAAGATTGGTTATTATGCATGTGATAAAGAAGAGAAACATGTTTGCTTTTGGAAGAGAAGAAAGGTTGGGTTCTGCAGAAGCTAGGCAGCACCTAAGGGGAGAGGAGTGAAAAGAGGATAGATGCTGGATCCCATGAGAGGCAGGAGGGACCTGGAAGACAGACTTGAAAGAAAAGAGATCACTCAGTAAGATTTTAAGAGAGTTTATCATGGAGTATTTGATATTAAACCTCTCCTCTCTTTATCTGATGAAATTGTCAGTAAATTTTACATTTCTATTTACACCTGTGTGTAATAAATACATTCAAAAAGCGGAAAGAGAAAATTGGGAGGAGCATAGTTTATGCTCAGATTTATGACAGTTATTCAGGAAAGCCTGCAGTACCTATTTACCCCATAAAGATCCAGAAATGCAGAAACAACATTTCCTGTTTTTAAAATTATAAAGTTAAATGTTTTATTATTGAACTGTTTCTTATTCTGCCTCAAGGCTGATGTTTCACTGTATTAAAACAGCACCAGTAAACACAGTATATTGCACATTTAAGAATATTGTTCTTCATCTGACAGTGTACAACTAACAAAACTCTTCTCCACCATCAGTTATTTCCAATGGGAAGATCATTAGGTATTTTAACCCAAATCCAGGGATGTATAGCTATAAGCAAGTTACAATATTATATAAGACGTAAGAAAACAACATCATCCTTGAATTACAGAATTTTTATAACTAGTTTTAACCACAGATAACTTCAGGAATTTTGAATATTATAACTGGTGCATGCCTGCTAAGTCGCTTCAGTCATGTTGGACTCTGAAACCCTATGGACAGGAGCCCTGCCAAGCTCCTCTGTGTCCATGGGATTCTCCACATAAGAACACTGGTGTGGGTTGCCAGTGCCCTCCTCCAGGGGATCTTCCTGACCCAGGGATTGAACTCATGTCTCCTACATAGGCTTCCCTAATGGCTCAGACGGTAAATAATCTGCCTGCAGTGCTGGAGATGTGGGTTCTATCCCTGGGTTGGGAAAATCCCCTGGAGGAGGGCATGGCAACCCACTCCAGTTTTCTTGCCTGGAGAAAATCCATGGACAGAGGAGCCTAGTGGGCTACAGTCTATGGGTTCTCAAAGAGTCAGGCGTGACCGAGTGACTAAGTACAGTAGAGCGCCACCTGGGAAGCCCATTATAATTGGAGCCTAACCTAAAAGTTATAAATTAACAGAAAGTGTCTCAGTCCTGTCTGACTCTACAGTCCATGGAACTCTCCAGGACAGAATACTGGAGTGGGTAGCCTTTCCCTTCTCCAGGGGATCTTCCCAACCCAGGGGTCTAACCCAGACCTCCCACGTCATGGGAGGATTCTTTACCAGCTGAGCCACAAGAGAAGGCCAAGAATGCTGGAAAGAATAGCCTATCCCTTCGCCAGTGGATCTACCCGACCCAGGAATCAAACCAGGGTCTCCTGCATTGCAGGCAAATTCTTTACCAACTGACCTAAAGGTTATAAAGTGCTGTGAAAAAGATGCATAGAGTTTATCTGAAATAATTAGCAATTTACAGGATATTTTCTACAAGTAACATATGTGGCAAGTAATTTCTTTTGCTAAAAGTTGCTTTCAAAAAATTTACCCACCATTAATTTAAGACAACAATCTTAGATTAAGTTGTTTCAAACTAGTTTATTTAGGGGTTCTGTCTTCACTCCTCAATAGATCTTATGCATTCTTTTCATATGCTTCTTCACCTATCTAGTTGTGCGGGTTACTGAGTGTCATCTTGATCAGCCAATGGTCTTCATAACAAGATTTATTGATAAGTCCTGGACTCTCTGCTAATTTCATTCATTTCAGTTACTTCTGATAGAGGAGTCTAGAGTTCACTAGCAGCTTTCACACTTTCCAAAGCACCAAATTCCTCATTTTTTGTTCAATTTTGTTCTAACTTCAGACAAATTACAGTAAAGCACAGCTCCCAAAGCTTCCTGTGCAAAACTGCCATTTCCCACTACTCCAACACCGTTTTCTGTTATTCTCCATTAAAGCACATTGTGAGAATTCACGCTCGCAAAGCTGTTTGGCAGCGACGCCATCCGCAGAGCGCTCGCCTCCCGCCTGCAGCCTCTAGGCCGGACTGAGCACACAGGTGTAGAGACGCCCGCGCAGGCACGCGGAATGCAGCATGAACGGCGCATGCTCTGAGCCCGGCACAGTGCCACGTGCCATGCCAAGGGTCACGTGCGCCGCATTCGCTGCGTAGGCGGTGAGGAGGGCCATAGTTCCATTTTAAGCCAGATCCGGACTGGAGTCGTTGGTGATCAAATACTCTTCAAGTTACGATGGGAGGTGCCGGAAGCAATTTCTTCAAATCCCATCGGTTCCACCGAAAGAATAAAGGAGCGAACCAGTCCCTCAGTCCCACAGTAAGCCAACGTTTAATTTTCTTGTCAGTCCACTCAAAATTGGTTTAAGGTGAGGGGGCAGGGAGGAAGGAAGGAAAGGATTCTCATTATCTGTTCTATGTATTAGTGATAAATTCTCGTTTGTGATATTTCCTGTGATGTACTTTAAAACACCTCATGGAGTCTGTGATATGCGTGTGCATGTACAGGAATGAATCTGTGGTAATTTTATCACCCCCTTAGGGAGGATTTATTAATAATATCAAGTAAGCTAATCAGGACTAATACTCCAGGGAGTTAGTATTTGAAGGACCCTAATGGAAAACCGGCTGCAAGGCAATCCAACCAGTCCATTCTAAAGGAAATCAGTCCTGGGTGTTCATGGAAGGAATGATGCTAAAGCTGAAACTCCAATACTTTGGCCATCTCATGCGAAGAGTTAACTCATTGGAAAAGACTCTGATGCTGGGAGGGATTGGGGGCAGGAGGAGAAGGGGACGACAGAGGATGAGATGGCTGGATGGCATCATCGACTCAATGGAGGTGAGTTTGGGTGAACTCCGGGAATTGGTGATGGACAGAGGCCTGGCGAGTTGCAAAGAGTTGGACACGACTGAGCGACTGAACTGAACTGAATGGAAAACTGACATAAGAGCACCATTTATAACTCCAGTCAATGCCAAAATATTTTAATTAGCATATAATATGCTAGAAATTTTTCTTCAGGGAAATAAGTGGTGTTCAAGATACATTTGCTGGCTAGCTGCATTGAATAGGCCCTGTTGTATTTGCATGAACAGAGTTTAAGAATCGAGTAAACCTAATGGTACACATTCTTCAAAGTGGAATCAAGTTTTGGAATTCCAGTCTGTTCTGTGTGTGGTCTTTGTCACTTGATTCTGACTAAAAGTTTGAATTAATCTTTCCCTTAGAAAATTTCCCCCTTTGCCTTGAATAAACCTTTCTCACAAGTTGCTTGTTGAAAATCCTGAAAGAACAGAGTGCTGAACTGCATTATTTCAGGACAACTTGTATGGTTTTGAAGGAAGGAACTTCTTGTTAACAAATATTTCCATGTGTAACAGAATTAGGAGCCAGCCATGCTGATTAACTGAAAGAAAGAAATTCTAAAGAAAACTGCAAATATAATGGCATAGAGGCTGGAGCAGCTTGAAAATGGAAGAGGGCCATTGAGCACAGAAAATAGTACATTTGAAGCCAAGTGGAGAGTTGTGAAGGGAGGTCAGAGGATTGAAGCAGCTAGTTCCTGGGGGATCTAATTAGCCATGGTGAGGAGTTTAATCTGTTTCTAAGGACAAGAGAAACCCCACTGGAACACAAATTACTTGTTAGCTGAATATTATCAATGTCTTGGATTGCAGATACATTTGCCTGAAAAGTCCAGCAAGATGAAAAGGCCATACTATACAAAACATTAGCTCAGGTTCTGTTATTGAACCATGCCATTTATCATTAATAGCAATTGACCATGGACTTAGAGGTTAAGGATACCATAGAGAGTGGTGAGGACCTCGGCAAATGAAGATCACATACTTCATCTTGTAAACCTGTGTCCTGGGTGGTGGTGATGAGGGGACAGCCTCAAGTCAGGTTCAAGTGATGATTGTCATGCTGAGGTATGAGTCCTGTCCCTCCGCCACATCCTCCTATTTTTCAAGACAAGTTTTCTGAATCACTGCATTAAATCTAATGCTTAAATGATGTGTGTGTGTGTTAGTTGCTCAGTGGTGTCCGACTCTTTGCAACCCCATGGACTGTGGCCTATCAGGCTTCTCTCTCCATGGAATTCTCTAGGCAAGAATACTGGAGTGGTTGGCCATTCTCTTCTCCAGAGGAACTTCCCAACCCAGGGATCGAACCCTGGTCTCCTGCATCACAGGCAGGTTCTTTACCATTTGAGCTATTGGGAAGTCTGTTTAAATGATGATGGTTGATTAAAAAGAAAATTGAATCATTATGTGGGATAGACAAATCACGAACTTATATGGGGTTACATATTCCCACAAATAACATCTGATCTATATAGGCAATGTTTTGCTTTTAGTACATATGAAATCTTGACCTTACTTTCCTTTTAAATTGCAACTTAATCATTCCTACTTTGCAGATAAAAGAATAAACTCTTTCAAGCTAACCCCTACATCTTTTAAATTCTACGCTCTTAGCATCTTTTCATTCAACAAGCATTTATTGAGTGCCCACCATGTTGTAGGTGCTTGAAATGTATGAATGAACAAAAGATTAAAATTTCTGCCCCTGTGAACTTTAAAAAGTCCTGGGAGAACACTTACATTTAAATGGATAAGTGAGAAAAGCGAGAAATGAAGAGGTCACAAAGGAGACTGAGGAGAAGACAAATGGTAAAAGTAACAAATGTGGGAATTATATAGTATTATAGAAAACAACAGTTGATGTTGTAGAGACAAGACAATTAGAGCAGGGTAGGTAGGGTTGGTTGTGCTGATGGTCTTGGAAGCATTTCTGTGCACATCTCCAACTCCAGAATCATTAGGATCTGCCTCTGCTCTGTCTAGTACTTTGTTTTATCCTCTCTCTACTGCACTCCTCCCCTCAGTTTATTAATGTACTCAAATGTAGTCAAGTATCTTCTATCCTAAAAATAAATAAAGCAAAAAACTCCTTTAACCGTACATATTTTCCTTGCTTCTATCTTATTCGTTGAGAAAGGAGCTGTCTACACTACTGGTCCCACTTTCTCATATCCTATCCACTCAACCACTTACTCTGATATGACTTCCACTTCAGTTTCTTTACCAAAACTGTTTATAGAGGACCTTTGATTGGCCTAATCCAACTGGTGTTTCTTTTTTTTTTTTTTTTAGTTTTTTTTTTTTAAACTTTAATCATTTTTCACCATCCCTCAGTCTTTGCTACTGTTAAATGTTTACTCTGTCTTGAGGATTCAACTTCTCTTGGCTTCTGGGATATTCTACCAGTGACCTCCTTGCTGCATTTGTTTACTCTTCCTTCTCAGTCTCCTTCATGTTCTGTTTTGCTGCATTTACTATCTCCTTGATAAATGTTAGTATTCCTCCAAATTAATTATTACTTCTTTAAGGCTAGAAGAATAGTCCTTTACCAGTAGTCATCAGAAACTCAACATATCCAAAACTATATACTCATTTTTTCCCTTTTAACCCTGGACTTGATTAACTGCTTTCAGTATTTGTTTCTAGGAAAGAAAGGTAAAACTTTTAGATTATTTAATCAGCCCTGGGAAACAACAGGTTGCTTATTTTTATTTTCAAAATTTAAAGTTTTTATTTTGTAAAATAATGGTTTATAGTCTTATGTAACTGTGAACATTGGCATGTGTAAATAGAGAATTAGGGTGTGAAAAATTAAACATTAGGTGTTATGATAAATTTACTAGTTATCATCTGAAAGCGTTTGACTTTCAGAGTCTGCATATTGCCTAAATTTATCCTTCAAGAATTAAAGTTTATATTGTCATTTCTGGAAGATTGCATCTGGAATGATTTTATCAATTCATCTTGGACTATCTTTTAAAATAAGACTCAGTTAAATATTAAGCACAGCATATAAAGAAACTAAGCTTATCTGTTCATCAGAGGTAAGGGCAGAAAAAAATTCTCATCTGTTTTTCATCTGTTATAAATACCAAATGTCACCCAATTTATTACTTGTGTAAGGTTGAAGACATTCTTCACCTATTAACTCCTGCAGCCTTATTTTCAGAAAGTATACTCACTACATAGATTCACACACACATATATACACACACAAGACAAATTTATAGTTCAGGAGACCTGTTTAACAGTAAATTGACATAGCATCAGGTGAGAAAATGAATTTTCACTTTGGCCCCAAACTGCTACCCAATCAGAATTAGCATTTATCTTTATACAAAATATCATTGGATAGTTTTGTTAAGTCTCCACAGACAAGAATGTCCAAACAAAACATATGTACTATGAATGTATACTAAAGGAAAATGAATCCATTTCATCTTGAGAGACTAAATATTTATACTTGAAATGTTTTGCTTTTGGTCAGGTTTTGAAATTAAAACCAGATTCAACTGTATAATTCAAATGTGTGAGTATGAAGAGAATATACTATAAGCATGTAAAATGGAATATTAATATAAATTGCTTAAAAATACATGTGCTCTTGGAAGATAATGCTGGGCATAGAGTAAAACTGAGAAGATTTATTTACTTAAAACATAAAATTATACAGTCTGATTTTTAAGGATTGCTATGGACTATTATTCATTTTACTGGTTACAGAGTATATAATTAAGAATATTACCAAATTTATTTAGCAGTATAGTGATGATTATTGTGGTTTAAGAAAATTGCCATCTGGTTATCATGTTACTCTTTGGCTACCTTTTTATACTTTAAACACTAGCTTTGTGCTCTGTGATAAAAATGAGACTTTATAGAAATATCTACACCTGTAATAAATATCTACATTTATAAAAAGGCAAAAAGCTAAATGTGAGACAAAACGCACAGTTCACAAACAATTATGGTTATTGAAGAAATACATGAAACATTTATCCCAAAGCTGGCATATTTTTAAATTTCTTAGGAAAGGGCTAGCTTTTCCAACTTGGAATTATGTGCTTATAGCAAATGGTGACACTTATGCTTGGAACAATTTGAGACACCTGGAGACTTACAGTAGTAGGATCAGTTAAAACTGCAAATGAGAATTAATCTCTTCATTTTACTACCCTTTCTAAGATGAGTGGGAGTGGTTTTGAAGGATTTGGCTTTCTATATACCGACAACTTTAAACCAGAATTTACTGCTGATAGTCCTTTCCGTGGAAGTATTTAGTTGTCCTTGTGTTGAAATAATCTAAACAGCTGGAATCTACTTCATAATTGTCTGGCTCCAGCTGTACATGCTTCAGAAAAAAAAAGGAAAAACCTCTTGTTCAGAGCTGGATTTTCACTATAATCACAGAATTTAGTTTACAAAACCAAGACATAAATGGTATTTCTTCCTGCATGGGGCTGGTTTGGCTAGGTTGTCTAGAGAGAAGAAACTCCAACTGCTTATTTTTTCCTTTCCTCTAGCATTTGAGATTGTCTCACTCTATTAAAAGGCCTAGAGGTCTGGGTGCTAGTAGGATTTTGTTAAGTAGTGTAAATGAATTTAAATAAGAAATGTTGTGTACACTAAGGAATGATTCTGACTCATTTAGGTCAAACACATTTATCGCCTTATTGCTACTAGAAAATCTGTTACTGAAATTGTTTGTCTTCATCTTGATTACATTAAACCAAACTTGTAGAGCTAAGGAAAGAACACATTACTGAGGGGCAGAGACAAAGAAATAGTCAATGTAGTTGAAATATCTGTGAAACTTTTTGGGACAAGAGGAATCAAGCAATAAGAAAACTGCCATGGGGTTGCAAATAGTCGGACACGACTGAGTGACTGAGTACACACACATTCAACCTATAAAAATATTACATAAGTGCCTACAAGTTATATATATGGATGTTTATATGTATGGTTTGAAATAGTAAAAATTGAAAATAAACTGAAGCTTTGTCAAAAAAGAAAAAAGAAAACTGCCAAACACCGAGTCAGCCTTGCCTGGTTGTGAGTCTCTATGTAATCAAGGGAAATCACAGGCTCCTTGGTTACAGCCTCATTCTGTGTTCCTATCAGCTTGACTACTGTGAACTCTGATGATTAAGCAGTCAGATGAACACCACCCCAGGGCTGCTATGGATGAACATCAACAACCCTCCTCCAGACTTCACAAACTGGTTTCCAGTTTAGAAATCTGTTGAAACATGTGGACTAGAAAATTTGTATATGAGTCCCAAATGTGTGAAGGATCTGTACTTAATAGTCTAAAGCATGTTAGAATCTACCCATAGTAAAATCCCAAAGTAGAAAGTGAGAAGTTGTTGGTGCCACTATACTTGTTATCCCAATAAACTACATGGAGAAAATCCTCAAGGCAGTTGCCTGAAAGATCTGTTCATAAAGTTTTACATCTTCTGTGCATTGTCAGTTCACAATCAGAGAATGCATGTTGGTTTTTAAATTTTCAACATTAAAGTTGCAGGGAAACCTGCATAAAAGTTAAAAATAACTGCTGAGAACTACCAGAAAGAATGTTATTACTTAAAAGATAGCCAACAGGTGATCACTCTGCTCCCCAAGTATGGTGCTGGCGTTTGGAGCAGTTCATTTTAATGACAGAATTTGCTGCAGCAGGTGATTACCATCAGTCCATTTCCTAGTGTATCCTTATGCCCTATGGAAGCTCACTAACTACTTATCACCTTTTTATAGCATATAAACTGTATTTCTAATTTTGAGAAAAAAGAAAAATATGTGCTATTATAAAGTACAGGCTTGTGACCAAAGGTTGTGCCATGATTGATAGATCCATTTCTCATTCCATAAATCCATTTCTCATTCTCATTCATTCATTTAGCACGTAGTATATTGTCACCCTGATTATTTAACTTATAGCAGAGTACATCATGAGAAACATTGGGCTGGAAGAAACACAAGCTGGAATCAAGATTTCTGGGAGAAATATCAATAATCTCAGATATGCACATGACACCACCCTTATGACAGAAAGTGAAGAGGAACTAAAAAGCCTCTTGAAAGTGAAAGAGGAGAGTGAAAAAGTTGGCTTAAAGCTCAATATTCAGAAAACTAAGATCATGGCATCTGGTCCCAACACTTCATGGGAAATAGATGGGCAAACAGTGGAAACAATGGCTGACTTGATTTTTTGGGGATCCAAAATCACTGCAGATGGTGATTGCAGTCGTGAAATTAAAAGACCCTTACTCCTTGGAAGGAAAGTTATGACCAACCTAGATAGCATATTCAAAAGCAGAGGGATTACTTTGCCAACAAAGGTCCATCTAGTCAAGGCTATGGTTTCTCCAGTGGTTGTGTATGGATGTGAGAGTTGGACTGTGAAGAAGGCTGAGTGCCAAAGAATTGATGCTTTTGAACTGTGGTGTTGGAGAAGACTCTTGAGAGTCCCTTGGACTGCAAGGAGATCCAACCAGTCCATTCTAAAGGAGATCAGCCCTGGGTGCTCTTTGGAAGGACTAATGCTAAAGCTGAAACTCCAATACTTTGGCCACCTCATGCGAAGAGTTAACTCATTGGAAAAGACTCTGATGCTGGGAGGGATTGAGGGCAGGAGGAGAAGGGGATGACAGAGGATGAGATGGCTGGATGGCATCACGGACTCGATGGACGTGAGTCTGAGTGAACTCCGGGAGATCAGGGAGTTCTGGTGTGTTGCAATTCATGGGGTCACAAAGAGTCTCATTCTAAAGGAGATCAGCCCTGGGTGCTCTTTGGAAGGACTAATGCTAAAGCTGAAACTCCAATACTTTGGCCACCTCATGCGAAGAGTTAACTCATTGGAAAAGACTCTGATGCTGGGAGGGATTGAGGGCAGGAGGAGAAGGGGATGACAGAGGATGAGATGGCTGGATGGCATCACGGACTCGATGGACGTGAGTCTGAGTGAACTCCGGGAGATCAGGGAGGCCTGGTGTGTTGCAATTCATGGGGTCACAAAGAGTCGGACATGACTGAGCGACTGAATTGAACTGAACTGAACTGATGCTAAGTGCTAAATAGCCTACTAGGCTCTGGGGATTCAGTAGTGACCAACATAGACATGATCACTGCTTCATGGAGTGTAAAGTTACTGAGTTCATTAATTTAGTCAACAGGTATTACTTTTTTTTTTAGTTAATTAATTTTAATTGGAGGATAAGTACTTTACAATTTTTGCCATACACTGACATGAATCAGCCACAGGTACACAAGTGGCCCCCATGCTGATCCCTCTCCCTGTCCCTCCCCACCTCATCCCTCTGGATTTTCTAGAGCACTGGCTTTGAGTACTCTGCTTCATACGTTGAACTTGCACTGGTCATCTGTTTTACATATGGTAATATACATGTTTCAATGCTATTCTCTCAAATCATCTCACCCTTGCCTTCTCCCACATAGTCCAATAGTCTGTTCTTTACATCTGTGTCTCTCTTTCTGCCTTGCATATAGGATCAATGTTACCATCTTTCTAAATTCTATATATATATGTATTAATATATCGTACTGGTGTTTCTCTTTCTGACTTAACTTCACTCTGTATAATAGGCTCTAGTTTCATCCACCTCATTAGAAATGACTCAAATGCATTCCTTTCTATAACTGTAATGCAGGTCAAGAAGCAACAGTTAGAACCGGACACGCAACAACAGACTGATTCCAAACTGGGAAAGGAGTACATCAAGACTGTATATTGTTACCCTGCTTATTTAACTTATATGCAGAGTATATCATGCAAAATGCTGGGCTGGATGAAGCACAAGCTGGAATCAAGATTGCAGGGAGAAATATCAATAACCTCAGATATGCAGATGACACCACCTTTATGGCAGAAAGTGAAAAGGAACTAAAGAGCCTCTTGATGAAAGTGAAAGAGGAGAGTGAAAAAATTGGCTTAAAGCTCAACATTCAGAAAGCTAAGATCATGGCATCTGGTCCCATCACTCATGACAAATAGATGGTGAAACAGTGAAAACAGTGACATACTTTATTTTTGTGGGCTCCAAAATCACTGCAGATGGTGACTGCTAAGCTAAGTCACTTCAGTCGTGCAACCCCATAAGATGGCAGCCTACCAGGCTCCCCCATCCCTGGGATTCTCCAGGCAAGAACACCAACCATGAAATTAAAAGATGCTTGCTCCTTGGAAGAAAAGTTGTGACCAACCTAGACAGCATATTAAAAAGCAGAGATATTACTTTGTCAACAAAGGTCTGTCTAGTTAAAGCTATGGTTTCTCTTGTAGTCATGCATGGATGCGAGAGTTGGACTCTAAAGAAGGCTGAGTGCTGAAGAATTGATGCTTTTGAGCTGTGGTGTTGGAGAAGACTCTTGACAGTCCCTTGGACTGCAAGGAGATCAAACCAGTCAATCCTAAAGGAAATCAGTCCTGAATATTCACTGGAATGACTGATGCTGAAGCTGAAACTCCAATACTTTGACCACCTGATGCAAAAAACTGATTCATTGGAAAAGACCCTGATGCTAGGAATGATTGAAGGCAGGAGAAGGGGATGACAGAGGATGAGATGGTTGGATGGCATCACTGACTCAATGGACATGAGTTTGAGCAAGCTCTGGGAGTTGGTGATGGATAGGGAGGCCTGGTGATCTGCAGTCCATGGGGTCACAAAGAGTTGGACATGACTAAACGACTGAACTGAATTTACTCAACAGATATTTCTTGAGTGCTACCACATGCCAGGCATTCTTCTGTAATGGAATATGCAAGTAAAAAGAAAAAAAAAAATCCTGACCTTGTTTTAACTTCTTCTCAGTGAGAAAGTCAAATAATAAGCATGGAGGAGAAGGGGATGACAGAGGATGAGATGGTTGGATGGCATCACTGACTCAATGGACATGAGTTTGAGCAAGCTCTGGGAGTTGGTGATGGATAGGGAGGCCTGGTGATCTGCAGTCCATGGGGTCACAAAGAGTTGGACATGACTAAACGACTGAACTGAATTTACTCAACAGATACTTCTTGAGTGCTACCACATGCCAGGCATTCTTCTGTAATGGAATATGCAAGTAAAAAGAAAAAAAAAAATCCTGACCTTGTTTTAACTTCTTCTCAGTGAGAAAGTCAAATAATAAGCACCAAACCCGATGAATAAGTGAGAAAATAATCTAGAAGATAAAAGTATCTTTTGAAAATATAGAGCAGAGAAAAGGAGCAGGAGTTGAGTCTGAGTGGTTGTAATTTAAATACATTGACATTGCATGCATGCTCAATCATGCTGGACTCTGCAACCCCATGGACTGTAACCTGCCAGGCTCCTCTATCCATGGGATTTCCCAGGCAAGAATACTGGAGTTGTCACACCGCCACTGAGATGTCTGAGTGAGGAGGGTGAAAGAACAAAGAAACAGACAAGGAACAACCATTGAGGTAGATGAAAACCTTGGTAGGCATGGTGCAGGGGAACCAAGGAGAGAAGGGCACCACGGAGGAGAAAGTATTCAACTGTGTCATATCTTGTGGCAAGACTCCACCACAAGATTTAGCATACTAAGGGAAAGACAAAAAAATCATTAAAAACATGATTAAAATCATGAAAGACCATTTCTAATGCATTGTTTTAGTAATATGTAGAATGTTTCTTTTCCCACACTTTCACAACATGCAAATATTAAATATTTAAAGGGAATTTAAAATATATAGATTGTTTTATTTTTCTTCAATTATGAAAGATACTTTTTTTTTTCTTTGCTTGGGAACTAATTTTTTTTATAAAGTATTCACATCTTTATTCTCCTTTTAAAGTATTAGCATGATTTTTCCTTGATTAAGAGAGCTCTTGATATAATGATGGTAACATTCTGTCTGTCATGTTTTACAGTCTGCAGTTTATCTTTCAATAATATCTTGGCTCTCAGAATTGTTTTACTTATTTCTGTAGTTCTCTCACTTGTTTTCTTTGTAAGTTTTTAACTTTTCATTTATGTTTTAGATGAATTTTGTAAATATATTTCCAGACTCAGTATTTCATATGTATGTATTGAATTCATGTATCAACATTATTTCCTGGTTATTTTATATTATCATTTAAAAATTTTATTCTATGATCTATCTAGAGTTTATTTTTAATGTATTTATCAGTATACCTTCATTTGACCAAAACACTAAAATATACTGGAGGGCAAAATAGTCCAAATGTGCATGTTATGTGATCAGCTTTATTATCTATACCTTCTCTGTTTTAAAACAGTTTCCCTTCAGGCATGTTGCAGTGTAGTTTTTCATTGAAGGAACACCAAATATTTGAACTTCAACAAATATAACTGAGGTCAATTCTGTCATACAGTCAAAGCAGATAGTTGCCTTAGGCAGCAAAAACATTCTACACATCAAATTCTTTAGGGATTGTTTTTAATGTAAGAAGCCAGAGGCAAGAAAATAAAAGGCATTTCCCATTTTGTCAAAAGAGAATTAAACCAGAATTTAATTATCTCTTAGAGTATTGTCTTTGGCACCTATATTCATGTTGATATTCCAGTAGGGCTGGAGGGTAAAGCTACATAAAATAGTAATGAACATTTTAGGAAACAATTTAGTGGCTACCCATTTCTTACAATTAAAGGATAAATATTAAGAGTGTTATTTTTATTGAAAAGAGATGTGTGTGTTTGTGTTCATGGAGATGAAAATGTGTATAAGAGAAAGCTTGCAAAATAAAATAGATAAGAAAAAGTTAATTTTTATCTCTAACTTGTCTCTTTCAATTAGAAGGCTCAAACCAAAAACAAACGATTGAAAATACGAAAATTCCGTCTTGCTTTATAATTTGATTTTTCCTAGACTAAGAAAATGGCAACCCACTCTAGTATTCTTGCTTGGAGAATCGTGTGGACAGAGGAGCCTGGGGGGGCTGCTGTCCATAGGGTTGCACAGAGTCGGACACGACTGAAGTAACTTAGCAGCAGTTAGCAACCTGAGGAATTAACAAGACTTTAAGATCAGTAATATTTCAAGTCTCTTTTTTAACTCTTGGACCCACTTAAGGCCTCTAAAAATCCACTCTGCCCTGGGCCTATGCCAAGGTGTTCAAGACTTTGTCAGGGTGTAATATGTAGCAGTGTTCACAAAGGAGTGTTGGGCTGTCTTGCTTCTGTCCGTCTAGGTACCACAGTCTCCCACTGGGTGTCACCAGACTCCGCTTGGTGCTTGTTTCCTTCCCAAGTGCTACAGCTTTGGTTCATAACCTTCTGTCAACTAGGCTGACACCAAAATGGAGGGAAGTGTAGAAAAATGTTTGTAGGGCAGAATGTGCTTTCTCCCTTCATGTTGCTGTTGATTAGAGGAGTTTCCTAGTAAATAGTTGCTTAGGCCTTCAGTGTCCAACAGAGCCTTTACTGAAATAATTCTTTCAGTCTCTTAGTTTCTCTTGTATTTCTCTTGGTCTTTTTAATGTTTCTATTGCTAGTATAGTCAAATATATTCAGTACTTCTTGAGCCCATGTTCTTCTAAGACTTAGATAAGGCAAATAAAGACAGATGAGGAAACCAATATGAATGATAGAATGGACCCTATGCTCAGAGTCAGCCCTCACTCACACTTTTCCCAGATCAAGCTGAAACTCAGAGTCTGGCCTTTGTCCTTCAGAGCAACTTTCCAACAGTGATTTCTATGCCAGACACACAAAAAGATGCTGTAGAAACAATGTTTCATGATTTTTCCAGACATAATCTGAGTCCTTAAAAACCAGGTGAGATTTTTTGCAATGAAATATTTTCATAACTGTGCCACCTCTGATCACATTTCTAAGTTCTGTCACTATAAAGGCAAATTATTCCAGCATCACATGCATGCATTTATCTGTAAATTTATGTATCTTTAGCATTTATCTGTCCTGTATATGAAATTCCTAACTAGCTCATAAGCTTCTTATAAACAAACATGTATGTATCTCTTTATAGGAAACATAATGGTAGGTAAAGGGTAATATTTAACCCTGAGTAAATTTCAATATGTTAAGATCTATTTTGTCAAATAGCTACCGGGGAGGGGAGACATTTTTTTAAAAAGAATATGTGTATACTTAGAACTTTGGGGTATTTATTTTCCCATTATCTGTAAAGTTTCTGCACATGAGGCTTCTCTCCCAGACATCTATGACTTAATATGCAAATATTGGTAATGTGCAGAATAAGATATATAGCCATAGTGAAATGGATATGACCTTACACAGGATATGAAGTATATTTAAAGAGTTTTCTGAGTGGCTTTTCAACCACGCATATTGTACTCTGTTAATACAATTGCTGCTAAGTGCTATTTTTATTGACAGCACAATATATTTAAGAAAGCCATTCAGAAGTTATGAGAGCTCACCTCTATTTTAACCCTGCAAGTTTGTCTTGGAATTCAGGCTTTATTGAGTGACCACTTTATCTGATCCAGCACTCTTCAGAATCTCAACATTGAATAGTTGCTGAATATATACTGATTATTCTAGCATTAGGAGTGTAAGAATTTCAAAAGTTTCTGTCACAGTGCTCTATGCTTACCCTCCAGATACCTCATATAATCTCTGCACCATAATGGAATGCATCATCTTTTTGAAACAAGAATGAACAGAAGTTAACAACACCCACTGATACTCATCTGGAAACTAAGACCTGGGTAAGGGGGTGTGGGTGGGGGACACTGACATAATTCTATACCCAACACTTATCTATTCTCAACACATTTTACCCCCTTTTTATAGATGATGTGTGTGCGTGCATGCTAGGTGACTTCAGTCATGTCCAGCTCTTTGCAATCCTAGGAACTGTAGCTGGCCAGGCTTCTCTGTCCATTGGGTTCTCCAGGCAAGAATACTGGACTGGGTTGCCATTTCTTCTTCTGGGGGATCTTCCCAAATCAGGGATCAAAATTGTGTCTTTTATGTCTCCTTCATTGGCAGACAGGTTCTTTACTGGTAACACCACCTGGGAAGCTCTTACAGGTGACACTAAACTCTGAAAGACCACACCCCTTGCCTAAGGACAGCAGCTCAGGACTCAGAAGCCATGCTCTTCCGAGCAGCTGCACACACTGTGCCCAAAACATACAGCCTTGCTAAAATGCAACAGAATTGAACGAACATTTAAAATGAAACAAGCTATCCAATGAGGCTTCAAACAAATAGATGCAAGATTGTAGAGAATTTATGTCTATACGATCCTAAAATTATATCTGATAGCTAATATTTATTGAATGTGTAGTGATATACTGGCATATTATATATTGTTTTCTTATTTTTATGACCACCTTATGGGTAGATATAACCTCAATTTACAGATGATAACACATCGTCAGGAGGGTTCAAGAATTTAAATAACATTTTTAAAGTCATATTTTACTAATAAGGTAACCAATGCCAGAGTTGTGAACTCTCTGACAGAATCCATGATATATCTCCACATCTTTGTTTACATTTTCTAGATTAGAAGAATAGTAAAAATCTCTCTCTTCCCCCAAAGCTTCTCTTTTCTCTATAATAGTCAGTTTATATGCAGAGTTACTAAATAAGGTTACCACATCATTTCTCATTATTTGTGTTCAGTTGTGCCTGACTCTTGGTGACTTCATGGACCATACCCCACCAGGTTCCTCTGTTCATGGAATTTTCCTGGAAAGAATACTGGAGCAGGTTGCCATTTCCTTCTCTAGGGGATCTTCCCAGACCCAGGCATCAAACCTGTGTCTCTTGTGTCTCTTTAATTGGCAGGTGGACTCTACCACTGTGCCACCCTGGGAAGCCCTTATTGTGTACCATACTCCCTCCTTTTCATTAAATCATTTGAGCCTACTGTCTGAATTAAAGAAAATGTAAGTTTTTTGCCTCTCTGAAATGTATGCGTGCCTTCATATATGTGCAGGTGTGTGTGTGTGTGTGTTTTCACTGTGATTTTCTGTGTGACCATGTTATGCTATTTCTCATCTGGGTGACTGTTTAAAAAGGCCAACTCTGGAAAAGGAGAAGGGCGAATATAACAAACAGGTTGCTTTCAGGGTAAGTGCTACAAGACCAAGTGGTTGGTTAGAGAAGATAGCAAAAAAGGAGAAATCGTAAACGCTGCTGAGGCTGTGACTCTTGGGAAACGGGAGATGGGCAGCTGGGTCGGTGATCCCGCTTACAAGAATGGAGGAATCCATTGATTCGCATTTGAGAGTGAAAATGAAGGCAGTGTTAGATAGCTTGAGTTTACATGGTGGGCCATTGAGTAAAGCCATCTAGCATATACAATTGGGTATTTGCAACTTGGGTGAAACTACCTAAACTACAGATAAAATTTTAGAAGACGTCTTAGTTAAAACATCCGTGAAAGGCATTATTCTAGTGCTTTAATTACAGTAACTTGTTTCACCCTCAACAAGATCCCCATATGATATGCAGTGGATTGAATAGTGTTGCCCTGAAACTCATGTCCTATTGGAACCTCAGAATGTGACCTTATTTGGAAACAGGGTCTTTGTAGATGCATTTAAGATGAGATCATACTTGATTAGGTATCAGATATTCTCGGTTCAGTGACTGATGTCCTCATAAGAAGAGGAGGGACATTCAGAGCCTCAGAGGGCAGGCTATGTGAAGACAAAAGCAGGGATTGGAGTTGTGCTGTCATATGCCAAGGGACAGCTGGGGCTGCCAGAAGCAGGAAGAAAAAGGAGGGATTCTTCCCTACAGCTCTTGGTGGGAACATGGCTTTGCTGATAATTTGATTTCAGACTTCTAGCCTCTTGAACTATGAGAAAATAAATTTCTGCTCTTTTAAGTCTCCAAGTATGTGGTAATTTGTTAAGGCAGCCCTACAAATCATATCCCTTATACATACAGTGAAAGTGACAAAAGGATTCAAGGGATTAGATCTGATAGCATACGTGAAGAAATTTGGATGGAGGTTTATAACATTGTACAGTGGTGATCAAAACCATTCCCAAGAAAAAAAAAATGCAAAAAGGCCAAATGGTTGCCTGAGGAGGCCTTACAGATTGCTGAGAAAAGAGAAGCAAAAGGCAAAGGAGAATAGGAAAAATATATCCATCTGAATGCAGAGTTCCAAAGAATAGCAAGGAGAGATAAGAAAGCCTTCCTCAGTGATCAATGCAAAGAAATAGAGGGAAACGACAGAATGGGAAAGATTAGAGATCTCTTCAAGAAAATTAGAGATACCAAGGTAACATTTCATACAAAGATGGGCACAATAAAGGGCAGAAATGGTATGGACTTAACAGAAGCAGAAGATATTAAGAAGTGGCAAGAATACACACAGAAGAACTATACAAAAACAATCTTTGTGACCCAGATAACCACGATGGTGTGATCACTCACCTAGAGCCAGATATCCTGAAATGCAAAGTCAAGTGGGCCTTAGGAAGTGTCACTATGAGCAATGCTAGTGGAGGTGATGGAATTCCAACTGAGCTACTTCAAATTCTCAGAGATGATGCTGTGAAAGTGCTGCACTCAATATGCCAGCAAATTTGGAAAACTGAACAGTGGCCACAGGACTGGAAAAGGTCCATTTTCATCCCAATCCCAAAGAAAGGCAATGCCAAAGAATGCTCAAACTACCACACATTGCATTTATCTCACAAGCTAGCAAAGTAATGCTTAAAATCCTCCAAGCTAGGCTTCAACAGTATGTGAACTGAGAAATTCCAGACGTTCAAGCTGTATTTAGAAAAGCCAGAGGAACTAGAGATCAAATTGCCAATATCCATTGAATCATAGAAAAAGCAAGAGAGTTCCAGAAAAACATCTGCTTCTGCTTCATTGACTGTTCTAAAGCCTTTGACTGGGTGGATCACAACAAAATGTGGAAAATTCTGAAAGAGATGGGAACACCAGACCACCTGACCTCCCTCCTGTTAAAACTGTATGCAAGTCAAGAAGCATCAGTTAGAACCAGACATGGAACAACAGACTGGTTCCAAATTGGGAAAGGAAGATGTCAAGGCTGTTTACTGTCACCTTGCTTATTTAACTTATATGCAGGGTACATCATGCAAAATGCCAGACTGGATGGAGCAGAAGCTGGAATCAAGGTGGCAGGGAGAAATATCAATAACCTCAGATATGCAGATGACACCACCCTTATGGCGGAAAGCAAAGAGAATCTAAAGAGCTTCTTGATGAAAGTGAAAGAAGAGAGTGAGAAAGGTGGCTTAAAACTCAAGATTCAAAAAACTAAGATTATGGCATCTAGTCCCATCACTTCATGGCAAGTAGATAGGGAAACAATGGAAACAGTTATTTTCTTGGGCTCCAAAATCATTGCAAATGGTGACTGTAGCCTTGAAATTAAAAGACATTTGCTGTTTGGAAGGAAAGCTATGAGAAACCTAGACAGCATATTAAAAAGCATATTAAAGACTTTTGCCAACAAAGGTCTGTCTAGTCAAAGCTATGGTTTTTCCAATAGTCATGTATGGATGTGAGAGTTAGACTATAAAGAAAGCTGAGCGCTGAAGAATTGATGCTTTTGAACTGTGGTGTTGGAGAAAACTCTTGAGAGTCCCTTGGACTACAAGGAGATCAAACCAGTCAATCCTAGAGGAAATCAGTTCTGAATGTTCACTGGACGGACTGATGCTGAAGCGAAACTCCAGTACTTTGGCCACCTGATGTGAAGAACTGACTCATTGGAAAAGACCCTGATGCTGGGAAAGATTGAAGGTAGGAGGAGAAGGGGATGACAGAGGATGATGAGATGGTTGGACGGCATCACCAACCTAATGGACATGAGTGAGCAAACTCCAAGAGTTGTTGATGGACAGGGAAACCTGACTTGCTGTAGTCATGGGTTTGCAAAAAGTCAAACATGACTGAGTGACTGAATGGAAATGAACTGAAAAAAACATATTAAGGGTATACTTTTATACCACACTTTTATAAGTGAAGAAAGTGAAGCACAGATGTGGAGTCCCATGTACTCTCTCAAGGTCAGACAGCTAAGTAGAGCTAGAATCCAAATGCAGATGTTCTGGCTTTATATATTTGCACTCAACCACCACCTGTACTCCTCTATTATTTTTTATTACCTGATAATAAAGAGTAACCTAGCCTATGTACATAGAACTAGAGATAGCACAGTATTCCCTGGAGGCAGACAGTCAGTCGCTCAGAATACATAAATGTTAGGCTTAAACCACTTTTCCCTATCTAGTTATTTGATTATAAAACCATTGTTTACTGTCTTGTCAAAACCTAATATACTAAAATAAACACATTTACTGTATATAGAGTCAAAGAGACCTATCAAAGATATGCATTTATTTGTAATAATCTATGACAGCATCTATAACTCATTATCTAAATCCTCTTCAGCAGAATATGCTGTTTACCTACCTTCTTTTATAGCCAATGTAATAGGTTTCTGGGACCCACAATTCTGTAAAGTCAACTACATTTTCTTATCTTCATATTAAAAAATGAATGGGTTTGGATCATAGATTCTCTAAGTATTTATTTCTTTCAATAAAAATTCTATGTTTTATATGATTGAACACATGTTTTATGGCCACAGTTTCAGAATTTTTAGAAGGGAAGCTACTTTTCTTCCATATTTATTCAGTTCACTGGGGTAGAAAACCTATACTTCTCAGGAATATGTTAACTATGTTAGTATGCATCTGCTACATGCCAGACACTTATACATACATACATTTCTTTAACCCTCACAAAGACTGAGAATTTTATCACCAAATTACTGATGGGAACAAGAGAGAACAGAGAGGACAAGTAACGAGGAATGCCACGCAGATTTTTAATTATCAGATCTGGGATTTAAGCCTATGTTTCTCTGATTCTCATCCTCTCTCTATTTCAGCTACTTTTTGCCTAGATCATGTAAAGATGGTCACCAATGCCATAAAGATGAGATGCACAGGATTTTAATTGGTCAGTTTGAAAAAGATGTTCATTTCTTTACATCTTTTATTTTACACTCCCATAGATGGAGTAAAGGTAACTTAAGGCTGCCTAATGGATAGATGGAACTACTTAAGTGGAGCTGATAGACTCATAAAGCTTTCTCTGATTATAGTTCAGAAAAATTGCCATTGTTCTAAAGCTTGTTTTTTATTGCAAAAAGTAACAGTATAGACACACATAATGGTAAAATAATTAAAGACAGATGGTGGGGAAGGTGGCTTACAGTTTAAGAAAAATAAAAATTAGAAGTCTCTCTGTTGCTTATTTCTTTAGTTTAACACCACTGGGTATCTAAAATTACATTTCTTTCTCCTAAGAGGATCTAGTTCAGGAAAACTATTACTACTTGTGCTTTTTAAACTCCATAAACCAGCAGAGGGAGCCATAGTGTCATAAGCAGTTTGTTCTTTTTTAAATGATGTAATAAGCACCTAATGTGAAGCTCTTCTTTCTGGTTTCACTGCCAATGAGAAAATACAACCCCCTTCGCCCACATAGTGTTTATTTAAGGAATCAAAACGTCCTAGGGGGATCCATTGGCCAATTACCAGGGGTAGAACAGAACAGTATTTACACGGCACCACACATGCACACACTGGAGTGGCTCCGTGGGATCTGTAATTATATAATTACATGAAAAAATATATTTGTCTTAGGGATCAGAAGGGATTAAAATGCCTTTCTAGAAAATGAAGGATGCTAATATAAATCAAAGAATTCTTTGATTTGACCTTACAGGTAAAACAGGGGACCTGTGGTGATTCAACAATTAAACACAATAAGATGAAAGAAAGCTTTGGCATTGACAACTGGAACCTGTGGTATTTACTTTCAGAGTATTTTTCATCACTAATTTCAGTGAGTTCATATGTTAATTAAAATTAATTTGCACTAACATTACGACTATGTGTGTGTTTCTCCAGTTTATCTTAGTTCAGCTCTTAGAAAATGTATCTTAACTCCCTCAAAAAATCATTTAAATTTGTTTATGACATTTAAAGTGTTAATAAACAAATAGTTTATTTTAGCAGTGTTTAAGTTAGGTGAAACTTAAAGTGTATTTTGCCATGCTTTGGGGTTCTTTGCTATAAGGAGAGTTTTAGTTTTGCTTTATTAAGCATGTATTCATATTTTATGTCTTTGAAACTTTGAAAGTAGACTAGATTTATTTGTGTGTTTTCATTAATTCTAGAATGCATCTGCATGTCCAGGTAATTATAGAAAGTTAATTAAATAATCAAATGACACTTTGCCTACTCTTGTCTAAGAAAGCCCAAGGAAGGAAGGTGAAGTTGCTCAGTCGTGTCCGACTCTTTGCAACCCCGTGGACTGTAACCTACTAGGCTTCTCCAGGGGATCAAACCCGGGTCTCCCGCATTGGAGGCAGACACTTTAACCTCTGAGCCACCAGGGAAGCCGTAAGAAAGCCCAAAGTAAAATTAATTATATTATTGTTTTTCACAGTGTTGAAGATGACCTTCCCCTGTGGTTCAGACAGTAAAGAATCTGCCTGCAACCCAGGAGATCTGAGTTCAATCCCTGGGTGGGGAAGTTCTGGAGAAGGGGATGGTAACCCACATCAGTATTCTGGCCTGGAGAATCCAATGGACAGAGGAGCCTGATGGGCTGCAGTTCCCGGGGTCACAAAGAGTTGGTCACGACTGAGCGACTAACACTTTTCATTTTCAAGATGAGTAAGTTTTAGTGCAGGTTTCCCAAGTGGCACAGTGGTAAGAATCTGCCTGTCAGTGCAGTAGGATCAAGAGACTTGGATTTGATCCCTGGGTTGGGAGGATCCCTTAGCAACCAACTCCAGTATTCTTGCCTGGAAAATTCTATGGACAGAGGAGCCTGGTGGGGTACAGCCCATGGGGTCACAAAGAGTGGGACACGACTGAACGGCTGAGTGCACTCACAGACACACTGTGTGCCTTCAATTCAGTTCAGTCGCTCAGTCATGTCCGACTCTTTGTGACCCCATGAACCACAGCATGCCAGGCCTCCCTGTCCATCACCAACTCCCAGAGTCCATCCAAACTCATGTCCATTGAGTTGGTGATGCCATCCAACCACTTTATCCTCTGTCATCCCCTTCTCCTCCTGCCCTTAATCTTTCCCAGCATCAGGGTCTTTTCAAATGAGTTAGCTCTGCACATCAGGTGCCCAAAATAGTGGAGTTTCAGCCTCAGCATCAGTCCTTCTAATGAATACCCAAGACTGATCTCCTTTAGGTTGAACTAGTTGGATCTCCTTACAGTCCAAGGGACTCTCAAGAGTCTTCTCCAACACCACAGTTCACAAACATGAGTCAACGTTTGCCTTAGTCCCACCAAAAACTCCAAGATTAGTACAAAGTAGTATGTAGAGATCAGTATTATCAAATAGCCTAAGAACCTTTGGCAAACAAATCTCTGTCCCATATATCTTCATGCTAGGATTTACAGATGCGTTATATAAAATCTAGTTGAGTTGCTTAATAGTATAAAAATTGTGATGTCAAAGAAAATAGCATAAATACAATATCACAGGCATATATAATTGGGAAAGATTAATAGAAGAATATTTTGGAAGTAATCGTTGCACAAGGGCTAATGAATTTATTGTTTAGAGGGAATTACACCAAGGAGTAAATAATAGTAGGGTTAGATGACTTAGGAGAGCTCTGATAAACTACATTAACCATTAGGGCTTAAAGCATGGAAGAGGAGAAATGTAGGAACTCTCTGATCCAGTACTCTTTCCTTCCATTCTCAAATCTGATTATTAAATATATTACTCCTTCTATAACATCAAAAGTAAGGACAATTATCTTTTACTTCAATGAATGGAGGGGGAGGAGTTTCCTTCTTGCCCCATTCTTCTAGAAGTTCAGAATCCTTTAGAGACATTAAGAACTGTCCCAGAAGATCCAGACTAATTCCCAGCCTGGTGGAGGATGATGGCTATAGGCTGATGACAAGCACATAGCTTTCAGAATGGTTGGAACTAGAACGCTGAGATTCCCAAAATATCACTGTGTTGTCTTACCACCAACTAATCAAAAAGTCCACAAACTGAACATGCATCCTACAGCCCTCTCCTCTGACATTGTCTTTAAAAACCCTTAACTGAAAGCCATTGAGGAGCTGGAGATTTTTAAACATGAACTGTTTGATCTCCTTGTTAGAATCCGTGCAAAAATCTCTTACTTTGAAAATATCAACTATCTGAATTTGGTTTTGTGCTCCACAGGACATGAGCCCTTGTTCAATAGCAGTCATTCACAGGTAATTTTCAGCACATGAAGTATATTTATTTTTCACTGAACTACTATAGATTGAGGCAGAACTGATAATCTAGAGATCATCAAATGAGCCCCAAATGGAAGCTCTCTTCAGAATTTGAACTAGGATCACTAGACTTCATAGTCTCAATGAAATTGTTGGGGGAATATGTAATTTGCTCAGTTCTCTCTGGCTGCAGCAAAAATTTGAAGCGACAGATGGACCAGTGTTATAGCTCAGTTACAGCTCAGTTTAAACTGCGGACCAGTGTTACAGCTCAGTTTTATTTGGCAAGCAACAGAAAATACATCCTCAAGGCATGAAGGCAGGCCAACTCTAAAGAAGCGAAGAGAAGCGAGAGGCCAATTTTGCCTCCTTTTTATATGTATTTTCTTCTCCCCTTGAGCCTGCCCTGTGTTAGTTGGGCCAGCCAAGAGGGCCGTTGTTTCATCTGAGGTTCTCACTCAGGTCCTTGGACCTTCCTTTGTTTTATTTTTGCAGACTTTTTCCTTTTTTGTCTTTTAGCCACCACTATTTTGGACTCCTTTTTCCTAGTCTAACTACCTAACAAAATGGACATAGTGTCCTACGTAGGGTGAAAAATCAACAAAAATTTAAGTTAGTTGAAATATTTCTCCAACTATCATAGTATGGGAGAATAATTTATTATTACTCTAATTATTCATTATTTTCTGAATAATCAACAAAGCATTTTAATGTGGTGTAAAATGGAACACCTCCTGTCACATCAATAAACAGGATGTAACAGCCATCAGCGATTTCAGGCCTCCCAAATGTGAGTGAAGGCTCCCAAAAGGATAACAATGCCTGAGATCCAGCCAGTGCTGCCACCCTCCATGATGATTGCTGAGGAGCTCAGGGTGGGGGATGTGAAAGAAAAAAAAAAAAACAATTTGCTGGCCCCAGATAGCTGAGATGCATGTAAAAGGAATGACTTTAATGATCCCAGACTCTTACATCTACCCATGCATAGAAGAATGTTAAATTCCTTGAGATATCTGGTTTTCCTTAACTAGCAGTACTCTTTGATATTCAGATTGCTTGCCATCTTTGTTGCAAACTTCTATACATCCTGATTCCTTCCCTCACCTCCTCACAGCATTCTCCCAGGGTTGAAGTCCTAACATTTCCACCAAATAAAATAACTCCTTACTTTCAGGTTGTGACTAAATTTTTTAGTCAACAGTGGTCATTTGTGACAGCATATCACTATGGCCTTGGCAATTTGGCTCAGGAGTTCACTACTCCAAAATGAAAAATCACAATATTTTTTAATGTTTTAGCATAATACTTCCAATTTTCCAAACAAAATGAAATATTTTGTAGGGACAGGAAGAAATCAGAAGCCAGTCTTTACCTTTAGATTTCTGAGAAAGATTATTTTTAATAATTTTTAAATTTTATTTTTGGCTGTGATGGGTCTTCACTGCTCTGTGGGCTTTTCTCTAGTTGTGGTGAGCAGAGTGTCAACTACAAATTGGCTCAGATGGTAGAGAGTCCACTTGGAATGCAGGGACCCAGATTCGATCCCTGAGTCAGGAAGATCCCCTGGAGAAGGAAATGGCAACCCACTCCAGTATTCTTGCCTGAAGAATTGGAGCCTGGTGGGCTATAGTCCATGGGATCACAAAGAGTAGGACACAACTGAGCAGCTAACTCTTTCAACTTTCTTTTCAAGAGCATTTGCCAGCAACTGAACAACAACAATGGCATTTGCCATCTGCTTCTGTAGAGATTGAACCCTGTTCTGCTGCAGCTGTTGATGTTCAACACCCTCTGCAGGACTTCAGAGTGGAGTGAGGCACTCTGTGCTCCAGGCAACGGATGGAACAGGTCTTTAGATATTGGATATTTTCAGGAACTGATTTCATGATCCCAATCCTTGCATCTCTTCATATCTAGAAAATGACTAAAATCCGTTTATGGTGACATCAGCTCCTCCTGACTAACAGAAAATTTGTAACGTAAGTGCTTGATTGCATTGGACTCCCCCTTCACCACAATCTTATATATTGACCTTCCCCCACCGCCTCTTTGGAGCAGTCTCTCAGGGCTAAGGTGCTGTCTCCCTGGCTGCAGTCCTCATTTTGCCCAAATAAAACTTACCTCACAACTCTCAAGTTGTGCATCTTTTCAGTTGACTGGGGGCTACTCTCTAGTTGCAGTGTGTGGACTTATTGCAGTGGCTTCTCTTGTTGTGGAGCATACATGGGCTCTAGGGCGCCCAGGCTTCAGTAGTTTCAGCATGTGGGCTCAATAGTTGCAGCTCCTGCACTCTAGGGCACAGGCTCAAAAGATGTGGCACAAGTGTGGCACAAGTTGTAGCTCTGCAGCATGTGGGATCTTTCCAGACCAGAGATCAAACCCATGTCTTGTGCATTGGCAGGCAGATTCCTTACCACTGAGTTACCAGGGAAGCCCTCTGGAAAGATTTTTAAAGAAATCTCCACTACATGTTAGAAGGTAAGGTGTTGACTGAGGCAAAATTGTTAAATAGGCCAAGTTTGTTTGCACATCCTTCCCAGTGTTCTTGAATACTAGAGCACCAGTTCATGAGCCACTGAGCTTGAGACCCATTACCTGTCAATCACACCCTTCCTAACTCTGCAGCCACTGTAAAATATTTTAAGAGTGAGCATCAAGGCTTCAGAAAAAGAATGAGAGGGCATTCACACTTGCATTTTTGTGCACTGTGGAGTGTGTACATACCACACTGAGTAGGAGCTCTTAAAAAAAAAGTGAGACTTAAAATTTTGCATTACATACTTTCACTTTCCTGTCTTTTAAAGTGCATATGACATTAAAAATAATACAGCATTTTTTTCTGAGTGATTTCAGGTCATTGTTTTGGTCATCTTTTCCTGCACAGTGGTGTAACTGTAAATTTGTAGTGTTTCTGCTTCTTCCCTCCTCAGACAGCCGGTGCTCACATCTCTTGCCGTCATTTTAATTGTTTCTATAGCTTACTTCTTTTTCTTTTTAATTTGCTTCTAGACTGCTGGGGTCTAGGAGGACCAATATGCTTTTAAAAATTAAATATTTAATAATAGACTAAGCAATAGCCTTGGAGTCAGAGAGGAAAAATGATGCCAATTCCAGCCCCCAGAGTCCTTTATCAATTGTAGTCTATCTGTATTTAAAGCTGAGATTGTCGTGTTATATCAAGGTAAGCATGTGAGAACTTTGCTATAAGATAGCCTGTTGGAAGTCATTAAGATCACCTTAAGTTTGGTTTTGAGAATAAATCTTACAAAGTTATGCAAGAATGCAGTGAATAAAATTTCTGTCAAGGAAAAAAAAGATAGCTTCAGCTTACCTACCAAGGATAACATCTTGGCCCCTATTGGCAATTATACCAGAAATAAAGAGATGTAGAACGACACAGATCATAAATGCAGTGCTTGTAATTTTATGTGTGGGCTTACTGATTTCCTGAAACTAGTCTTTGGACACTCGTACTTCTGTTTGGTGTTTTTATCTCTTAATGAAAAAACTAACATTCCTCAGAATTTGACCTAGAATGTTTCAGAATTTGACAGTTCATTTGTTTAACACACCGTCAGAATTTTGCATAGAGTTCAAGTTTAATTCATTTGTTTAACACACCACTCAGAGTTTTGCATAGAGTTCAAGTTTAATAATTATTTGTATATTGATTGGCAGCAATGCTGATATCTTTACTGTCCCATAATACACACTCCATAGAAAGAATGCAACCTATTCTGACAACTGAAACACAGGGTACTTTCTCATGAGGACCTACTGAGAAAGAAATTAATGAAACTATTTTTAAAGTTATCTTGTGATCAGATTATTTTGGGGGGTTCAGATAAGAATATGTGATTTTAAAAGGTAGATTGTTTAGAAGAGTTTCATAGCCCAGCACAAGTTTGTAAGAAGACCAAGGATGAGATGGCTGGATGGCATCACTGACTCAATGGACGCGAGTCTGAGTGAACTCCGGGGGTTGGTGATGGACAGGGAGGCCTGGCGTGCTGCGATTCATGGGATCGCAAAGAGTCGGACATGACTGAGCGACTGAACTGAACTGAACCCTATCTTAAATTCATCCCACTAAGAACCAATTCTTCAATTTATTTTAACATTTTAATTTTATAACACATTTCTATTGGATTTCCATTAATGTAATTTGGAAGATACTCTGATGAGTATTTCAATTTCTCACAGCTCAAATATTATTTAGAAAGTCAAAATGCATTAAAGCAAGAGAAAAAGAGGTTGGTGCTAGTTTTTAGCCATCTTGCATAAATAAGAGCAATGGAAACAGGCAGATGGACTCAGGCAAATAAAATCTGGTGTAGACTGATTTTTAGAAGTTAACTCTGTGAATCAGCTTCTTAATCCTTTTCCCTCTTCCTGATATTTTCAAAGCACTCAACAAGGTAACATACTAAGTACTCTTAAAAATTGTCCAAAAGCACTCTGTTTTCTCAGGATAAAATCCCAGCTCCTAAGCACCTGGCACACAGGACTTTGACCAAGTCCCCAGCATCTCTCCATGTTCCTTCCTCCACAGTCTTCATCCCCAGGGTCACAGTGTTCCAGGCTCACCTGCTCCCCAAGTTCTGTGCCTCTGAAACTGCTCAACCCTTTCCCTGGAATCCACCCCACGGGCTTCTTTTCTCTATGAAAATCTTATTCATCCCTCAACTGACAGAGAAGGTACATATCTCTTGTAGTCTTTGCTATTTGTGACAGAGTTTCCTAGTGGTTTCCTCTTCCATACTCAAATAGCATTGTCCACATCAATCTTACGGAAATTATCATTGCTGTTTTCACATAGCTTTCTTTTCCATTTGATGATGTTTTTTCTGTGGCAAGGACTGTGTTTAGCTCAGATTCAACCAAAAGAACTTCAATGCGTTACCTGCCTGACTAACACTAAGCATCTTATAAATGTTTGTAGAATGAGTGAGGGTGAGTGAGTGAGTAAATAAACAAGTGACTGAAACAGAAATCAGAAATGTATAATTTTTTAAATGCAGGTAAAATGAAACTGTTAAACTAACATTTTTAAACCAGAAAGATTATTCAGTCACTGATTCAGCATTTGCTAAGAGTCCTCAGAAATGCAAATGAAAAACATAAGAATACTCCTTAAAGACAAAAGGACATTGGCCCTGTTTCCAAGGAATTCAGTCTAGCTAGAATGGATTACCGTACCATGCACACAAAAGGTAGGTATAGTGCATTCTGAATCTCATAAAGGAAAGGATTTAGAAGTAGGGGGCTGAGAGAGAGGACGTTTATGCAAGTGAAGCTACAGAAGAAACGTGGAGGCCAGAAACCACTGTTGTTTTCGAGGAATTTAAATGTAGCTCAGCATTGCTGCAGTTTGAGATGAAAGGAGATGAGGTGGGAGGCAGGGCTACACAGGGAGGAGGGGCCAGATCATAAACAGCCCTGCAAATTATTTCCAGTGCTTTGTCCTAAAGGGATGGGTGTGCATTTGAAGGGTTGTAAACAAAAATTCACAGCGTCAGATGTGTGTGGTCAGCTCTCAGGGGTGGGGATAGGCAGATTGGAGACAGAGAATATTAAGGCAAATTTACTTTGAGTACATTGTTACATATAGGTCTATATGTGAGTTTAAATATAAAAATTATGTAGGAACTTTTGTATAAAAGATTTTGTAAAAACTTCATTAAGTTGTAAGGCTGAAGGATCTTTGGATTTTAATTAGGGCAAATAGGATCTATGGGTCAATGGGAAAAATAGTCACTAACTGACCTTGTAAAGGAGAGTGACATTAAACATGAGAACCCTGCTCTTCTGTGAGCCTCTCTTTCCTCTAAAATAAAAGATCCTACTTGGTTTCCTATAAAAAATAAACTATACAAAAATACATTGTGTATGCTGAAGCACTGCACAAATATAGGGTATTTAAACATTGCTCTTTAAGATCTTTAAGTAAAGCAAACTGCTAGTCTCCAAGAAACCTGTTACCAATTCTGCACCTATGAAGAGGCAGTACAAATCTCATCCCAGAAAACACCAGGGGACAACACTGTATTAGGTATTAAATGAAGGAAGACAAGCCCTACAGACAACAGCTGCCTGCACTACTAATAGGCATTGTTGTTTTGTTTTTTCCTTCCTGGAACTCCCACTAGCGTTGATAAGCGTGGAGTGGGTATATCTTAGCATGCTGATAGTGTGGCATTAACCCTCCAACGCACTAATGGATATAATGCACATACACTTAGCAGAGCAGGAGAGAGATTTCTCTACCTTTAGTAACTATGTACTGATATAAACATGTATTTTACAGTATAGTGATTCAAACAAAAATGGTAAATTGAGGGCTCCTTGAAGAAATAGCTGATTCTCTCAGAGTGGGGCAGAAAATATACAAATGAGCCTAGAGTGTCTTGTAGTGTCAGAAAGTACGAATATGCTAAAACAAACAAAAAATGCTGTAATAATGGTGAGAGCAACAAAATAAAGTAGTACGAGTTGTAACCTAGAGTATTAAATAAATATCCATGCATTTGCGCTGATGAAAATAAATGATTGAATAAGTAAATAAATGGAGGAGGTGACAAATGTTCCATGCAAAATGGATTCCAAATAGTTATTTATTTGTAATTTAGTCTAAAAATTTATTTACAAAATAATTTTATGTAGATACTTTTTCCCAAGGAGGTGGCATAAAACTTCCCACTCCTTGAGTGTGAACTACACATAGTGACTTCTTTCCAAAGTAAAAAATATGGAAAAGAGATTAGAAAACAAAAACAAAACTACTGTGTAGTGGGGAGACACTGGGCAACCACCTCAGCCAAGTTGATCAAGGTCAACATCAACAGTGATAAGTCTGGTTCATAGCATGTACCCTTGATATCATGTGATGAAATGCTCACTTTATATCTACAGTCTTTCTCCTCAAAACCCACAACCCCAGTCTGGTTATGAGAAAAACATCAGACAAATCCCTTTAGAGGGATATTCCAGAACATAACTGACCAGTACTCCTCAAAACTGTCAAGGTCATTAGAAACAAGGAAATTCTGAGACTGTCAGAACCAAGAAAAGCCTAAGGAAACATGATAATAAAGTTAAGGTGGTATCCTGGATGGGTTCCTATATCAGAAAAAGGACATTAGGCAAAAGCTAAACAAATGTAAATAAAATATGGACCTTAGTTAATAATAATGAATCAATATTGGTTTGGTAATTGTAAAAAATGTACCATATTTATATGATATGTACATCATAGGAAAAACTGGATATAGTATATATGGGAACTCTCTGTATTATCAGTTTTTCTGTAAATCTAACACTGTTCTAAAATACAGAGTTTATTTTTAAAATAGTATAATTTGAGTTGGAATTTACTGTGTTTTAAAAAAACATTATTGAGAGGAAAGATATGAACCAGACTTTTAAAAATGGAATCAAATGCACAAGGATTTCCAAATGCATTTAAAAGTGATGTCTATATAGTCCATTAGTGGAGCCTTTTTAGACTGCATGACAGCAAAGTAATTTGTGATAATCCACATAGGATTTAACTGTCTACATTATGGTATCATCTTAAATGTTTTGTGAGTTTATGTGAACAGAATGAAAATAGGGAGCAGTGTGTTCTACATTTCCATGACACAGTCCATTTAACTCTGCAGCATTTGTAAACATGACTCTTCCTTCTATAATCTAAAGGGCTTCACCCTCTGGTTCCCCCAGATGTAGTGTGAGTCTCCTCACCTCCACTGATAACTGCTCAAATCCCTGTACAAGGATTTACCATGGTGTGCTCTAGCTGGCCACTTGTGTGTTGCTTTTCCAGACTGGTCTCTCAGGAGGGGTAGATTTTGCCTTGACTCTCTGCAGCCACATAGCTTTAAGGCCATGCCTGATGTGTGGCAGTATATTTTTACTGCTTATACAACTGAATTTTACCATTTTCAGACTTGGGGAAAATGTAGAGATACTGGGTCTTGGTTTATCTGTTCCAACTAAATACAAAAGTTCATCTCTTCCCCTACTTCTAAGATAGGAAGCCATTTTAAAAGTTGTATGTTATTTAAACAGAAGAATATAAATGTAAAAGATAAGATTAAAATAAGTGTAAATTTATACAGACACACGAATGGAACCATATTGATGAACAGTGGTTTCCGTATCAAAGTTTAATTAGCACCACATGAGATTAAGTTTCCGGTCTCAAATTTCGAACTGGCAGTTTAATCTCAAGAATCTTTCAGTCTTTCAACCTAATAATCTATGACAATGCTATAAAATATTAAATGCACTCATACTTGCTGACATTTTCCTCTTATATCACTCTCTCTCAGTGTTGATCTCAGAAGACAGCTTACTGACTTTCAAGAAAGATACATTCTCAGGTCAGTTCTCCAATCTGACCCAACCTTCTGAATTCAAAGAAATGAGGAAAAGATTAACACAGAACTTCATGAAAGAAACTGAAGAGACGTGAAGGAAGTAGATTTAGAAATAGAAGCAGATTTGTTTTTTAAAAAAAAAAAAAACACAACAAAATTTGTATATATTTAGAATGTTCTGTGTTATCTAGAAATCTGTTAAAATGTTTCTTGAGTTGCATAAATAAACCCCACCCTATGCAGTAAATAAACTGAGCCAGTGTGGACAAAAAAGCCAAGATTTAGAAAGGCAAATGTGATGGATACCTGGAGAACAACCACAGAGGAAAAGAAATGTTTTAAAAAAGGAATGCAATGTGGTGAAGATACTCTGATGAAAAGCCAAAAGATCTTGTTATCTTCTCTCCCTGAATTTTGAACATGCAGAGGGTGATGAAAATAGGATATTATGGCTGGTCTATTCCTCTTGAGAATTTTTGTTTTTCCGCACAGTTATAAGAGGATTCCAATTCAGGAAGAGTGAAATTGATCATAATTCTATATAATCATTTTTAGCCTACCTACATTGCCAAATTATAGGCTGCATTTATATGATTTTCTGGTCATCCATCTGACTAGAAATGTTTATCGTATGATCTTGTTTAGCACTTTTTTTTAAAAAAAAAAAAACACAACAAAATTTGTATATATTTAGAATGTTCTGTGTTATCTAGAAATCTGTTAAAATGTTTCTTGAGTTGCATAAATAAACCCCACCCTATGCAGTAAATAAACTGAGCCAGTGTGGACAAAAAAGCCAAGATTTAGAAAGGCAAATGTGATGGATACCTGGAGAACAACCACAGAGGAAAAGAAATGTTTTAAAAAAGGAATGCAATGTGGTGAAGATACTCTGTGAAAAGCCAAAAGATCTTGTTATCTTCTCTCCCTGAATTTTGAACATGCAGAGGGTGATGAAAATAGGATATTATGGCTGGTCTATTCCTCTTGAGAATTTTTGTTTTTCCGCACAGTTATAAGAGGATTCCAATTCAGGAAGAGTGAAATTGATCATAATTCTATATAATCATTTTTAGCCTACCTACATTGCCAAATTATAGGCTGCATTTATATGATTTTCTGGTCATCCATCTGACTAGAAATGTTTATCGTATGATCTTGTTTAGCACTCCAAATTGACCATTAACCATCACTTTGTTCTTATGCTTTTTTGAAATGTGGTGGTGAAGTCGCTCAGTCGTGTCCGACTCTTTGCGACCCCGTGGACTGTAACCTACTAGGCTTCTCCGTCCAGGGGATTCTCCAGGCAAGAATACTGGAGTGGATTGCCATTTCCTTCTCCAGGGGATCTTCCCAACCCAGGAAATATAGTATTTATTTAATTTAAACATTACTGCTTCTGCTGCTGCTGTTGCTGCTGCTAAGTCTCTTCAGTCATGTCCAACTCTGTGCGACCCCATAGACAGCAGCCCACTAAGGTTACCCCGTCCCTGGGATTCTCCAGGCAAGACTGGAGTGGGTTGCCATTTCCTTCTCCAATGCATGAAAGTGAAAAGTGAAAGTGAAGTCGCTCAGTCGTGTCCGACTCTTCGCGACCCCGTGGACTGCAGCCTACCAGGCTCCTCCATCCATGGGATTTTTCAGGCAAGAGTACTGAAGTGGGGTGCCATCGCCTTTTCTGAGTGCCTCTGAGAGGACTATTAAGTCGGCTGGGGAAAAGAGGGATGTGGTGTCTGAGAGGAGGAGGCTGGTGAAAGGAAGCAAAGAATTTTGTTACAAAGTAAGTAAAAGGTCTAAGACCAGCTCCGCAAGTCTACCTGAGACTGGTACAAGTAAAAGTGGAGTGAATGTTGCAAGGTTTGGTTGTCCACATGCCTACTAGGATCAGGCACCTCTAACCCTGACTCTTCAGTTCCTCTGGGAAGAGTGCACAGCTCTGGCAATGTTTTATTCATCTCCAAGACCTTTCATCCCTCCTTGGTCTCACCACTGGGCTTCATTCTGCCATTCTGCAGAATCAGGGGAAACAAGGAGGTGTGTGCCTGACTCTAAATTCAAGATTCAAATAATTACTCAAAATAAATCTTAACACGGCTGTTTTTTAGTCACTACGTCATGACCAACACTTTTGTGACCCCAGGAACTGTAGCCCCCTGGGTCCCCTAACCATGGGATTTCCCAAGCAAGAATACTGGAGTGGGCTGCCTTCTCCTTCACCAGGGGATCTTCCTGACCAAGGGATCAAACTTGCACCTTTTGCATTGACAGGCAGATCGTTTACCACTGAGCCACCCAGGAAGCCCCAATTTGAAGGTTAACTGGCACTTAATATTACATGGCTCTATACAGTCAGCGAAAACAAGACAAGGAGCTGACTGTGGCTCCAATCATGAACTCCTTATAGCAAAATTCAGACTTAAGTTGAAGAAAATAAGGAAACCCACTAGACCATTCAGGTATGACCTAAATCAAATCCCTTATAATTATACAGTGGAAATGACAAATAAATTCAAGGAATTAGATCTGATAGAGTGCTTGAAGAACTATGGACAGTGGTTCATGACATTGTACAGGAGGCGGGGTTCAAGACCATCCCCACGAAAAACAAATGCAGAAAGGCAAAATGGCTGTCTGAGGAGGCCTTACAAACAGCTGAAAAGAGGAGCTAAAGGCAAAGGAGAAAAGGAAAGACATACCCATTTAAATGCAGAGTTCCAAAGAATAGCAAGGAGAGATAAGAAAGCCTTCCTCAGTGAACAATGCAAAGAAATAGAGGAAAATAATAGAATGGGAAAGACTAGAGATTTCTTCAAGAAAATTAGAGATATCAATGGAAAATTTTATGCAAAGATGGGCACAATAAAGGACAGAAATGGTATGGACCTAACAGAAGCAGAAGATATTAAGAATAGGTGGCAAGAATACACACAGAAGAACTGACAAAAAAGATCTTAATGACCCAGATAACCACAATGGTATGATCACTCACCTAGACCCAGACATCCTGGAATGCAAAGTTAAGTGGGCCTTAGGAAGAATCACTATGAAAAAAGCTAGTGGAGGTGATAGAATTCCAACTGAGCTACTTCAAATTCTCAAAGGCGATGCTGTGAAAGTGCTGCACTCAATATACCAGCAAACTTGGAAAACTGAGCTGTGGCCACAGGAATGGAAAAGGTCCATTTTCATTCCAATCCTAAAGAAAGGCAATGCCAAAGAATGCTCAAATTACCGCACAATTACACTCATCTCACATGCTAGCAAAATAATGCTCAGAATTCTTCAAGGCTTCAACGGTATGTGAACTGTAAATTTCCCAGATGTTCAAGCTAGATTTACAAAAGGCAGAGGGACCAGAGATCAAATTGCCAACATCTGTTGGATCATAGAAAAAGCAAGAAAGTTCTCCTCAAAAATCTACTTCTGCTTTATTGACTACTCCAAAGCCTTTGTCCGTGTGGATCACAATAAACTGTGGAAAATTCTTCAAGAGATGGGAATACCAGATGACCTCACCTGCCTCCTGAGAAATCTGTATGCAGGTCAAGAAGCAACAGTTAGAACTGGACATGGAACAACAGACTGGTTCCAAATTGGGAAAGGAGTACATCAAGTCTGTATATTGTCACCCTGCTTATTTAACTTATATGCTGAGTACATAATACAAAATGCTGAATGAAGGAAGCTCAAGCTGGGAACAAGAACGCCAGGAGAAATATCAGTAACTTCAGATATACAGATAACACCACCCTTGTCACAGGAAAGCAAAGAACTAAAGAGCCTCTTGATGAAAGTGAACGAGGAGAATGAAAAAGTTGTCTTAAAATTCAACATTCAGAAAACTAAGATCATGGCCTCCAGTCCCATCACTTCATGGCAAATAGATGGGGAAACAAGGAGTGACAGACTTTATTTTCTTGGGCTTCAAAATCACTGCAGATGGTGACTGTAGCCATGAAATAAAAGACACTTGTTCCTTGGAGGAAAAGCTATGACCAACCTAGACAGCATATTAAAAAGCAGAGACATTACTTTGCCAACAAAGGTCCATCTAGGCAAAGCTATGGATTTTCCAGTAGTCATGTATGGGTGTGAGAGCTGGACTATAAAGAAAGCTGAGTGGCAAAGAATTGATGCTTTTGCATTGTGGTGTTGGAGAAGACTCTTGAGAGCCCCTTAGCTTCAAGGAGATCTAACCAGTCAATCCTAGAGGAAATCAGTCCTGACTACTCATTGGAAGGACTGATGCTGAAGCTGAAACTGTAATACTTTGGCCATCTGATGGGAAGAACTGACTCATTTGAAAGGAGCCTGATTCTGGGAATGATTGAAGGCAGGAAGAGAAGGGAATAACAGAGGATGAGATGGTTGGATGGCATCACTGACTCTATGGACATGAATTTGAGCAAGCTCTGGGAATTGGTGATGGACAGGGAAGCCTGGTGTGCTACAGTCCATGGGGTTGCAGAGTGTCAGACATGACTGAGCAACTGAACTAGAACTGAACTGAATATTACATGGCACATCTTTACCACTGTACATAACATCTTCCAAAATCACTGTCACTGTCATCCTCCAAAACTGTGTTAGCCTTTTTCTTCAGCCAGTTTGATCTATTTCCTTCCACGGGCTATTCCATATTTGCATTTGTTGCTCTATTATGAAAGACAGTGATCAAATTGAGATAAAGTATCAAGATCACAGCCATCCTTGGAGAAAAAAACTGTAAGAGTCCTATGCCATAAGCATTCACAGAAGATCTATTGGACATATTAGAAGAACAATCTCTGGACACTGAAGTAGCTAAACTTTTCCCTTAAAGAAATTATGAAGAATGAGAAGAAGAAGAAGATGTTTTCAGAAGTTCATGAAAAATCTTACTTATGTGTTAAATATGGTAATGTGTTCAGTTCAGTTCAGTTGCTCAGTCTTGTCCGACTCTTTGCAACCCCATGAATCGCAGCACGCCAGGCCTCCCTGTCCTAAGGCTTTTTAGTTCCTCTTCACTTTCTGCCATACAGTTGGTGTCATCTGCATATCTGAGGTTATTGATATTTCTCTGGCAATCTTGATTTCAGCTTGTGCTTCTTCCAGCCCAGCGTTTCTCATGTAATGTGTTAGGTTGGTGCAAAAGTAATTGCAATTTTGGATCGTGATTTTAAATTATTATAACTAGGCTCATAACACATCTTTATTAATCAAAATAGGAATCATTTCACTCAACACATTTTTGCCAACAAGAAATGTTTGATTATTCCTGTAGCATAGAAATCCATGCTTTGGGATTTGACAAATTATTTGAAAGCATTTTCTTCCTCCTGCTGGCGTGGAAGTGCTTTCCCTGCAAAAACTTGTCAAGATGCTTGAAGAAGTGATAGTAGGTAGGTGGAGGTCAGGTGAATATGAAGCAAAACTCGTAGCCCAATTCATTCAACTTTTGAAGCTAAGGTTGTGTGACTTGTGGTCAGGGATTGTCATGGGAAAGAAGTGGGCCCTTTCTGTTGACCAATGCCAGTTTCAGGCACTGCAGTTTTTAGTGCATCTCATCAATTTACTGAGAATACTTCTCAGATGTAATGGTTTCACTGGGATTCAGAAAGCTAGTGGATCAGACCAGCAGCAGACCACCAAACAATTACCATGACCTATTTTTGATGCAAGTATGTCTTTTAGAAGTGCTTTGGAGCTTTTTCTCGGTCCAACCACTGAAGCTGGTTGTGGCTAGTTGTTGTATAAAATTCACTTTTCATTGCACGTCACAATCCAGTTGAGAAATGGCTTGTTGTTGCGTAGAATAAGAGAAGACACTTCAAAATGACAAATTTTTCGGTTTGCAGTCAGCTCATGAGGCACACACTTACAAAGTTTTTCACGTTTCCCATTTGCTTCAAATGCAGAATGACCATAGAATGATTGACATTCTGTTGTTCAGTAATTTCTCATACAGTTTTTAAGAGGATTAGCTTTGATGACTGCTCTGAATTGATCGTTGTCACCTTCTGAATGGCCAGCCACTACACTCAACTTCAAGGCTCTCGTCTCATTTGGAAAACTTCTTGAACCACCACTGTACACTTGTTAGCAGTTTCTGGGCCAAATGTGTTATTGATGTTGCAAGTTGTCTCTGGTGCTTTACAACCAATTTTGAACTCAAATAAGAAAATCTTTCAAATTTGCTTTTTGTCTAACATAATTTCCATAGTTGAAAATAAATATAAAATAAAAAGCAAGTATCTTGAGAGTCCCTTGGACTGCAAGGAGATCCAACTAGTCCATTCTGAAGATCAACCTTGGGATTTCTTTGGAAGGAATAATGCGAAAGCTGAAACTCCCGTACTTTGGCCACCTCATGAGAAGAGTTGACTCGTTGGAAAAGACTCTGATGCTGGAGGGGACTGGGGGCAGGAGGCTAAGTATCTTGAGAGTCCCTTGGACTGCAAGGAGATCCAACTAGTCCATTCTGAAGATCAACCTTGGGATTTCTTTGGAAGGAATAATGCGAAAGCTGAAACTCCCGTACTTTGGCCACCCATGAGAAGAGTTGACTCGTTGGAAAAGACTCTGATGCTGGAGGGGACTGGGGGCAGGAGGCGAAGGGGACGACCAAGGATGAGATGGCTGGATGGCATCACTGACTCGATGGACGTGAGTCTGAGTGAACTCCGGGAGATGGTGATGGACAGGGAGGCCTGGCGTGCTGCGATTCATGGGGTCACAAAGAGTTGGACATGACTGAGCGACTGAACTGAACTGAATACAAGTCACTAGCAAAAAACATAATTAAGAAATACACCTTAAAATTATGTGTAATATAACCACATTTATTTAAGAATGTGTTCAGTGTCAAAAGGCAAATTTCAAAAATGCAAAACTGCAATTACATTTGCACCAGTCTCATGCTAATGGTCTTTTCATACTCTTTATGAACCTAGACAACCTAGACCAACCTGACCAACCTAAACAGCATGTTAAAAAGCAGAGACATTGCCAACAAAGGCCCGTCTAGTCAAGGCTATGGTTTTTCCAGTAGTCATGTATGAATGTGAAAGTTTGACTATAACGAAGGCTGAGAACTGAAGAATTGATGGTTTTGAACTGTGGTGTTGGAGAAGACTCTTGAGAGTCCCTTGGACTGCAAGGAGATCCAACCAGTCCATCCTAAAGGAGATCAATCCTGAGTGTTCATTGGAATGACTGATGCTAAAGCTGAAACTCCAGTACTTTGGCCACCTGATGCCAAGAGCTGACTCATTGGAAAAGACCCTGATGCTGGGAAAGATTTAGGGCAGGAAGAGAAGGGGATGATGGGATGAGATGGTTGGATCGTATCACCGACTGAATGAAGATGAGTTTGAGTAAACTCCAAGAGTTGGTGATGGACAGGGAGGCCTGGCATGCTGCAGTCCATGGGGTCTCAAAGAGTCAGACACGACTGAGTGACTGAACCGAACATGATACTAATAAACCTGCTATAAAAACCAGTTTTTCAGTCAGTTGCTTTTGTTTCATGTTCATATTTCCTTTTAAATCAATGGTGCTTGCTTTGCTGTCTAGTTGAAGGCATTTGCCTTCCAGTAAAACACACGCGCGCGCACACACACAAACAATGGGGGTGGAAATGTGTCAGCCATTTCCTGCCTCAAGATTCAAACCTACTTTGCTTTTCTGAAAACATGATTCAAGCTATCCAAAAATAATTTAATTGACTGTTCTGTAAATTACAGGGCTGACCACCATGTAAACACCAGAGAAGTCATATGGGTATTCAGTAGTCAGCTATCATTTTTCTGATAATCTTCAGATCTTTCTACTTACATAATTATAAAGCACTATATTACACAGGGTAATGGAAAAGTAAGTCTGTTTCCTATGCAAACTTAAGCTTGTCATTTTATGCATAATATACATTATAAATTTATTACTTAATTTATGACTTACATATTTCAGATATGGTCAACACACCATATCTGAAATATATCAATCTAATGAGAGTGTTCATAATATCCTCTGGTTTTAGGGGATGTAATCTTGACATAAGTCTATTTGATCACTTGTTGAATGGTGGCCTTCAGGGGGATTGGTGTCAACTAGAGAGAGAGAAGTGTGCTACAGACTTTTCTTTGCTCTGTTCTGTTTGATATGTCTATTACAGATGTCAATAAAAATACCAAAAATAAAATTTATATAATCTCAGGGTGAAAAAATAATTGAGATAATGGAAAATAGAGTAGAACAGGTGATGGAATCATGATATGAATTATGACATGTTCCTGTGACAACTGATTCTGAGAAAATGAAATTCAGTTGGTATGATAGCAGTGTCTTGCTTTTTGGCTAAGAAAAGATGTAAAATGAGGAATATATTATAAATAATATGGCTTTAAAGCAGTACCTGAAAAATAGCCTTTGAAGTTTTGAATTTATGATAAGTTCACTGTTTGTCACCAATGTATATGGCTGCCAGAAAAAGCTAATACCATTTTGGGTTGCAGTAATGGAATTAAATTACCTGGGATGGAGGAGGTGATAGGCATAATTGAAGTCTCCTTTCTGCTCAGAAAGTGAAAGTGTTAGTGCTTATTCATGTCTGACTCTGCTACCCTATGGACTATAGCCCACCAGGCTCCTCTGTCCATGGGAGTCTCCAGGCAAGAATACTGGAGTGGGTAGCCATTCCCTTCTCCAGGGATGGAAACAGGTCTCCTGCATTGCAGGCAGTTTCCTTACTGTTTGAGTCACGATAACACCTTAAGAATAAGTTGATTTAAATGATGCACTTCTAGAATGGTATAAGCTGAAGCTTATTAGGACATCAAGAGTGAATGTGAAGGAACAGGCATAATTGATATTGAAATGTTTTAACCTGGAAAGAGAGAAATTAAGCAAGGCAAGGGCCTGATAGAAGTCTTGAAATATTCAGATAGTTGTCATTTTTAAACTTATCACAAATAGCAATAAGATATAGAGCCAAAAATCCATGAATATAAATTTCAGTAGAGAAAAGATCTTTCTAATAGACCAGACATAATGTAAATGTCCTAAGGAAATGATTCATTCACCAACAGTAGTATTGCATACATTTAAAAATATATATTTAAAAGTATATGTATATGCACTGCTATATCTCAAGCATTGTGTTAAGCCCTACAGATAAGGTAATGCACAAAATAGACACCATCACTGCTGCCATATAGATCACTTCTGGTCTAGTTGGAGAGACAGACACTTGATAAATAAATGAACACTGTGATTACTTGTAATAAAAGAACTATAGAGAATGTATAATTATCAATAGAGAGTTTATGGAAAAGGAAGAGCTTCAGTTACTCAGTCATGTCTGACTCTTTGCACCCTCATAGACTGTAGCCCACTAGGCTCCTATGTCCATAGAATTCTCCAGGCAAGAATACTGGAGTCAGTAGCCATTTACTTCTCCAGGGTATCTTCCTGATCCAGGGATTGGACCCAGGTCTCCTGCATTGCAAGCAGATTCTTATAGAGAGTTTATAGCTAGAGATAATTTAGAATGATGGTTAGGGAAAGCTCGTTTCAAGATCTGACCTTTAAGGACAGATAAGTAGGAACTAACCAAATAAGAATGAAGACAAGAAGGAGGCAAAGGAGAATATTTTATATGAAGTGAAGAACCTATATAAACTTTCTCAAGAAAGAGTTTGGTGCATTTAGAAGCTGACTGAATGCCAATATGTCTAGAACCTAGTGGATAAGGAAAGGAGAGGCAGGTTGGGAAATAAGCTTTCTAAACTTTGCTCTGGAAAAAGAATTTTATCTAAGGGCAGTGAGGAGCTATTGAAAAGTTCTAACTGAGGGAGTGGCATAATCACATTCACGTTTAAAAGTTCACTGTGGTTGGTGTTGTCATTGTTCAGTCGCTCAGTCATGTCCTACTCTTTGCGGCCCCATAGACTGCAGCATGCCAGGCTTCCCTATTCTTCATCATCTCCCAGAATTTGCTCAAATCCATGTGCATTGAGTCAGTGATGCCATCCAACCATCTCATCCTCTGTCATCCCCTTCTTCTGCCTTTGGTCTTTCCCAGCATCAGTGTCTTTTCCAATGAGTTGGCTTTTTGCATCAGATGGCCAGGAGCTTAAGCTTCAGCATCAATCCTTCCAATGAATATTCAGGGTTGATTTCCTTTAGGATTAACTGGTTGGATCTCCTTGCAGTCCAAGGGATTCTCAAGAGTCTTCTCCAGCACCACAGTTTGAAGGCATCAGTTCTTCAGCACTCAACCTTTTTTATTATCCAGCTCTCACATCATACATGACTACTGGAAAAACCATAGCTTTGACTATACAGATGTTTGTTGGCAAAGTAATGGCTCTGCTTTTTAATAAGCTGTCTGGGTTTGTCATTTTTTTTCTTGAGCGCTGAAGAATTGATGCTTTTGAACTGTGGTGTTGGAGAAGACTCTTGAGAGTCTCTTGGACTGCAAGGAGATCAGCCCTGAGATTTCTTTGGAAGGACTGATGCTAAAGCTCAAACTCCAATACTTTGGCCACCTCATGTGAAGACTTGACTCATTGGAAAAGACTGATGCTGTGAGGGATTGGGGGCAGGAGGAGAAGGGGACGACAGAGGATGAGATGGCTGGTGGCATCACTGACTTGATGGACATGAGTCTGAGTGAACTCCAGGAGTCGGTGATGGACAGGGAGGCCTGGTGTGCTGCGATTCATGGGGTTGCAAAGAGTCGGACACGACTGAGCAACTGAACTGAACTGAACTGAAGAAGCAAGCATCCTTTACTTTGGTTACAGTGTAGAAAACAAATGGGAAGTAGAGATGAGAGACTGTATGAAGAGTAACCTTTTATATACAAGAAATGAATGTGATTTGAATTGTTATTGTGGCCTTGGAGATAAAAGAGAGGAGGGGAAGGTGGGAGAGATACTAATGGGGTGCACTTCACGAGACACGGTGCTCCACTAATGAAGAGAGTGAAGGGGAGGGAGAGTCCCTGGAGACTCCCAGAACTCAGGAATAAGCACCTCCCTGAGAAGGGGGATACTAAAGGACAAATTGATTTGCTGTGGAGATCAAAATGTAGTTTTTAACAAGCTAATTTTGATCTCATAATATTTGATCTCCATGAGATTTCTTCCTGTGACATAAGAAAGACATGTTACATAGGTGATTGAATATCTGGAGTCTGGTCAGTTTTTAGATTTGCTACAGCAAAATCACCTGGAACTTTTGATTATCTGGCTATAAGCCAAGCCTAACATATTGTTAATAGAACCTTCAAAAGAACACAGCCAACCTAATACTCTGAGGTTAGATGCAGTGGAAAACATGGAAGTGATATTTTATACAACATTAGATAATTGTACTAGTTATTCTTAAGCTTGACAACTTAGAATAGACTATAATGTTGTGACTAGAAAGGTGGCAAGACCAAGAGCTCAATCTGCTATTATTTTCTTAGAGACAATATTCCAATCTAATCATGAAACATCTCTAAAGGAAGAAAACCATGTCCAGATTCTTCTATTTACATTGCCAAGTTTGTTTCATATGATGCTGCCATCTTGGCCACAAGCTAATTGTTGGAAGAATCAGGTTTTAGTCAAAGGCAATCACTTAATCGTTCCAGTGGTCCATGAGATAACCTTTTTAAGAATCCAGGAAAATTGATGCATCATTCTTGACGGTAACTAATTTTCCAAATTAGATTTTCTCTTTGACCAGAGGGAAGGGAAGTGGGGAAAAGCAAAAATAGAAAAACAGAAGCATATAGAAAAGTAAGAACTTACCAAGGGGATGAAGGGGATCAACCAGAGAGTGAAAAGCAAAGAGAAGCAGAAGCAGAGTCACAAGTATGACAATTAGTAGAACAAGGTTTAAGGGACATCCTCTTCTGAACAGATGACAATGTGGCTGAATTCCCCGATTCATTATGGTTATTCAACAAGTTTTTATTGAGCACCTGTTTTGTGCCAGGAACTGTACTAGATGCTGGGAATATCAAATGAACAAGACTTGTTGTCATGGACACCTCATTATTGGTACTTAATGATTAGGGCCATGGAAAAAATTAAGGTAGCGCTGTAAGGATGTAGACAGCAATGGTAGGAGGGGCAGTTATCAAGAAAGAAAGACCTTTCTGAGGAGGGAACAGTAGCTGAGCCATCTGTGAGGCCACTGGGTAAAGAGTTTCTCAAGCAAAAAATGTGGAAAGCACAAATGCTCTGATATTAAAGTGTGCTTGAGATGTTTATAAATAATGAAAAAGTCCATGACATTGAACCCTAATGTGAACAGGGGCAGTATGAAAGGAGATAAGATCAAGGAAAAAGACCAGTGCAGCTCATTCAGGGAGTTGTAAGCCATGATTGGATTTTTCATTGTATTCTGAAGGTGACAGGAAGTTGTTGAGGATTTGGTCAAGGGGATCGCATGATCACATTTGTGAGTTAGAGGAATTACTCTGGTTTGTGTGTAGAGGTTAGATTGTAGAGGATCAGGAGCAGAAACAGGAGAGTGGTAGGTAGGCTATCTCAGCAGCCAAGGCAAGAAAGAATGGTGGTCACACAAGGTAGTAGCAATGGAAGATATAGAAAATAGAGTAGGGGTGCATCTTGAAATCAGCACTAACACGAGCAGATGATGGTTTGATAATAGGGAGTAGTCAAGGATCTGCAAAGATTTTTGTTTTCTATGGCTGCATAAGATTTATTGAGATGGGGAAAACCCAAAAAAGAATCAATGAGTTTGGTTTTGGATGTGTTAAATTTGAGAAGTTTCAATAAGTGTCATTCATTCAAGTGAAAAAAATTGGTAGCTGTTGGAAAGTCTGAGGTTCAGGAGATACGTTAGGCCTACAGATATAAATTTGGAGGTCATTAGCCTATCGTTCCTGACAGTGTACCTGTTTAAAATGGTTTTCTCTGCTCTATTTTTTACCCTCTGCCCACCTCTGAACTTTCATATAGAACTTTTATCATAAGAGGTAACCTGGACATGTCTCTATTTCCAGAAATCTGGTGGGGCCGTAACACCATAATGATTGAAAGGGGGAAAAATAAATGAATATAGGAGCTGGGAAATCTATCTGGGCATTAACTGCAATGACGTTTGGTAGATGTAGCATCTCTCTCCTGTCGCCTTGGCCTCTGTGTCCAGCAACTCCTCAGAACCTAATATGAGAGAAGGAAGGAATCTGGCTAATTTGTTTTGTTTTACTCACTAGCTACTCACTGGGTCATTTACAAAACCCTAGTTGGCCATTTGGTCAGAGTGATTTTTTTCAGAACTGTTAATCACTCCTGGTACTACTTTGCACTCCCAGCAAATATTTTTACACTCAATAATTGCATATTCCACTGCAATTTGAAGAATTATACATTTCAGAGCAATTGTATTATTGATTTTGCATTTCAGTAACATTTCCTTTACTAATTCATCTTTCTTATGATTGAAGTTTCTTAATGTGCCCACCATATGCTTCCCTGGCGGCTCAGAGGTTAAAGCGTCTACCTCCAATGCGGGAGACCCGGGTTCGATCCCTGGGTTGGGAAGATCCTCTGGAGAAGGAAATGGCAATCCACTCCAGTATTCTTGCCTGGAGAATCCCATGGACTGAGAAGCCTAGTAGGTTACAGTCCACGGGGTCGCAAAGAGTCGGACACGACTGAGCGACTTCACCTCACCTCAATGCCCATATGTGACTATTGCTTAATTCTGTCCTGAAATATTCATTTCTGTCTCCAAAGAGACAAGTGGACTGATTTCTCTTTTATCAGAAGCAGGAGACTTTCCTAAGTATTTACAGATAATAAATGAGGACCTAAATGGCTTATACACCAATAGCCTCATGAAGGAATTTCTGTGCTTTCTCAAGTGTTTAACTCATGAAAAACAATGATTATCATATGTGTAAAATATGTACAATATGACTAATTTCCTTAAATGTTAGGGTCCCACATTCTTATGATATTAGAGAGCTAAATATAATGAAAACTATGAGCCCTTGGGATTTGATTTTAAGATTTTCCTTTAAAAATAATGCTATTATTCTCTAAGGACATGAGAACAGTCTTTATTTAGTTAAACTAACCCAAAATAGAACAGAGGAAATCATTAAGTGAGTGAACATATATCTTTCATCGAGGCCCATTCATGCCAAAACTGTCGTGTCTTAAAAGTACAAGATGGCTTACAATAGGCAAAGTGTCTTCAAAAATGATTACACTGGTCTTGAGAGAAGGAAGCCTGATAGCCTCAATAATTACCCTGAAATGAACTACAATGCTGATTGCATTATTTACTGTAGTCTCATGAACAAGCGAGCATGATATTTTATAGCTGCGCAGGAAGGAAGTTTATGGAAAGTAGCTATTAATGTGTCCATTTATATCCCACCTCTCTGTAAAGGCCCCAAATCTAGAGAGAATACAGAGTGGAAAATTTCACTCCCGATTTAGACATCTCTCTAGACTCCAGAGTAAGCTGCTCAGCTGGCCTCTCTTGCAGTTGAAACAAAGCTGGACGACTGCATGGTGAGCCTCTGGGCCAGCGGCCCAAGAGCCAGGCTGGAACATGAGCTGCTGGACGGGACACGCTCTCCCACATGTCAGGGATACTCTTGTGTGAGAAATGAAAGAAGCCTTCCCTGAAATTGATGTCGGTCAAAATCCGGATACACTTAGATGTTCTTTTAACAGTTCTAATTTGGAAGAGGGGTAGAAACTCTGGGAGAATGCTGGAACCTGAGCTAGCCTTCTTAGTTATTTTTTCAGCAGCTGTTATATGTACAGCTAATAGCTGTCTGATTGGGTTTCTTAGAGCTGCTTCTGACACAGGACAGTGAAGCAACACTTTACACTGTATCTGTTCAAAATTCAAGAACTACTTTGCTTAAGCCTAGGGAAAAAAAAGATAATTATCTGTGAACATCAGCAAGAGTAATTAGGAGTTCTAGAAAAATCTCTGCAAGGAAAACATGTGAGAAAGGATAAAAGGAAACTTTTGTCATTATTCTGGAAAATCTCAACTAAGATTTTGAGACGTACCTAGTTATTCCTTCTTCAACTGTTTCACTCTTGGTTAAACTAGATTTCAAATAACATTACCTTACTGAAAGTCACATTACCAAGTTGTAGAGGTGAGACTAGATGTAGCTTTTAAGCAGGTATAAGGTGCCTGAGAGCAGAATGCCTGTCAGCCATGAACTCAGCATTCACAAGAACCCGAAACAGTACCTGAACAGTACCTTTCATGGTGGGTGGTGTGTACACACTCTGCTTCCTTTGCTTAGGGGTTGCATTCTGTGCCTGGATAAAGAAAAAAAGGAAAAGTCTTATATCTGGAGTTTTTTTTTAAGTAGAGAAAAGAAACTACTACTAATCCTTTGCATTTTAAAGGAAAACATAAATGCCAGGACAAAATACACTCCAAAACTATGACTAAGGTATAATTATATCTGTTTGTAGAATTGTTAATGGTTCTGGAGGGTTAATGAGAGTCTTTGTTAAGTAATACCAACCTATAACCCTATGGAATTGAGATGTTCAATCTAATAGCTCCATTTACTTGAAATTACAGTGTTGAGGTACTTTTCCTTCATGTGTTCAAAAGATCTTTCATAACAAAACTTATACTTAACATTCTAACTTAAGCACTTTGGATCAGAATTAATTTATTGGGGAAGAATTTTTTGCACTAAAAATGATACAAATTGGAACACTTTTCAGGGCCAAAGTTTAAAGTTTAGATGGAGATAAACATAGAGATAGATATAGGTATGGAGAAGGCAATGGCACCCCACTCCAGTACTCTTGCCTGGAAAATCCCATGGATGGAGGAACCTGGTGGGCTGCAGTCCATGGGGTCGCTAAGAGTTGGACATGACTGAGTGACTTCACTTTCACTTTTCACTTTCATGCATTGGAGAAGGAAATGGCAACCCATTCCAGTGTTCTTGCCTGGAGAATCCTAGGGACGGGGGAGCCTGGTGGGCTGCCGTCTATGGGATCGCACAGAGTTGGACACAACTGAAGCGACCTAGCATCAGCATCAGATATACACATAGGATATATGTATAAACCATTATTCATTATAATAAATTATATATATATGTGGACTTTATACCTCAATCAGATTATATCAAAAACTCCTTTTTAACAGTGTATCTACTTATATTTCAGTGTGGCAAAGGCTGGAGTTTTCATGTCTGGAGCATTTATTTTTGCTTCAAAAAGTTTGACTATAAATAATTGCAAGATACTTTCTGAGGATTGTTCTAGGCTTTCCATCCATATTAGAAAGAACATAATGTACAGAGGCTGAAAAATACTAGAAATTGTTTCACAGTAAATAGAGCTTCAGGTATCTTTACTCACACATGCTAAATCTTACTTGCCCTCAAAGGAGTCATCAAGATGTTGGTATTTAGAGGATGCAAAAACAATATATTAAAAACTAAAAAAATCCAACCAAATAGTTACTGAATCCATATCAACCAAAGCAAATGGTACAAGCAAATTTCCCCAGAATAGAGTGTTTTGATATGTCTGTTATGCACAGACGCAAGCAGGGCAGCTCTACATTAGTATAAATGTATGGATGACTGAGACTTCTGTTGTACGTCTACTGTATTCTGTTACATCTGGTTGATTTTAAGAAGCATTCGCTTCCAGTTTTATTATATATTTATTCCCATATACACATATTCAAAGATGAGGTAGGAAATTAATTCTACATAAAAGTTGGTTTGTTTAGTAAATTTACTAAGTAATAAAAACTATTTTTATGTAGGAATTTAGTTTTCAAACCATTTCATGTTTACAATTTCAATAAATTTTTAGAAATATTTTGAAAGACATGTTCTGGTATTTTTGTTCTTTCTACATTTCTGTATGCCTACTCATGTGGCCATTAATTACTAAGTCTGCATGAATCCTATTCAATGCTTACTCCATTTATGGACACACATTTGCTCGTTTTCTTGTATTTTGTATATCCCCTGAACTTCTGCATGTGTGTGTGGAGCCTCTGGCCTCAGGTTCTGCTCTCAGTTCATCAGAGAACCTTTAAGAGGTGTCTGTCTTCCACCTTCTTGTTCCAGGATTCCAACACTGGCTGCCCCAACCTGTGATGGTCACACACCACCAGTCACTAAACTGAAATTATCAATACCATATCTTGACTCTAAAATCAGTAGTTTATTTTAGAGGTTTTTCCCAGGGGTTAGTATTTCATAGGTGGAGAATCAAAGGTAGAGATCACAATTTAATGACACCATTTTACTGTTTATTCAGTCAGGAAAAGCAAATTAAATAGTTTATACAACACAGTTGTATTGATATCATATTTTGTATCACAATCAAATTGAGCTGGTTGTCTTTTTAGCTGATTGGATTGGACATATATTTAACACAAAATAGAAGAAAACTTACTTCTGCTTGTATGTTGGTCACCCTCTTGTCATCTATTTCTGCAAGAGAAGTAGGTGCAATTTAGATATGCTTTCTTATAATATGCACATTAAAATTTCAATAATGGGGAACAGAATGAATTAATCATTTTCTAATGCTTACACAATATCCATGACTCAGTCTCGTGGCTGAGAGAGAAGCGAGACACAGAAAGAAACAGTTGCCTTCTGAGATAACCCTCTCCCAAAGGTTTAAAAAGGTAATCAAAAAATTACACTGAAATCCCAAATTGCCCACCAGCAATTCAAAAGGAGGACCAGGGAAATGCCTCAGACCAGCTGTTGGCATCATGAACCTCAGTGTTAAGGCAAAATAACCTCTCCTTGTGGATTTTGCAGTACTGTGTATTGACTGTAGCCTCTGTCGATTTTCCTTGTTTACCTATAAGCAGAACAAACCTACTTTTCCACTGAGCCCAATCTTGACTCTAAGAGAGGCAGCCCTCTCTTTTCTATATGCTCCTGGAAAGAATCAGTAACTTTGTCAGAAATATTTCTTATGACACTTCTAGGGCAACTTCAAAAATATTTTTAAACATCTTGGAGTCTCTAAAGTTTCTTAAATACAAATGTCCAGTATTCAATAAAAATTACTAGATAAAAAAAGAGAATAATAACTAAGAATAATAACTAAGAGAATATGAAAATGTAGAAACCAACTCAGGTGATTCACATATTGAAGTTCACAATCTAAGACTATGATTAATACATTCAATGAAAATACAAGGGGACAAAATAGATTTAAAGATAAATGATCTTAACATAGAAATAAAATCCATGAAAAGAAGCAGCTTCAGAATTTCAACAGATAAGATCTCAATTTAAAATCCAATGGATTAAGAGCATGTTGAATCCAGCAGAAATTACAAATATGTTAATGAAATAGGAGACAGCTCAGTAGAGTTATCCAAACTAAAGTACACAAAGGAAAAAAAAAAAGAGAGAATGGAAAAAACAGAACAGAGAATAACCGACGATTGAGATACAGTCAAAAATGTGTAAAATAAGGGTAATTGGAGTCCCAAAAGCAGAAGAAGGAGAGAATGGAAGAGAGAATGATCAAGGATTAAAAAACAGATGACACTGATATAAGACACTTAACAAACCCCTAGACAGAAACAAGAAAACCAGGAGAAAAAGGAAAATTGTGTTTAGACTTAATGATAGCAATACTTCTGATGGCCAAATATAAAAGAGAAAATCTTAAAAGCAGCCAGTTGAGAAAAAAAGTCTTCAAAAAGGAATAAGGTAGACCAAAACAATAAAATGATGGAATTGGATGGTAGACATTTAAAGTAGTCAACCCAGAATGTTATATGTAGTGAGATTACCCTCCACAATGAAGATGAGATACTAAATCCTGCCTACTCTAAAATACAGTTTTTGCTTTTTTTAATTCTTTTGTAATATATATCTTTCTTTTGGTCAAAACTGAAGTAGTAAAGCTCCTTGTCTAATTTCTAATTTTAAGACACTGAAAATTTACAATTTTTCTAATTTCCTTTTGAGTGTAATTATGGCAGTATGGTTCCTGAAATAATATTTCTGATAAAAGCTTGTTGTATCTTTATTCATAAACACCATTAAGAATGCTCAGCATATGTTTCAGTTATATGTTCCACTCCATTTAATAAATGGGCTTATATACTTCGGCAGAAAACTGAGATATTATCCTAAGTATATTTATATTTTCACTTAGTATTCTTTTTAATTTTTTCTATCCCCACTTTGTAGGAAGAAATTAATTCTGTTGCACAGAGGGGTAGCAACAGAGAAAAACAGTTTAGTCCTCTTTTTGAGGTGTTCTAGAGACTTAATCATAACATTGGTGCCATCTTTGACAGTCTGAGAAGGAATTTACCATCAGATCTCTGAAAACAGCAGTGTTTCTAAATAAAACCACATTTCAGCTGATTATCTTCTGTTTATATACCTTTGAATATATATGTATTTTTTTGAGATCCTTGGATCACAGCTGATGAGGAGATAAGCTGTAGCTGAACCACATAGAGAAGGGCAGACTCAAGGACAAAATTTCCATAAAGGCTTTAGGTTTACTAGTTCAGGAATGATTGCTGACCCACAGGTCTTCAGAACTGAATGGGAATAAATCAAATACAAATGAAAGAAATAGCTGTGCACAGCTCAGCTCTTCGTTTTGCATGTGAACTTGTCATTTCCTTGTGGTTTTAGTATTTTAACATAGAATAAGTCAGTTTTAAAGCACCAGAGAAATCTATCAGGTATTTCTTACAGTAGGGGACTAGAATATTGCCTTGTTTCTTTCTAGTAGGGCTATGCAAAATCTCCTAAGACAGCTATGGTAAAGCCTCTGTTTCTGACTTTTTATCAAACCTTCACCTTCCAAAATGAACTCTATTCATAAGCCTTCTTGCTGAAAACCTGCTGGGCTCTGTTGGAGGCCTATCATTTGGGGCTGTGAGTTAAACCACCAGGCGGTGGTTTCAGCTGTGTTTTTCTTTGGGCTGTTAGATTTAGTCAAAACTGGGGCCCAAACTGAAGCCGCCAGAGCAATGAATTTATATGCATTGGAAAGGGGGATGTGGGAAAAAGCAGCAAACAGTAGGGATAGTTTCACCCTGTTGTGCCAAGATTCACACAGCTGTGTTTTTCTTCTTATATTATTTATAGCTTTCCACTTTTAATTGACAAAGTTAGGGATATAGCCTCATCATCAAATAGATTTTTATCTCTCAGAGCTCCTCACGAAATGGCTCATTTTTGTGGCAGCAGAAAAGAACCAGGTACAAAGTATTCTATGTGGCAGTAGTGAAGGAGACGACAAGGAAAATGCAAGATGAATCATGTTGGTTTATTAAGAAAGAACTCAACCAGTAATTGTCTTGTGATAGAGGTTAGAAATATTCCAAACTACTTTTATGCTTATATTTCATGATTTCTGCTGTCATTTCCAAACACAGTAAAAGAAGAACAGAAAAATCAGATAATTTAAAACCTCAGAAGTCTGTTTTCCATTAGTAGTCTCGATTTTTATAAACTTGGTTTCTCTTATAAAACATTTTTTATCCTGCCACAGAACCAGCTTATGTGGGGGTCAAGGAACTGTTGCATCATCTTATCAATTGTAATTTTCAGTCTTCAGTAAAGTTTTTCTTCTTCTTTGGCATTTGGATTTCCCACATTTGCTCCAAGAAAATAAATTGATTCACTTAATGCATGGGTTTTTTTGGGGGGGATGACATCTGTTTAAACAGTTACACTCATTCCAGTAATTCTGATTTTTAAAAAGTCTATCTCTTTTTCATCAAATTACCTAGAAAGCTGATTGCAAGTCATATTTTTATATCAATTTTATAGATTTTAAAAAATATCAGATATTTCAGATAATTGGACTACAAGTAATTATTTAAGAAGCACTTACTATCTTCTCAGCAGTGCGCTGTCATTTTGACCTGATAAACTTAATACCTTTAACAGAGTATGATTAATGAAGGTTTTATCCAATTTAAAACACTAAAATCTCACTAGTCTATCACATAGAATACCACTGAGGTATTCATAGCAGAGTCCCCAAATGAAGACGCATCACTAAGAGTAGGGAAACAAGGTGAACACAAGAAAATTATTCAGAGGTTAATCATTTGAATGGTGATGATAGGGAATTTTGAGAAAATCTACTTTAGAGATAGGTCTAAGAGGCATTGGTATGAGAACAGATTTAGCTTCTTACTAAAATTTGGGATATTTAGTACTCTTTCCACTTCATAGAATGCCTTCTATTTTTTTTTTTTTTTTCCCACTAGCTGTTAAAATTGACAGGGACTTTTAAAATCTGATTTGCAATTTGTACCAGTCCATCAAAAAAAAATGGAATAATTTCCATTTTTTAAAAAAGTAATGGAATATAAAGGTAAATTTCTTAATGTTTCTTTATAGTGCATAAATTTAATTACTTGACATGATTGTTCAACCTGAAAATATGATCAGTGTATTTCTTTTTTTTTTTCTGGTATGCATATGGATTTTAATAAGTGATTATAGGTTTTTCCATTAAATGGCAATTTTGGTGATATAGAATTCTATTATTTTCTGTTGACCAATCATGATAGAATGGTATTAAGTGAATAACAGTTATGTAATCACAATAGTAAAAGATGTTTATCAGTTTTCACAATCAATAGCCATCCAAGATTCAAAGATAATTATAATCACAAGCCATAATAGGAACATGATTAACCTAACAATATAAAGTAATTACCTACAATTTGGGGGATTAAGGAGAATGATGTGGTAAGCCTAAGTGCATATATGCACATGTTTTTATTGGTCCAGCCAGTCTGTCTTTTGGTTGGTACATTTAATCCATTTACGTTTAAGGTAATTATTGATATGTATTACCATTTTCTTAATTGTTTTGGTTTATTTTGTGTAGTTCTTTTCTTTCTCCTGTGTTTCCTTCCTAGAGAAGTTCCTTTAACATTTGTTGTAAAAGTGGTCTGGTGATGCTGAATTCTCTTAACCTCTGCTTGTCTGGAAAGTTTTTGCTTTCTCCATCATATATCAATGAGTCTCACTGGTTAGAGTATTCTTGGTTTGTAGGTTGTTCCTTTTCATCACTTTAAATATATAGTGCCATTCCTTCTGGCTTGTATAATTTCTGTTGAGAAATCAAGTTTTTAACCTTATGGGAGTTCCCATTTATGTTGTCATTTTTCCCTTGTTGCTTTTAATATTTTCTCTTTGTCTTGATTTTTGTCAGTTTGATTACTGTGTGTCTCAGTGAGTTCCTCCTTAGATTTATCTTGCCTGGGACTCTGCACTTCCTGGACTTAGTTGACTATATCCTTTCCCATGTTAGGGAATTTTTCAGCTATTATCTCTTCAAATATTTTCTCTGGTCCTTTCTCTCTCTCTTCTTTTGGGAACTTGTAACATGCAAATGTTAACGCATTTAATGTTGTCCCAGAGGTCTCTTAGGCTTTTTTTCTTTCTTTTTTTTTTTCATTCCTTTCCCCTCTATGGTGCAGATGACACCACCCTTATGGCAGAAAGTGAAGAGGAGCTAAAAAGCCTCTTGTTAAAAGTGAAAGAAAGTGAAGTCGGTCAGTCGTGTCCGACTCTTCGCGACCCCGTGAACTGCAGCCCACCAGGCTCCTCCGCCCTTGGGATTCTCCAGGCAAGAATACTGGAGTGGGTTGCCATTTCCTTCTCCAAGTGTATTTCTAATTTAAATTGTTAGTTCATAATTTTTGAAGGCCAGTTTTGGGGGCTACAATTCATTAAGAAAAACTGGGAAGCAATGCTACACTTAAAATTAGGTTTAAACGTATTATGAAGCCAATAGAATTGGACATTTGATAATTTTGAAGCTTCTGTATCTTAAACTGCTAAACTAAAGAATTTCTTGTTTAAGTCAAATTCTTATTTCCTATTTGAGATCTCCACTGAAAAACAATTTAATTTTTTCCCAGATTCTTTTGCATTTTTGACTGTGTAGATGTACCACTGTGAATTTCAAAATAATTTTATCTAAGTAGATCTATCATGAACAGACTATTATAAAATGACATAAAGTAACAATTTCCTTTTAACTAGAATTCTCTATAAGAAGTAAAATTCTCTTTTTTAGCTATAGATGAAAGATATATTCCTAAGAGTCACAAAGTATCTACATATTAAAAACATATGTCCCTATAAACATGTGGTAATATTTTCATAGCTTAATCCACTAGGCATTCTGTCATTAATAGTAAATGTATTTTTGTTAGGAACAGAAAGAAAGGTCAGTGGAAGTATATCTTTACAATCCTATCCCACTTCATATAACTTTTGTAGACTTGAAAAATATAGAAGTTAGCTCTTGTCTTAGAACATCTATAAACATTTGCTTGACGTTCTAGGTAATATTTCTAGAAGATGATTTATTCAGTTTTAAAGCATGGAAGATTAAATGTCTTTGTAATCTAGTTCTAATACAACTATTAGTATTTTTTCTGTCCTACAAATCTTAACCTTCATACAATCTCTCAGTTTTCTTGTCTCAAATGTAATTTACTTGAGGATTTCCAGTTTGCTTTAAAAAGCAATGATTATTTATAGTAGGTATAGAAAAGAACTATTAAAAGACAAAGTACTGTAATTAGATACACAATACCTTTAGCACCAAGTTCAAATAAAACAGAAAAAAAATTATGTGTGTGTTTACACATCAAAAGGGAAAATAGCATTATATTTGTATAAGTCTTAAAACATTTTTCCTATGAATGATGATACAAGAAGAAAATGAAAACACATTCTTAAATGAAGTTTGTAAGCTAGCACTTATGATAGTCTATTTCATATGTAAGGCTATTACTATGGATCTAAAATGGTATATTAGATTTTAAATATATTTAACAGCAATTTATTGCATGTGTAATATGTGTTGGGAGTCCTGCTAGGAAGTGGGGTTTAATCCTCATGAGAGTTTAAAATGTATTGAAAGAGAGTGACAAAGAAACAGCTATAGTACATTGTGATAAATAAGGGCTATAAGAGAGCAAGCACACGGTGGGTGGGGCATCAAACAGCCTTGGCAGAACCAGTGGAAGAAAGGACATTTAAGCTGGCATGGTCCTTCAGTAGAACAGGAAAAACTGATGTGACAAGGAAGTTGGATGGGATAGGACTGGGGAGGAGGATAAATTTTAATCAGAAGAAAATGTGGGAGTATCTATCACTGGAGTGTGAGAAAACATGACTATTTTTTAGAAATTACACACACACACACACACACACACACAAAACTACTCAGATATTTGGACGGTAGAATGCCAAGGGTGAATTCAGAGAAGAGTTTGAAAACCAAATAAGCTAGATAACTTAGGGCTTTGTAACTACATTGAGAAATTTGGACTTCATTCTAAAAGTGATGAAAAGTGATGGTTAAAAGTGGTTTTAACCAGAAAGAGGTATGATCAGATTTCTGTTTTAGCAAGAGCCTGTAACAGTTATGCATAGAATGGTTTGGAGGAAGCTATCCTGAGTATGGTTAGTTCAATCAGGAAGGTGTTGCAGTAATTCAGGTGGTAGAAAAGGATGATTTGAACTAGATAGGAGAGATGCTTAAGAGAAAGAAGGGTCTGGACTTGGGGGCTCACTGGAGGTAGGAAGGGAGTGACAAAGAAGGAAAAAGAAGTCAAAAAAAGTTTCTGGGTCATAAAATGAGTATTTATGGAAATGCTGAAATATTTATTGACTAAATGAGAAGAGTTCAGGAATAGTCTTTTTCAAAAGTGAAAGCCAAGCTGAAGATACAGGCCTGAAAGTCATTGACATCTAAATGGTCAGTGATGCCATGTGATAGGATTAAATTACCCTATAGGAGCATGGTGAACTAAAGAAACAAAGGATCTAGGTGGAACCCCCCTGAGTAATAGCAATAGTTATGGGATAAACTGAGGCAGAAAAGTCTGTAAGGAAACAAGGGAGTAGCCAGGAGGTAATGGGGAAACTTCATTGGTAACCTGTATGATGTAAGTCATTCTTCAGAAGTAAGCATAAATTTGTCCTGGATCATCCATTCCACATTTAAACTAGAGGTTCATATGCAAACTACTTACACATGACTTTTTGTGTAGGTTATTTGCATTATACTATATCTAAGCATATATAGGGGACTGGAATGCAAAAGTAGGAAGTCAAGAAACACCTGGAGTAACAGGTAAATTTGGCCTTGGAGTATGGAATGAAGCAGGGCAAAAGCTAATAAAGTTTTGCCAAGAGAACACACTGGTCATAGCAAACACCCTCTTCTAATAACACAAGAGAAGACTCTACACATGGACATCACTAGATGGTCAACACCAAAATCAGATTGATTATATTCTTTGCAGCCAAAATGGAGAAGCTCTATACAGTCAGCAAAAACAAGACCGGGACCTGACTGTGGCTCAGATCATGAACTCCTTACTGCCAAATTCAGACTTAAATTGAAGAAAGTGGGGAAAACAACTAGACCATTCAAGTATGACCTAAATCAAACCCTTATGATTGAACAGTGGAAGTGAGAAATAGAGTTAAGGGACTAGATCTGATAGATAGAGGGCCTGATGAACTATGGAATGAGGTTTGTGACATTGTACGGGAGACAGGGATCAAGACCATCCCCATGGAAAAGAAATGCAAAAAAGCAAAATGGCTGACTGAGGAGGCCTTACAAATAGCTGTGAACAAAGAAAAGCGAAAAGCAAAGGAGAAAAGGAAAGATATAAACATCTGAATGCAGAGTTCCAAAGAATAGCCAGGAGAGATAAGAAAGCCTTCTTCAGTGATCAATGCAAAGAAAGAGGAAAAGAACAGAATGGGAAAGACCAGAGATCTCTTCAAGAAAATGAGAGATACCAAGGGAACATTTCATGCAAAGATGGGCTCGATAAAGGACAAAAATGGTATGGACCTAACAGAAGCAGAAGATATTAAGAAGAGGTGGCAAGAATACATAGAAGAACTGTACAAAAATGATCTCATGACCCAGATAATCACGATGGTGTGATCACTCATCTCAAGCCAGACATCCTGGAATGTGAAGTCAAGTGGGCCTTAGAAAGCATCACTACGAACAAAGCTAGTGGAGGTGATGGAATTCCAGCTGAGCTATTTCAAATCCTGAAAGATGATGCTGTGAAAGTGCTGCATTCAATATGCCAACAAATTTGGTAAAACTCAGCAGTGGCCACAGGACTGGAAAAGGTCAGTTTTCATTCCAAGCCCAAAGAAAGGCAATGCCAAAGAATGCTCAAACTACCACACAATTGCACTCATCTCACATGCTAGTAAAGTAATGCTCAAAATTCTCCAAGCCAGGCTTCAGCAATACATGAACCGTGAACTCCCTGATGTTCAAACTGGTTTTAGAAAAGGCAGAGGAACCAGAGTCAAATTGCCAACATCCGCCAGATCATCGAAAAAGCAAGAAAGTTCCAGAAAAACATCTGCTTTATTGACTATGCCAAAGCCTTTGACTGTGTGGATCACAATAAACTGTGGAAAATTCTGAAAGAGATGGGAATCCCAGACCACCTGACTTGCCTCTTGAGAAACCTATATGCAGGTCAGGAAGCAATAGTTAGAACTGGACATGGAACAACAGACTGGTTCCAAATAAGGAAAGGAGTACGTCAAGGCTGTATGTTGTCACCTTGCTTATTTAACTTACATGCAGAGTACATCATGAAAAACGCTGGACTGGATGAAGCATAAGCTGGAATCAAGATTGCTGGGAGAAATATCAATAACCTCAGATATGCAGATGACATGGCTTCCCTAGTGGCTCAGAGGGTAAAGCATCTGCTTGCAATGCGGGAGACCCGGGTTCGATCCCTGGGTTGGGAAGATCCCCTGGAGAATGAAATGGTAACCCACTCCAGTATTCTTGCCTGGAGAATGCAAATGACACCACCCTTATGGCAGAAAGTGAAGAAGAACTGAAAAGCCTCTTGATAAAACTGAAAGAGGAGAGTGAAAAAGTTAGCTTATAGCTCAACATTAGAAAACAAAGACCATGACATCTGGTCCCATCACTTCATGGGAAATAGATGGGGAAACAGTGGAAACAGTGTCAGACTTCATTTTTGGGGGCTCCAAAATCACTGCAGATGGTGATTTCAGCCATGAAATTAAAAGATGCTTACTTCTTGGAAGGAAAGTTATAACCAACCTAAATAGCATATTGAAAAGCTGAGATATTACCTTGCCAACAAACGTCTGTCTAGTCAAGGTTATGGTTTTTCCAGTGGTCATGTATTGATGTGAGAGTTGGACTGTGAAGAAGGCTGAGCGCTGAAGAATTAATGCTTTTGAACTGCGGTGTTGGAGAAGACTCTTGAGAGTCCCTTGGACTGCAAGGAGATCCAAACAGTCCATTCTGAAGGAGATCAGTCCTGGGTGTCGTTTGGAAGGACTGATGCTGAAGCTGAAACTCCAATAATTTGGTCACCTCATGCAAAGAGTTGACTCACTGGAAAAGACTCTGATGTTGGGAGGGACTGGGGACAGGAAGAGAAGGGGATGACAGAGGATGAAATGGCTGGATGGCATCACCAACTCAATGGATGTGAGTTTGAGTGAACTCCAGGAGTTGGTGATGGACAGGGAGGCCTGACGTGCCGCGATTCATGGGGTTGCAAAGAGTTGGACAGGACTGAGTGACTGAACTGAACTGAACTGAAGCATATATGTACTAAAAATAGATACTATATAGAACTTTCTTGTTTCCTCTTTTATGCTTAATTTCAACACAGATGCCATTGTAACAGATAAATCAGCTATTATTTTGCTTATTTTTTATTTAAAAACCAGTATATTTGAGGAGGTTCAGTACATCTTCCACATTTCAGACTTTTTGAGAGGTTTGGCAGGAGGTTGGGGATATCATAAGACTCCTTGGAAATCAGTTCTTGTAAAAGAAAATGTTGGTGGTTTAAAAAATAAAAATTCAGACACAGATGGATCAAATTTATTTCCACACATATGAATTTGAATGTGAAGTGGTTGACCAAATGCATTTTGCCTCATCTAAATATAACTCTGAATAGTGAATTGAAAAAAAAAAATGCTGATTTGTGTGTTCTCTTGCTCTTCTAATATTTAGCCATCACCATTTACTAGTCAGTTTTTCTTTGATTTTTTTGGGCCCTCACTGGAGTTGCATTTCCAAAGGTTGCGAAGAAAGTTTTAAAATATTCTTGTTAAAATTTTCTTAAAGATTACTTTTCATAGAGGATGCTTCATAAAGCCTGTGTGTCATCCCATCAGCCCGTCCCTGACTTCAGTCATAGCTGCAGTAAACAGCTCCAGAAAAGCTCAGCTTACCCTGGAGCTGAATAAACCTATCTTTTTTTTAAGCTAACACCTTCAGTTCCTTCAGTGCTTATCCATGCGACTTGGTTTCCATAACTCATGTTATCTTGTTTTTTCTTGTGTGAATGCACCCTCTTAAAAGCTGGTGTGCAGAACCAAGACAAGACCCCAGAGCAAGGCATAAGAAATTATAATTGTGGTATTGTAGGGCTCCAAAATCACTGCAGATGGTGATTGCAGCCATGAAATTAAAAGACGCTTACTCCTGGAAGAAAAGTTATGACCAATCTAGATAGGATATTCAAAAGCAGAGACATTACTTTGCTGACTAAGGTCCATCTAGTCAAGGCTATGGTTTTTCCAGTAGTCATGTATGGATGTGAGAGTTGGACTGTGAAGAAGGCTGAGTGCTGAAGAATTGATGCTTTTGAACTGTGATGTTGGAGAAGACTCTTGAGAGTCCCTTGGACTGCAAGGAGATCCACCCAGTCCATTCTGAAGATCAGCCCTGGGATTTCTTTGGAAGGAATGATGCTAAAGCTGAAACTCCAGTACTTTGGCCTCCTCATGCGAAGAGTTGAGTCATTGGAAAAGACTCTGATGCTGGGAAGGATTGGGGGCAGGAGGAGAAGGGGACGACAGAGGATGAGATAGCTGGATGGCATCACTGACTTGATGGACGTTGAGTCTGAGTGAACTCCGGGAGTTGGTGATGGACAGGGAGGCCTGGTGGCTGCGATTCATGGGGTCGCAAAGAGTCGGACACGACTGAGCGACTGAACTGAGAACTGAACTGAGTCAACGAATATAATTTGTTTGTTCTCTGCATCCCACCTGCGATATTGTAATTTATAGATAAAATATATATATTTGGTTATCTGAATTTGGCCTTCAGCAACAATTCCTAGATAACAGCTTCCTAAACCTTTGGAATTTCCTGAGATAAGAGCAATGAGATAATACTTGGACTCTTGTCCTCAGTTCTTAAAACAAAAACCTCTTGTCCTCAGTTCTTCAAGGAAGGTGACTTTGGATCCCACTCAAGGTAGGGGCTGGTTGCCAACTATGTAATTAGAGGGTTGGAACTTTGTCTCACCTCCTAATTTCCAGGAAAGAGGAGAGGGACTTGAGGTTGAATAGGACATTGCCTTATATATCTCTTCATGTGGCTGTTGATTCAAATCTTCTAATATCCTTTTATAATAAATTGGTAATCTAATGGGTAAATGAGTTTTCCTGAGTTCGTGAGCCATTCTAGCAAATTAATCAAACCCAGAAAGGAAGTCATTGGAACCTCCAATTTGTAGCCAGTAAGTAGCATATGTACCTTCTTGGGCTGACAACTAACATCTGAAGTGGAGGATGGTCTTATAGGACCGAGTCCTCAACCTGTGAAACATGATGCTATCTTTTATATAGAATTAGAATAGAGTTGAATTCTCAGACACCATGCTGATGTCCTGAAAATTGCTTGTTGGTGTGGAGAAGAATTGGCTTGTTGGTATGAGGAACACACCCCTGTTAGATTGGGTCTGGAAATTCTTGTCACCACCTCAAAGGAGAAATGCCACATTTATCTTTTCTCTTTCTCCCTAGCCATTCTCTAGCTCTAGGAGAACCAACCACAGGTGGAGTTATTGTTGCTAAGGGACAGTACTGGCATGGAGACAGTGTATATGATGAGTTCCAGCTTCTATTCTTCAGGTGGCCAGCACTAGAAAGGCTCTCGGTGCTTCTCAGGAGACTGCAACACATCGAGCCTCCATTCTACAGAAATGACTTTGATTATGAGGGTTTTCCTTTTTCCTTCCTCCTTATCTCACTCATTCTTGTTTTCTGAGACTACATTCCAGTTAAAGTACTTCCATCCCGACTCTTTTCTGAGATTCTGCATTCCAGAGAATTTAAACTAAGTCGCTTATATTTGGCATTTTACCTATGACATGGAATAGTACTTCGACTTAACAAAAATCAAGAAACATTCATTTCTATTTCTCATTGAGGTCTCATCAAACTTATAGGGGAAAAAAAGTAAGTCATAACTTTTTATTCTGGTTCAGCAGTTCCTTTTCAGGGAATATAATTAGTCTAATTGATCATAAGTAATATTTTGTGTTAACTACAGTGTATGCTGACATAAATGGAAGAGAGTTACACGTATAAAAAAGAAAAATGTAGGTACTAATCCTGACTACCAAAAGTTTACAAAATAATTGGAAAAATGAACACTATGAAATAATTAAACATCATATCAAATGAATGAAGATAAATATTCTGTAAATTCAATGATAAGCACTTTGAAGCTGTCAAAGATGGAAATAAACATAATCATATGTTCTCAATCAAAGGGAAGAAACAAATATTAAAAAAGATTTTGTAGGATGAAAAGTAATTATATTAACACATGGATGAACATATGTGAATAATTTGGTCTACTTATAATTTTTTTCTTTTTTTAACCTTTATTACATTTTGTTGGCTCATCCACTTTATTTACTACTGGTGGCTACATTTGGAAAATCTTTTAACAAGAGCTTTGTATAAAGTTTTTTCTAATGTTGATGATTGATATTCTATTTTTAGAAATTTTAGAAAGTTTTAAAGAGTAGCTATTTTCTTTTAAAAATATATGTTGTGTGTTGCTATACTACTGTTTAAATATTGCACATGTGTCTAAAATTTTTCAAAATATGACAAAGATTTCTAATTTGCTGAAAGATTGAATAGCCAATCCAAGAGAAATGAGAAATCTCTAATAGAGGGCTATTTGAGCAGGCAATTTGATGATCACTTTTGAAACACTTTCTACCAAAATCATGATGAAATAATGTAAGACACCAACATAAGAAAGGATTTCAAAGTAGACTAGTAACTAGCTCATGTTTCCAGTCCTAATAGTAATTTATTCTGCTCAATAGGAACAATAGAAAAATAGATCAATACTTGTATGAGTAGAAAAGTAAAATTTTCAGTATTATAGACAAAAAAACATAGAAATTTAGAACTGGAAGAACTTAATATCTACTGTAAATTCTTACTCAAGGAAAGTTACAACATCAAAATGGTGAAGTAGAAACTTTCCATCATCTTGTTCCTAAAGAAGGCTGGTATTGAGAATTTCACAAGTCAGAAGTCTAGTGTAGAAGTTCCAGCACACTGTTGAAGCAGAAAAAGAAAATCTGAGAATGTACACATTGAAAAGCATAAAAGGAACAGTTTCACTTTACCCACCCTACTCCTCCCCCAAGGCAGCACAGCTCAGTGCCAAGAGAGATCTTCTCTGACCACAGTTTCTCCTGCAGGGAACAGAGAGAGTCTGTGAGTGTGGACCCAGCTTTCCCAGTTATGTGGGTTGCTGCTAAAGAGACCCACTTCTTTCTCAACCTATCCAGAATACTGAAGTAAGAGGTGGGGAGCAGCTGGCAAGCTAGCAATCAGGCTCTCAGTGGGCATTAAAGAAATGTGGCTCCTACTAACTGTGTTGCAGACTCCATCAGGAAGCCCACCACAAGCTACGGGGGGTGACCTGCCTATCGATCCTTCCAGTTGGCCCCCAGCACTCCATTCGCATCACCCACACACACTCCCACTTCGTGCTAGGTCATGCACTTGCCTTCAAGGGCAGCAGAGGCAAGCTTTTTCGGTAGACGAGTGAGCAAGCACAAAAGCTGGCGCAACTCCATGGGACTGAAAGCAAGCACACAAACTTGAGCATTCAGCATTGCCCTAGGGAAAGTGAATGGGAGACTGTCAGCATTCAGCCTGGCTTTGCAGGATCTAGAGAAGGTATACAGTCTTGCCTCAGGATCCCTAACCGGGCTGACAGAGGTATTTCTCTCCTGAAGCTTTTCAGTAACGACTGGAGTAGGCAAATGCTTCTTCATATGTGAAGAGAGCAATGCAATCATCAGAGACATTACACACCAAATGTACACATAATTTTCTAGTTACTAACCCCACAGAAACGGAAATCTGCAGTTTGCCCCATAAAATATTGGGACAAATAGCTGTTTTAAGGAATCTCAGTGAGCTACAAGAGTCAACAAAAGACAGTTTAACAAACAAGAGACAATTCTAAAAAATCAGGAATCAAGAACACCTGATTTGTTGAACTTTCTGTGTATACATGTATATGTACCAAATAGAAATTCTGGAGCTGAAGAATGCAGTGAATGAAATGAAAAATGCAATAGAGAGCAAGAGCAGACTTGATCAAAGAATAGAAAAAATTGGTGAAGTAGAAAGCAGGTCATTTGAAATTATCCAGTCAGAGGAAAACAAGAAACAAAAGAATGAAAAAGAGTGAAGAAATCTAAGTGAACTATAGGAAACTATCAAAAGAAGTAATCTGTGCATCCCAAAAGGAGAAGAGATGGAAAAGGAGGCAGAAAGTTTATTATTTTAAAACATGAGAATTTCTTAAATCTTGGATGAGGTTTACAACTCCAAGTACATGAAGCTTACATGCGTGCTAAGTCGCTTCAGTCGTGTCCAACTCTGTGTGACCCCATGGACAGCAGCCCACCAGGCTCCTCCATCCACAGGATTCTCTGGGCAAGAACACTGGAGTGGGTTGCCATTTCCTTCTCCAACATGAAGCTTCTAGATCTCCAAAAAATTTTCAACTCAAAAATATGTTCTACCAAGACATAATATAATAAAACTGTCTAAAGTTAAGGACAAAGGGAGAATTTTTAGAGAGGCAAGAGAAAAATCCTCACATGTAGAACTCCCATGAGACTATGATTGGGTTTTGCAGCAGAAATCTTGCTGTCCAGGAGAGAGTAGAATAATACATTCAAAGTGTTTGAAGGAAAAAAAGTCACTACAGAAAATAGTATGGAGGTTCCTAAAAAAATTAAAAATAGAGCTACTCTGGTGGTTTCATTGATAAGTTGTGTCCAACCCTTGCAACTCCATGGACTGCAGCCAGCCAAGTTCCTCTGTCCATGGAATTTCCCAGGTAAGAATATTGGAGTGGATAGCCATTTCCTTCTCCAGAAGATATTCCTGACCCAGAGAACTACCCTCTGATCCACAAGTTCCACATCTGGGTAATTACCCAAAGAAAAAGAAAACACCTTTATTCATTAAAGCATTATTTACAACAGCCAAGATATGGAAACAAACAATTGTCTATTAATGGATGAATGAATAAAGAAAATGTGGTATATATACAGATCTTTCTTAACTTATGATGGGATTATGTCCTGATAACTCCATCATACATTGAAAATATTGCAAGTTGAAAATGCATTTAATACACCTACCTACTGATCATCAAGTTTAGCCTTGCCTGCCTTAAACATGCTCAGAACACTTGCATTAGCCTCAGTTCAATTCAGTTCAGTTCAGTCGCTCAGTCCTGTCCGACTTTTGCAACCCCATGAATCGCAGCACGCCAGGCCTCCCTGTCCATCACCAACTCCCAGAGTTCACTTAAACTCATTTCCATCGAGTCAGTGATGCCATCCAGCCATCTCATCCTCGGTCGTCCCCTTCTCCTCCTGCCCCCAACCCCTCCCAGCATCAGAGTCTTTTCCAATGAGTCAATTCTTCGCATGAGGTGGCCAAAGTACTGGAGCTTCAACTTTAGCATCATTCCTTCCAAAGAACACCCAGGACTGATCTCCTTTAGGATGGACTGGTTGGATCTCCTTGCAGTCCAAGGGACTCTCAAGAGTCTTCTCCAACACCACAGTTCAAAAGCATCAATTCTTCGGCACTCAGCTTTCTTCACGGTCCAACTCTCGCATCCATACATGACTACTGGAAAAATCATAGCCTTGATTAGACGGACCTTTGTTGGCAAAGTAATGTCTCTGCTTTTCAATATGCTGTTAGGTCAGTCATAACTTTCCTTCCAAGGAGTAAGCGTCTTTTAATTTCATGGCTACAATCACCATCTGTAGTTAGCCTAGAGTTGGGCATAATCATCTAACACAAAGACTGTTTTATAATAAAGTATTGAATATCTCCTGTAATTTATTAAATACTGTACTGAAAGTGAAAACCAGAATGGTTCCAAGTGTATTTACCATTGTGATCACATGGCTCACTGAGAGCTGCAGCTCGCTGCTGCTGCCCAGCATCAGCAGAGTATGGTAACAAATATCACTAGACCAGGAAAAGATCAAAATTCAGTTTTTTTCTACTAAATGAGTTTTGCTGTAGCACCATCATAATGTTGCAAAATTATATAAGTTGAACTATCATAAGCTGGGAACTATCTGATATAATGGACTATTATTCAGCCATGAAAAGAAAGAAATTCTGCCATTTGTGACAGCAGAGATGGAACTTTAGGGATTACATTTAAATGAAATGAATCAGAGAATGACAAGGAGGAACCTGGTTAGGCTATAGTCCATGGGGTCACAAAGAGTTGGACATGACTGAGCGAGCACCCAACTCCAGTACTCTTGCCTGGAAAATACCATGGATGGAGGAGCCTGGTAGGCTGCAGTCCATGGGGTCGCAAAGTCAGACACTACTGAGCGACTTCACTTTCACTTTTCACTTTCATTCATTGGAGAAGGAAATGACAACCCACTCCGGTGTTCTTGCCTGGAGAATCCCAGGAATGGGGGAGCCTGGTGGGCTGCCATCTATGGGGTCGCACAGAGTCAGACATGACTGAAGTGACTTAGCAGTAGCAGCAATAGCAGCAGTCTTATTGATGACCTATGTCCACTTAAAAAAAATGTACAATGTGAGAGTTGCAAGTTAAGTTTTATTAGGGGCAAAATTAGTACTTCAGTCTGGGAGACAGCACTTCAGATAGCTCTGAGAAATTGCTCCAAAGAGAATGGAGGGAAGGATAAGTGATTTTGATGAATGGGGAGTACATGCAATCAAGCACTTTTTTTTTTTTCCAGAAAGTTTCTGCTAGTCTTGGGAAGCTTCTGCTAGTCATGAGAAATAGTCCTCACCATGAAAGGTTTTAGTATTTTAGTATATATGAAGAGAAACAAGAGTAAGGCTTGTGAAATCAGCTCCTAAAATATTTAACTATCTGGAGATCTGTCCTGCCATTCTTCTAGAGCACAAATTTCCTCATTTCTTCTATCCTCCCTGAACTCCTTCAGGGGGTGATAAAGGTCAGCATCAGCATTGTATGATTTAATCCTTGAAGAGATACATGTTAAGCACCCATGTTGTTATTGTTGATGTTGTTCAGTCACTAAGTCATGTCTGACTCTTGGACTGCAGCACACCAGACTCCCCTGTCCTCAACTATCTACTAGAGTTTGCTCAAATTCATGTCCATTGAGTTGATGTTGCTATCTAACCATCTCATCCTCTGCTGCCTTTTCTCCTTATGCCTTCAATTTCTTCCAGCAACAGTGTCTTTTCCAGTGAGTCATCTCTTCAAATCAGGTAGTCAAAATATTGGAGCTTCAGCTTCAGCATCAGTCCTTCCAATGAACACCCAGGACTGATCTCCTTTAGGATGGACTGGTCAGATCTCCTTGCTGTCCAAGGGACTCTCAAGAATCTTCCTCAGCACCACAGTTCCAAAGCATCAATTCTTTAGTGCTCAGCCTTCTTTATGGTCCAGTTCTCATATCCATACACGACTACTGGAAAAACCATAGTTTTGACTAGACAGACCTTTGTTAGCAAAGTGATATCTCTGCTTTTTAATACACTGTCTAGTATAACTTTCCTTCCAAAGTGCAAGCTTCTTTTAATTTCATTGCTGCAGTCACTGCAATGATTTTGGAGCCCAAGAAAATAAAGTCTGTCATTGTTTCCATTTTTTTCCCCACCTATTTGCCATGAAGTGATGGGACCGATGCCATGATCTTAGTGTTTTGAATGTTTAGTATTAAGTCAACATCTGCTGGATCATCAAAAAACAAGTGAGTTCCCCCNTGACTGAAGTGACTTAGCAGTAGCAGCAATAGCAGCAGTCTTATTGATGACCTATGTCCACTTAAAAAAAATGTACAATGTGAGAGTTGCAAGTTAAGTTTTATTAGGGGCAAAATTAGTACTTCAGTCTGGGAGACAGCACTTCAGATAGCTCTGAGAAATTGCTCCAAAGAGAATGGAGGGAAGGATAAGTGATTTTGATGAATGGGGAGTACATGCAATCAAGCACTTTTTTTTTTTTTCCAGAAAGTTTCTGCTAGTCTTGGGAAGCTTCTGCTAGTCATGAGAAATAGTCCTCACCATGAAAGGTTTTAGTATTTTAGTATATATGAAGAGAAACAAGAGTAAGGCTTGTGAAATCAGCTCCTAAAATATTTAACTATCTGGAGATCTGTCCTGCCATTCTTCTAGAGCACAAATTTCCTCATTTCTTCTATCCTCCCTGAACTCCTTCAGGGGGTGATAAAGGTCAGCATCAGCATTGTATGATTTAATCCTTGAAGAGATACATGTTAAGCACCCATGTTGTTATTGTTGATGTTGTTCAGTCACTAAGTCATGTCTGACTCTTGGACTGCAGCACACCAGACTCCCCTGTCCTCAACTATCTACTAGAGTTTGCTCAAATTCATGTCCATTGAGTTGATGTTGCTATCTAACCATCTCATCCTCTGCTGCCTTTTCTCCTTATGCCTTCAATTTCTTCCAGCAACAGTGTCTTTTCCAGTGAGTCATCTCTTCAAATCAGGTAGTCAAAATATTGGAGCTTCAGCTTCAGCATCAGTCCTTCCAATGAACACCCAGGACTGATCTCCTTTAGGATGGACTGGTCAGATCTCCTTGCTGTCCAAGGGACTCTCAAGAATCTTCCTCAGCACCACAGTTCCAAAGCATCAATTCTTTAGTGCTCAGCCTTCTTTATGGTCCAGTTCTCATATCCATACACGACTACTGGAAAAACCATAGTTTTGACTAGACAGACCTTTGTTAGCAAAGTGATATCTCTGCTTTTTAATACACTGTCTAGTATAACTTTCCTTCCAAAGTGCAAGCTTCTTTTAATTCATTGCTGCAGTCACTGCAATGATTTTGGAGCCCAAGAAAATAAAGTCTGTCATTGTTTCCATTTTTTTCCCCACCTATTTGCCATGAAGTGATGGGACCGATGCCATGATCTTAGTGTTTTGAATGTTTAGTATTAAGTCAACATCTGCTGGATCATCAAAAAACAAGTGAGTTCCCCCAAAAAAATCTATTTCTGCTTTATTGACTATGCAAAGCCTTTGACTGTGTGGATCACAATAAACTGTGGAAAATTCTGAAAGAGATGGGAATCCCAGACCACCTGACCTGCCTCTTGAGAAACCTATATGCAGGTCAGGAAGCAACAGTTAGAACTGGACATGGAACAACAGACTGGTTCCAAATAGGAAAAGGAGTACATCAAGGCTGTATATTGTCAACCTGCTTATTTAACTTCTATGCAGAGTACATCATGAGAAATGCTGGGCTGGATGAAGCGCAAGCTGGAATCAAGATTGCTGGCAGAAATATCAATAACCTCAGATATGCAGATGACACCACCCTTATGGCAGAAAGCGAAGAAGAATTAAGAGCCTCTTGATGAAAGAGGAGAGTGAAAAGGTTGGCTTAAAGCTCAATATTCAGAAAACGAAGATCATGGCATCTGGTCCCATCACTTCATGGCAAATATATGGGAAAACAGTGGAAACAGTGGCTGACTTTATTTTGGGGAGCTCCAAAATCATTGCCAGTGGTGACTGCAGCCATGAAATTAAAAGACGCTTACTCTTTGGAAGGAAAGTTATGACCAACCTAGACAGCATATTCAAAAGCAGAGACATTACTTTGTCAACAAAGGTCCATCTAGTCAAGGCTATGGTTTTTCCAGTAGTCATGTATGGATGTGAGAGTTGGACTATAAAGAAAGCTGAGTGCTGAAGAATTGATGCTTTGGAACTGTGATGTTGGAGAAGATTCTTGAGAGTCCCTTGGACTGCAACGAGATCTGACCAGTCCATCCTAAAGGAGATCAGTCCTGGGTGTTCATTGGAAGGACTGATGTGAAGCTCAAACTCCAATACTTTGGCCACCTGATGTGAAGAGCTGATTCATTGGAAAAGACCCTGATGCTGGGAAAGATTGAGGGCAGGAGGAGAGGGGGATGACAGAGGATTAGATGGTTGAATGGCATCACCAACTCAATGGACATGGGTTTGAGTGGACTCCAGGAGTTGGTGATAGACAGGGAAGCCTGGCATTCTGTGGTTCATGGGGTCTGAGAGAGTCAGACATGACTGAGCGACTGCACTGAACTAAACTGAGTTTTAAGTCAGCTTTTTCACTGTCCTCTTTCATCTTTATCAAGAGTCTGTTTAGTTACTCTTCACTTTCTGCCATAAGGGTAGTGCCATCTGCTTATCTGAGATATTGATATTTCTCCCAGCAACCTTGATTCTAGCTTGTGACTCATTCAGCCTGGCATTTCGCATCATGTACTCTTCATAGAAGTTAAATAAGCAGGGTGACTGTATGCAACCTCGACATACTCCTTTCCCAATTTTGAACCAGTCCACTGTTACATGTGTAGCTCTAAATGTTACTTCTTGACCTGCCTACAGCTTTCTCAGGAGACAGGTAGGGTGGTTTGGTATTACCATCTGTTTAAGTTTCCACAGTTTTTTATGATCCACACAATCAAAGGCTTTAGCATAGTCAGTGTAAGTAGAAGTAGATGTTTTTCTGGAATTCCCTTACGTTTTCTGTGATCCAACAAATGTCGGCAATTTGATCTCTGGTTCCTCTGCCTTTTCTAAATCCAGCTTGTACATCTGGAAGTTCTTGGTTCTTGCATTTACTGTTGAAGCCTATCTTGAAGGATTTTGAGCATTACTTTCTTAGCATGTGACATGAATGCAATTGTGCAGTAGTTTGAATATTCTTTGATATGGCCCTTTCTTTGGGATTGAAATGAAAACTGACCTTTCCAGTCCTGTGGCCACTGCTGAGTTTCCCAAATTTGCTGGCATATTAAGTGCAGCACTTTCACAGCATCTTCTTTTAGGACTTGAAATAGCTCAGCTGGATCCATCACCTCCACTAGCTTTGTTCTCAGTAATGTTTCCTAAGGCCTACTTGACTTCATACCCCAGGATGTCTAGCTCTTTGTGAGTGAGCACAGCATCTGGATCATTAAGAACTTTTGTGTACAGTTCTTCTGTGTATTCTTGCCACCTCTTCTTAATAGCTTCTGCTTCTGTTAAGTTTCTGTCCTTTATTGTGCCTATCTTTGCTTGAAATGTTCCATTGGTATCTCTAATTTTCTTGAAGAAATCTCTAGTCTTTCCCATTCTATTGTTTTCCTCTATTTCTTTGTACTTATCACTGAGGAAGCCTTTCTTATCTCTCCTTGCTATTCTTTGGAACTCTGCACTCAAATGGGTATATCTTTCCTTTTCTCCATTGCCTTTCATTTCTATTCTTTTCTCAGCAATTTGTAATACTTTCTCAGAAAACTATTTTGCCTTTTGGCATTTCTTTTTCTTGGGGATGGTTTTGATCACTGCCTTCTGTACTATTTTACAAACCTCCATCCATAGTTCTTCAGGACTCTGCCTATCAGATCTAATCTCTTGAATCTATTTGGCATTTCCACTGTATAATCATAAGGGATTTGCAGACCTACAAGACCTTCTAGGAGTAATACCAAAAGATGTCCTTTTCATCACAGAGGATAGGAATGCTAAGTAGGAAGTCAAGAGATACCTGGAGTAATGGGCATGTTTGGCCTTGCAGTACCAAATGAAGCAGCACAAAGGTGAACAGAGTTTTGCCAAGAGAATGCAGTGGTCATAGCAAACACCCTCTTACAATAACACATGAGATGGCTCTATACATGGACATCACCAAGTCAATACCAAAATCAGATTGGTTATGTTCTTTGCAGCCGAAGATGGAGAAGTTCTATATAGTCAGCAGAAACAAGAGTGGGAGCTGACTATGGCCTGGATCATGAACTCTTTATTGAAAAATTCAGACTTAAATTGAAGAAAGTAGGGAAAACCAGTAGGCCATTTAGATATGACCTAAGTCAAAACCCCCAATCTAGATCCAATAACTTTTTACTAGTTAAGGTATTACTCCTCTTTTATCTCATTGTATGCAGTGATAATATGAAAATTAAAACATATAATCTACTTACCTCAGATATTTTGTATCAAGATTCACAGTATGAATATTCATAAGTATATGTAAACAATTTATCAAATCAAAAATAATAATGCTTTTTAAATTTAAATACATATATGGTACTATGGTGTTGTGGTGTGTACTCCAACTGTGGTGTTGGAGAAGACTCTTGAGAGTCCCTTGGACTGCAAGGAGATCCAGCCAGTCCATCCTAAAGGAAATCAGTCCTGAATATTCATTGTAACGACTGATGCTGAAGCTGAAAATCCAATACTTTGGCCACCTGATGCAAAGAATTGACTCGTTTGAAAAGACCCTGATGCTGGGAAAGATTGAAGGCAGGAAGAGGAGTCAATAGAGGATGAGACGGTTGGATGGCATCACCGACTTGATGGGCATGAATCTGAGCAAGCTCTGGGAGTTGGTGTTGGACAGGGAAGCCTGGCATGCTGCAGTCCATGGGTTCGCAAAGATTCATACATGACTGAGCAACTGAACTGATGGTACTGTAGTCTTAATCCTTTTCTATAATCTTATGCTCCATCTGAGAACTAATTATGTTTCTCATAGATCTTCAGTATCAAATGTCAAGCATCTAACTTATTTAAACCAGTTTCAGCATGCTCATATTTCCAGGGAGCTAATTTCTTAAGCATCTCAATTATTTAATATATCTGATATTGTTAAGCTGCTTTGTAGAGATGTATCTGAAAGTCCCTACTTACTTTGAAATTATTGCCTATTTCACCAAATGAGTTACAGAACTTGGTTCAGTACAGGAATTTGTTTCCATCTTGTTGATTTGATAAACCTCTGTATCTGATCTCCAGAGCTTATTTTAATATTTTTACATGAGATTGCATGACACATATATATTTAAAACTCTGTGATTAGGAGTACAGGGTGTGTAGACAGATCTGAGTTTGAATGCCAGTTCTGCCATAATTTGTCATATGGTATCTGCCATTGCTTACTCTCATTGAACTCATCTCCTCATCCAAAAATAGAGAAAGGAACTGTACCTAAAACCTGAAAGAGATACATTACCAAACTTTGTAATGACTTTGCTCCCAAGTATTTTGGAGGCCCACTATTAGGTTAATATCAAGGAAAGAGATTGACTAAACAAAGCATGGTGCATTGAATCAGGACTGAGAGTGGCTACAGACTGCAAAAAGATGTACCTGGTGTTTAAAACACTCAAAGTAGTAGCAGCTGTGCCCAGTGGAGCAGTAAAAATAATGAGAAGTGCTACACACGTTATACTTCGCCCAAGGGACCCAAGAAAATATTTTATTGGGGAAAACATTTTGCATGGGGCTCGAGGGTCCACATTAGTAGGTAATGGCTACCACACAAGGGTACTTAAAAATTGTTATAAATGAGATCATACCTATAGCCATAGGCTGACAATAGCTAGGAAAATTCAAGCTGCATCTATGAAGATATAATGTGACATGAAAGTCACTCAGCTGTGTCCGACTCTTTGTGGCACTCAGGTTCAGTAATTGTGACGCACAGGCTTAGTTGCTCAGAGGCACGTGTAGTCTTCCTGGATCCGAGATCAAATCCGTGTCCCCTGCACTGGCAGGCAGACTCTTATTCACTGTACCACCAGGAAAATCTGGAACCTCATTTTTATTTTTTTTTTAATTAATTTTTATTTTTTAGTTTGCTTTGCTTTACAATACTGTATTCGTTTTGCTATACATTGACATGAATCAGCCACGAGTGTACATGAACTCCCAATCCCGACCCCCACCTCCCGCCTCCCACCCCACACCTTCTCTCTGGATTATCCCTGTGCATCAGTCCCAAGCATCCTGCATCCTGCATCGAACCTAGACCGGCGATTCGTTTCACTTATGATATCACACATGTTACACTGCCACTCTCCCAAAATAGAGCTATCATCTGTGGTTTTTTTTGAAGTTGGGCTTTTGTGTATAAGCATCTTGTTGTTGTCAGTTGGTAAGGCATGCCCAACTCTTTGTGATTCTATGGACTGCAGCACTCCAGCATTCCCTTACTTCATTATCTTCCAGAGTTTGCTCAAACTCATGTCCGTTGAGTCAGTAATGCCATCCAACCATCTCATCTCCATCTCCCACTTCTTATCCTACGTTCAATCTTTCCCAGCATCAGGGTCTTTTCCATTGAGTTAGCTCTTTGTATCAGGTGACCAAAGTACTGGAGCTTCAGCTTTAGCATCCATCCTTCCAATGAATATTCGGGGTTGATTTCCTTTAGGATTGATGGGTTTGATCTCTTTGCTGTCCAGAGGACTCTCAAGAGTCTTCTCCAGCACCACAGTTCGAAAGCATCAATTCTTCAGTGCTCAGCCTCTTAATGGTGCAACTCTCACATCCATCTTGGCATAAATATGGTTATAATATATAATAATAATGTACCATTGGAAAAGACCCTTGAGAGTCTCTTGGACTGCAAGAAGATCTAACCAGTCCATCCTAAAGGAGATCACTCCTGGGTGTTCATTGGAAGGTCTGATGTTGAAGCTAAAACTCCAGTACTGTGGCCAGCTGATGAGAAGAGCTGACTCACTTGAAAAGATCCTGATGCTGGGTAAGATTGAGGGCAGGAGAAGGGGATGACAGAGGATGAGATGGCTGAATGGCATCACTGACTCAATAGACATGAGTCTGGGTGGGCTCCAGGAGTTGGTGTTGGACAGAGAGGCCTGGCGTGCTGCGATTCATGGGGCTGCAAAGAGTCAGACATGACTGAGCGACTGAACTGAACTGAATGTATATGTTGCATGTGCTCAGTTGCTCAGTCATGTCCAACTCTTTGCAACCCCATGGACTATAGCCCAACAGGATCCTCTGTCCATAGGATTTTTCCAGGCAAGAATATGGGAGTAGATTACCATTTCTTCCTCCAGGGGATCTTCCTGACCCAAAGATGGAACCCACACTTCTTTCCTCACCTGTGTTGGCAGGTGGATTCTTTACCTCTGAGCCATCATCACTATGTAACTTTGTGTAACATGTTATAAACTAGCTACATAACCATTATTTTTACCTTTATAACTAACTTCATTTTGACCACAGAATTTATTTCCTTCCTCCGGATTTCCCAGTCCTTATACTACCCGCACCTGAAGTCCTGCTTGACTCCCTTAGCTTCATCATCTCACATCCATCCAGGCAATCAGTTTTGGCAGTCAACTGATTCATTTTTCTCATGTCTTACATTTGTCTTTTGTAATCCATTACTTTGCCATCCTGCAGTTTATATCCTTCTCACTCTTTTCTGGCCTCTTCAGTTGGTCTCCCAACTGACCTTCCTGCCATTCCTCATTCTACCCCCACATACTGCTGCTGCTGCTGCTAAGTCACCTCAGTCATGTCTGACTCTATGCGACCCCATAGACGACAGCCCGCCAGGCTCCCCCATCCCTGGGATTCTCCAGGCAAGAACACTGGAGCAGGTTGCCATTTCCTTCTCCAATACTGCAGGACTGAGCTTTATTTGATCATGAACTTTATTTGAGCATACAATGCCAGTAATTTCCACTTTATGCAAAATAAATTCAAAATTACTCATCCTAGCCACCCCCCCCCAGATATTGGCTTCCATGTACTTGAATTCTCACTGGTCTTGTATGCATTAACCATCAGCTCCTGTCCGATTGACCTGATCTTCACATTTCTCCCTTCCTGATTTTCTGCAGGTTATACCTGGAATGAAACTCCACCTCCTCTATAAAGTCAGTTCTACAAACATCAGTCTTCTGAGAATTCTCACTCCTCTGAACTCTTAGAGCATTTACTGTTAACATCATTCATTCAGTAATGAATCATCTTTCACTGTGATTCCTTTCTGTTTTTTCTTGCATCTTTTAACTGTTCTCATTCCCTTGTCTTGTTTCATAAAACTAGATTATAAGCTCACAAATCAAATCCTTGCAGTCTCCATTATTTAGCACACCTAATACAAACCTGGGCTCAGTAATTACATTCCCAGTATTTTTATTTTGCCTTTGGAAGATTATTATAACGAAGAGGTGTAAAGTCATTTTTTCACATTGTTACCATTTTTTTCTTTATTGAAAAAGATAGGATCACAGAGATAAACTTTGAGGGAAATAAATTGATTAGTCCGAATGGACATAAATTCTCAAAAAAATAAAAACTATAGCCATGTTCTTTTACTGACATTAATTTAAAATAATAACCATTCATTAACATAAGTTGCCTGTTGTTTTACAGTGCAAAACCAAAGAGTACATTGTTTTCTTTCTCTGTTAACATCCCAGAAATTTAGAATTTTAGTATCACATATCTGTTTTGAGACTATAAAGGGGGTTGCAGTATGATAGTTTCAAGGAAAACAATGTGTTCTTAGTAAACTGCTGTTAAAGGCATGGAGATGAATGAATGTATTTTGCCAAGTACAACATTAAGAAGTACTCCAATGAAGCAGTGAGCAATTTCCACTCTAGGGGTTTACCTTAATCTTATGAAAACCTCCACCCAGGCCGCCAGCTTTCTTTCTTTTTTTTTTTAACCTCCCCTTTTTCTCTTTTTCCTCCCAGCTTTATTATAGTGACAAATAAGGTCTCTTCACTTCCCCTGAAAGTGAGTGATAATGTGTACATGCACACAACAGATACGAATGTTTTATCCTTGATTCCAGACATACACGAAGGTTTTGCTTTCTCTTCTGACATTGATCATACCTCAAATATGCTCTGTTGAACAAACTTCCAGTATCATCCTTGTACTCACCTTGCATCTAAACCCTAGGCAGACTGTGATTTGTACTTAGCCTTGACTCTGAAAGCCCACACTGGCCTCATCTCCTCAAGAATTGATATGGCACTTCTTCATTTTATATGTTTGCAAACCAAATGCTTAGAAAGGTTTATCAATCTGTTAAGTACCACAGCAAGTTGGAAACAAACCTAGACTGGAATTCTATTAATTCAAGAAGCATAAAATATTAACTGTAAAGTGTATTGACATATCTTGGTTACATATATTTATATATGTACGTGTGTGCTATATTTTAGTTGCTTGGTCGTGTCCAACTTTTTGCAGCCCCATGTCTTCTTCCAGGCTCCTCTGTCCATGGAGATTCTCCAGGCAAGAACACTGGAGTGGGTTGCCATGCTCTCCTCCAGGGGATCTTCCCGACCCAGGTATCGAACCTAGGTCTCCCATATTGCAGGCAGATTCTTTACCATCTGAGCCACCAGGGAAGCCCTTACATATGTATATGTAAATATATATTTTTATGTGTATATCTACTCATATATAAATGGCTCCCAGAAATGTAACTTTCTTAACCAGTTAAGTAATTAATGGCTAAATTCATACTAAATGAATAAGTAAATAAGTAATATAAGGATGTAATTAGTCCACTTGAGCATCAATCTTTAGTGGAAAATATAAATCTGTTAGCCTATCAAGTATTTGGCAAAGACTTCAATGAATGCTAAACCGCTTTAAAGATTAGTAAGCTATATACTATCATGTATTTGTGATGACAAAGAAAGATTCCTTTTAGATCATGGATGAAAGTGAGATTAAAACTTTTTAGTTTTATAACTGGAAATTTGGCTGTGAATCACACAAACTTAATATTTTAGGGCCCAGCCTACTAACTGACATTAAAGTTAAAGGGCTGTCTAACTGCTTTTAAGTAGTTAATAAAAGAAGTGCAATTGACCATATAATCAGAAAATCAGATTCTTACAGTTAATTTATCAGAAACAATGACAAAATTAAATACTTAGTCTGACTCAGTGATGCCTGTGGTTTAAAGAAGCTAGGATGTTAATATGTTTTAGCTATAAACGTAGTAACCAGTATCTCCTTCAACTACATATATATGTCTCCTTCAACTATGTATGTAGAAGTATCTCCTTAAAAATGCCGTCAATTAAAATGTGCTTCCTGGCTAGATGGCAGGCAGGCAAGACTGCTGGGTATGCACCGTCCTCAAATCCACAAGCAAGAGAGCAGGTCCTCTGTGCCTCTTGGGCCTCTGGTCCACACCACGGCAGATTCTGGGTGCCTCTGGGCCCCGGCTGCTGGTCTGCCTGCACCGACTTCTCACTCAGCAGAAAGGGATTTCTCCTGATTGCTGAAAACATATTGTGCCTGGTGATTCTCATCTGCTTTCATGCCTCAACATCAGGGTACTCCTTGTCAGTGATAGAGATGAGCTTTGCCGCTATCTTTGTTGTCTACGTGTGTGACCTGCACACCAAGATACAGATCATCAGCCGGCCTTGGAGTGATCTCTTCTGAACCCTTGTAGCGATCATCCTCTCCCTGATCACCTCCATTATGGACTGTGGTGCTTGTTGAGAGAGGAAACAACTCCAAAATCACAGCAGGGGTGTTGTCCTTGTGCGCTGCATGACTCTCTGATTAGGATGCCTACATTACCTTCCCTTTCCCTGATAGCTCCTGCCTGCAATGCAGGAGACCTCGCTTCGATTCCTGGGTAGGGAAGATCCCCTGGAGAAGGGATAGGCTACCCACTCCAGTATTCTTGGGCTTCCCTTGTGGCTCAGCTGGTAAAGAATCTGCCTGCAATGCGGGAGACCTGGGTTTGATACCTGGGTTGGGAAGATCCCTGGAGAGGGGAAAGGCTATCCACTCCAGTATTCTGGCCTAGAGAATTCAAGGGCTGTATAGTCCCAAGAGCCAGACAGGACGGAGCAACTTTCACTTTTACTTGTTGCAGCAAAGATATATAGCAGCCCCTGCTGACCCTGCAGATGGCTGGATATAGGTGAACTTTCTTCATTTCTCTCAGCAACCTGCAAATTAACCTTGAAATAACTCCTCCCCACTCTTACAACACTCCCAGTCAACTCCCAGCCTCCTTTATCATAAGAATCTGTCTTCTGGCCTCCCAGTCAATGCTCCTGGCTATGTCTGTCTTTATGGGTGTGCCTAGGCCTGCCTTCTGCAGTATCCAGACACACATCAGTTCTGCCTGGACAGTGACCCCACCTAAGAAACAAAATGACAGAAGAAGGTACCTCAGATTTCAGACTATAGGCCCCATTTTGTAACCCACTCTAAATAACATCCTAGGGTGTATGTGGGCTGGAGAGTGTTCTGTGGGGGAATAAATAAATACGAGGCAGATTATTGGGCTTCCCAGGAGGTGCTAGTGGTAAAGAAGCCAATGGCAATGCAGGAGACGTAAGAGATGCCGGTTAGATCCCTGGAGAAGGGAAAGGCTACCCACTCCAGTATTCTTGTCTGGAGAATTCCATGGACAGAGGAGCCTGGCAGGCTATGGTCCATAGGGTTGCAAAGAGGCAGACATGACAAAAGCGATTTAGCATGCACACATGCAGATTATTAGAAAAACTATTACTGCTATTGGCTTTAATACTGAGATGCTATAATCTCAAGCATTTGCATTCATTATTTTCATCATTAAAACAACTCAGTGAGGTTGATACTATTAATTACATTTTGTGTGTGAGCAAACTGAAGCTCATAGATGATGGATGACTTGCTTAGCCACAGAACTGTTAAGTGGCAGAGTTGGGATTCAGGCCTGGGTCTTTCTAGTTCTAAAGATTACATCTTTTGATTATGCCATACTTCTAGAATACAGTTTTTCTAAGATTGAGGTGGAGAAGACTGAGGATAAGAGAATGACAAAATAGCGTAGTCAGGCATTTATTTGAGACTTGAAAAAAATGACGTAAATAACAGAAATGGCAGAAAACACATCTAGTTTTATGGTGAATTACAAATACACTTAGTTATAGATTAAAACCAATTTGCTACTTTTAACTTTATAAATCTTAAAAGATTTATACTTAGGTAACCCATTCAGCCACACATGCTCACTCTGCTAACCATCAAAAATGAGAAATACATACAATTCATCAAAGAAGAATTTAAATTTTGCTTCAGCTGGACTTTGAATTTAAATAGATGTGTTGAGCTGAGGGGATACAGTTTAGGATTAGCTGTTCCTTGGAGTGCATGCGTATGGAACAGTGGTCAGACCTAGGATAACACTCATGCCCCCAGATGGTCTGGCAGCAGTTTTGACTCAGCAGATAAGTAGACTTGAGTGCCTAATCATAATTGTTGGCTAATGATGTATGTGTTTAATTGGGTATCTGTAATGATTAAGAGCAATTACTGTTTTTCAAGTATTATATTGAACCTAGAGCAGATATATTGCAAACATTATTAAGGTAATAATTGCTCAGTAAACATTTCATTTTTATAAGCACATTGTGTTTACTCTTAAAAGGCTCTAGAAAATTGGTTTTTAATACCAGTGGCTCCATTATTGAAGCATTGCTTCCAGGAATGTTATGAATATTTCATTTGGAATTTGAATGAGAGCTGTCTTTTTTATCTAAGGTATCCAAAGTAATGCATTCCATTTTGAATTCATCACTTTTCCCCATTCCTCTCCAAATGTGCACTGCCATTTTAGGAAAGGCTCCAGTATTGGTAGACTTAACTCAGACTTCTTTTTTATTACCATTCTCCTCCCCGCCCCCTGGCCATCCAATTAAGTCCACTGACTTTCCCCTGAGACCTTCTCTCTCTTATCCATTCTTTATCTGCAGCCACAGGGATCATTTTAGAATAAAATTTGAGCATGTGAGCTCTCCTGCTTAAAGCCATTTAGTGGTTCCTAGTCATAACTCCTTTTAAAATGCTTATAATGCCCCCACCACATGGTGCCTGCCTAATTGCCACCCCTACCTGATGCCACTCCAAGCTGTGTTATTCTGGACTCCTCTCACTTCCTTGAATCTGCATTGCCTTGCTCTACTTCTGAAACTTTGTCCCTGTTTTCCTGTCTGTCTTAAATAGTTCCCCTGCTTTTTCTGTCAGGTTCAGCACAAATCTCCTTCCTCCATTAAGCCATTACTGACTGGGCTATGTGTTCTGTGTGCTTCTAAAGTATCCTATATTTCTGCTACCACAAACTCCATCACTTTTCATTTGTGAATTCTCATTTGCTATATATATATATATATATATATATATGGTGCTGGCCTGTAATAGATGTTCAATCAGTTCAGTTCAGTCGCGCAGTCGTGTCCGACTCTTTGCGACCCCATGAATCGCAGCACGCCAGGCCTCCCTGTCATCACCAACTCCCGGAGTTCACCCAGACTCACGTCCATTGAGTCAGTGATGCCATCCAGCCATCTCATCCTAGGTCGTCCCCTTCTCCTCCTGCCCCCAATCCCTCCCAGCATCAGGGTCTTTTCCAATGAGTCAACTCTTCGCATAAGGTGCCCAAAGTACTGGAGTTTCAGTTTCAATAATTAACTGCTAAATTAAGAGTGAAATTTAGGTACCATGCTGAAAAATACAGTTTGAGTATCACTAGGGAGCAGAATGGTGAGATTTCTGAAAACCATATCATAATCATAAAGACAAGAATATAAGATTAACAGATCCAAACTACTATACATGAAATAGAGAAGCAACAGGATTTACTGTATAGCACAAAAAATTCAATATCTTATAATAGAAAAGAATGTGAATATATCTATATATATAGCTGAATCACTTTGATATACACCTGAAACTAGCATAATATTATAAATCAACTATATTTCAATTTGAAGAAATATAAGGCTATGGTTTTTCCAGTAGTCATGTATGGATGTGAGAGTTGGACTGTGAAGAAGGCTGAGCGCCGAAGAATTGATGCTTTTGAACTGTGGTGTTGGAGAAGACTCTTGAGAGTCCCTTGGACTGCAAGGAGATCCAACCAGTCCATCCTAAAGATCAGTCCTGGGTGTTCATTGGAAGGACTGATGTTGAAGCTGAAACTCCAATACTTTGGCCACCTCATACAAAGAGCTGACTCATTGGAAAAGACCCTGATGCTGGGAAAGATTGAGGACAGGAGGAGAAGGGGACGACAGAGGATGAGATGGCTGCATGGCATCACCCACTCAATGGACATGGGTTTGGGTGGACTCCGGGAGTTGGTGATGGACAGGGAGGCCTGGCATGTTGCAGTTCATGGGGTTGCTGAGTCGGACATGACTGAGCGACTGAACTGAACTGAATGTGACTGAAAATTTTATTCAAGAGAGAACTGAGAGTAAACAAGAAGTCTGTCCCCAAAAATATGAAGGGTTCTCAGTTGGAAAAGTACTATACTTTTTCTGAAATCCTTTAGAAGAACATAGCAATATCAGTAGTTAAAAGATTCAAGGATACTCCAACTAGATGTAAGGCATAACCTTCTAACAGAGCTATCTAGTCATAACCATGATGCTTCAAAAAGAGCCTAACTTATCACGGGAAATTGTCAAGTGGAATCTGACTAATCATCAATTTGGGATTCTTAGAGAAAGTAATCCTGCATAGATTTGAGACCAAAATAGAGCCAGTATCATGGCCTTTACCAGTTTTACTGCATGTTTCCTTTGCTTATCAAAAATAATCCTTTCAAACAAAATTAATGGATGAGGATAGTTTCAGTGGAAGTTAAGGTGGGTGTTGAGTATTCCTTATTTCAATGATTAATTAATTACTCTTTTATCCAGTCCAAATGGTAAGGTTTATTTTCGGGGGAAAAAAAAGTGGCAATTCAACAAAAATCATAGAGAATGACTCTTGACTTTATTAACTTGGAGATGTCACAGACTGAATCAATGTTCAGCTGTAGTAGGATACAGGAAACTTGAGAATTTAAACCCCTACCAAACTGTACTCTAATATGGAGCATGAGTGAGTGAGTAAGTGTTAGCCAATCAGTCGTGGCTGACTCTGCAACTCTATGGACTATAGCCCACCAGGCTCCCCTGTCCATGGGATTCTCCAGGCAAGAATACCAGAGTGAGTACCCTTTCCCTTCTCCAGGGGCTCTTCCTGATCCAGGGATTGAACCCAGATCTCCTGCATTGCAGGCAGATTCTTTACCATCTGAGCCCAACTTAGTATTAATAATATTTTTCTGCTGTAAGCTATGAGAAGATATATTTTTGGTAAATGTCCATGTCCAAAAATGAATAAAATGAGAAAATCTAAGCATCTTTAAAAATACAAGTATTTAGTAAAATAAAGTACAGGTGAGGACATTCTAAGTCAGAAAAAATTTCTGTTTAAAGATTTAATGTGGAAATTGTTAGAGGACAAGTAGCCAGTCTTGTCAGAGAAACAGGTTCAGCCTGGGAATAAAGTGGAGTTGGAGTATTTGGTTCAACACATATTGTCAAGAATCTTAGATGTCAGGCTAAGAAGCAGAGAGGAGCAAATGAAGTAAAATACAAAAGTGCTATTTGGAAAAGATGAGGCAAGAATATGTGGTGTAGATCTAAATTACAAGCACAAATTACAGAGGTCTTTAAAACAGTGGTTTAAATATTGACAATTTATATACGTCCTTATAATTCTGGTGTGTTGATAGTCATCAAAATGTTATTAACCACCACCCTCCTCTCCAAAGGAGGCTCCTTACTCTTTGCTTCAGTTCAGTTCAATTCAGTTCAGTCGCTCAGTCGTGTCTGACTCTGTGACCCCATGAATAGCAGCACACCAGGCCTTCCTGTCCATCACCAACTCCCGGGGTTCACCCAAACTCATGTGCATCAAGTCGTTGATGCCATCCAGCCATCTCATCCTCTGTCGTCCCCTTCTCCTCCTGCCCCCAATCCCTCCCAGCATCAGGTCTTTTCCAATGAGTCACCTCTTCACATGAGGTGGCCAAAGTATTGGAGTTTCAGCCTCAGCATCAGTCCTTCCAATGAACACCCAGGGCTGGTGTCCTTTAGGATGGACTGGTTGGATCTCCTTACAGTCCAAGGGACTCTCAAGAGTCTTCTCCAGCACCATAGTCCAAAAGCATCAATTCTTCAGTGCTCAGCCTTCTTCACAGTGCAACTCTCACATCCATACATGACCACTGGAAAAACCATAGTCTTGACTAAATGGACATTTGTTGGCAAAGTAATATCTCTGCTTTTTAATATGCTATCTGAAGTGAAGTGAAGTGAAGTCGCTCAGTTGTGTCTGACTCTTTGCAACCCCATGGACAGTAGCCTGCACCAGGCTCCTCCATCTATGAGATTTTCTAGGCAAGAGTACTGGAGTGGGTTGCCATTTCCTTCTCCAGGGAATCTTCCCAACCCAGGGATTGAATTCAGGTCTCCCACATTGTAGACAGATGCTTTACCATCTGAGCCACCAGGAATTTCCAGACACCCTAAGCATCTTTTAATTTCCTGGCTGCAATCACCATCTGCAGTGATTTTGGAGCCCCAAAATATAAAGTCTGACACTGTTTCCACTGTTTCTCCATCTATTTCCCATGAAGTGATGAGATTAGATGTGATGATCTTAGTTTTCTGAATGTTGAGCTTTAAGCAAACTTTTTCACTCTCCTCTTTCACTTTCATCAAGAGGCTTTTTAGTTCCTCTTTTCTTGGCTGTACGAAAATAACAGGTCAATCCTGTCTAATAAGATGATTGATAGAGGATTTTTTTTTTTTTAATATACCATGGCTCTGCAAAGAATACTTCTACAAGTTATAGAAAAAGGTGAGAATTACAATGTACAGATATTTGGAGTGAGCTGGCAACCCACTTCAGTATCCTTGCCTGAAAAATCTCATGGACAGAGGAGCCCGGTGGGCTGTAGTCCATGGGGTCGCAAAGAGTTGGGCCTGACTGGGCAACTAACACTTACTTACTTATAACAGATTATTTTCCTATATGCTCCTGACTACCAAATGTTCGGTGGCAATTAGTATGAATTTGTCTGTATTTGTAATTTGGATAGGAGTGTTTAAAGCATTACATCAGTCTAGATCATGAGCACATTAATAAACTACTTAAAAAGCTAATATATTTTAGTTCTTTGAAAGATCATTTTGGTACTTCTTTTGTCTTAGTAACATTTTTCCTTCATCAAAACATTGATCCAAAACTATTAAGAAAAAGCAAAGTCTAAGCATTCTACTTTACAAACTAAGAATCTTGTTGCTGTTGTTCAGTCACTCAGTCATGTCTGACTCTTTGCAGCCCCATGGGCTGCAGCACGCCAGGCTTCTCTGCCCTTCACTGTCTCCTGGAGTTTGCTCAAACTCACGTCCATTGTCAGTGATACCATCCAACCATCTCATCCTCTGTCGCCCCTTCTTCTCTTGCCCTCAGTCTTTCCCAGCATCAAGATCTCGAATGAGTCAGCTCTTCACATCAGGTGGCCAAAGTATGGAGCTTCAGCTTTAGCATCAGTCCTTCCAATGAATATTCAGGGTTGATTTCCTTTAGGATTGACTGATTTGATCTCCTTGCTGTCCTAGGGACTCTAGAGAATCTTCTCCAGCACCACAGTTCAAAAGCATCTTTTTTCAGCACTCAGCCTTCTTTATGGTCCAATTCTCACATCAGTACATGACTACTGGAAAAAGCATAGCTTTGACTGTACAGACCTTTGTTGGCAAAGTGATGCTTTTTTTTTAAGAACAAGGAATCTTATTACATAATAATTTGTTGTTGTTTCATAGCTAAGTTGCGTCTGACTCTTTGCGACCCCATGGACTGTAGCTTGCTAGGTTCCTCTGTCCATAGAATTCTCCAGGAAAGACTACTGGAGTGGGTAGCCATTCCCTTCTCCAGGGAATTTTCCCGACCCAGTGATCGAACCAGGGTCTCCTACATTGCAGGCAGATTCTTTACCATCTGAGCCACCAGGGAAGTGTTCTTGGTCAACTAGGATCCAATTGTAAACTGTCAGCCCTCCAACTAATGTTTTAAAACAGGTATGTTTCTAATGCATGCATGCCTGCTAAGTGCAGATAAATAGGTATGCAAAGAAACACATGTATAAATGACAAGGTCTAACTCTAAGAATGGAATAATGAGAAAGATTTATATTTCTGTTTGGTTATCTGATTTTTTGTTAATATAGTAGAAGGTCTAGTGTTAAAAACTCTAAATTCCTCTTATCTAGTAAGTTATCCAAGAAAAGAGCAAAAAGGTATAGAATTATCACTCCAAAACAAACTCACATGCATTGAAATGGAAAGGAGTAAATTCTGGTGTCATATCAAACAGAATCTCACTTGGCCAAGCTACAGTGAAGAACTTGCTTATAATTACTTCCTTGAGGAAGACAGAAATAAACTAGTAAGGGTATGATGTTGCTTATTAGTAGAAGACATACGGATGGCTAACAAACACATGAAAAGATGCTCAACATCACTCATTATCAGAGAAATGCAAATCAAAACTGNATACTGGAAATAAAAGCAAAAATAAACAAATGGGATCTAATTAAAATTAAAAGCTTCTGCACAACAAAGGAAACTATAAGCAAGGTGAAAAGACAGCCTTCTGAATGGGAGAAAATAATAACAAATGAAACAACAGACAAACAACTAATCTCAAAAATATACAAGCAGCTTATGCAGCTCAACTCCAGAAAAATAAATGACCCAATCAAAAAATGGGCCAAAGAACTAAATAGACACTTCTCCAAAGAAGACATACGAATGGCTAACAAACACATGAAAAGATGCTCAACATCACTCATTATCAGAGAAATGCAAATCAAAACCACAATGAGGTACCATTTCACACCAGTCAGAATGGCTGTGATCCAAAAGTCTGCAAGCAATAAATGCTGGAGAGGGTGTGGAGAAAAGGGAACCCTCTTACACTGTTGGTGGGAATGCAAATTAATACAGCCTCTATGGAAAACAGTGTGGAGATTCCTTAAAAAATTGCAAATAGAACTGCCTTATGATCCAGTTTTTGTTTTAAAATGGTAAGCTAGCTAAACAAAATCAGCATCTTTAAATCATCAATTGGAAAATTGGCTTAGAAAAAAAATTAGAAAGCAATATTCACACACTGGGCTAAATTATGTACCTGGAGAATTCCTAAATTAAATCCCTATTCCTGACTACCTCAGATTGTGACTGTTCTTTGAGACAGGGTCTTGAAGGAGTGATTGCTGCTGCTGCTGCTGCTGCTGCTGCTGCTGCTGAGTTGCTTCAGTTGTGTCCGACTCTGTGCGACTGCATAGACGGCAGCCTACCAGGCTACCCTGTCCCTGGGATTCTCCAGGCAAGAACACTGGAGTGGGTGCCATTGCCTTCTCCAATGCATGAAAGTGAAAAGTGAAGAGGATGCTATTAGGTTGGCCTAATGGGGTCTGCGGTGTGTCCTTAGAAGAGGGGGTGAGGACACAGAGAGAGATCCCAGGGACATCTCCTCAGGGAGAGAAGACCATGGAGACAGAGCTGGAAGACAGTGTGCCAGTGGAGGGGAGATGCCACCAAAGAAACCGGACCCTCTGACCCTTGATCCTGGACCTCTAGCTTCCAGAGTGCCAGAAAACAAATGCCAGGGGTTTCCTGGTGACCCAGTGGTTAAGAATCCACCTTCCCATGCAGGGGACTTGGGTTTGACCCCTGGTGCTGCAGGGCATCTAAGCCGGTGTACCACAATTAGAAGCTCTGGCACCCCAGCTAGAGATTCCACATGGCCCAACTGTGACCCAACACAGCCAAATAAATGAATAAATATTGAAAGAAAAAGAAAAGAAATGCATACTGATTGGGCTCCTTCATCTGTGGAGTCAGCCCAGCAAACTAATATACAGTCTTTTATTAAGTATTCCAATTCCTGAAAACATATAATCTATTAAGTGAACTCCTTTTGTGTAAAATAATGTAAACATTTTCTTTAATCATTTTACTATGCTTGTTGCATATTTATTTTTTTCTATTTTGCTTTGATCAGTAAGATTCATGAAGCATAGAGCCAATATCCATTTATATTGCAGATGAAAAATTACTTTAATGTTATTTAAGCAAGAACCTTCTATTGGTGATATTTTCTGCAGGCATGATTGTGAACTAGCATTATCAATAGCTGCAACACTTGTTTAGTAGATCACCAAGGTTGCCTACTAGAAAAATATGAATCAACCTAAAAGAATTTATTATCTTCCTTAGTCATATAAATATTATCCACAATTATTGAATAGCACAATTATCTACACAAACTATGATAGAAGTTCGTAGGATTCTAATACTTATCCATTAGGAAGAGTCTGTGGTTTAATTTTTCAACATTATACATACAGGAGATCATATAGGAATATATACTTCAGTCTTATTGAACAATATATGGGATACATAAAATAAAATTTTTAAATATTTAAAACTGGACTAATTTAAAACTGACTTTTTATTTCCAAGGCATAATTATGCATTACATGGTTAAATATTAAATATATATCAAAATAAAAATAAGAAAATATAACTAAAATAATTTTTAGTTTGTGTTGTTTACACACTGAGAGAGAGAATAAAATCATGAAGAAAGCATAAAGGAAGATAATTCATCCTCCTAAAGGAGCCAAGATTGAGTCTGTGGTCACAGCATCCAGTATTGAGCTTTATTAACCTTAAAAACTTAAAGTTCAGCAGGACATGAAATAATATGTTATATGACTATCATATTTGTCAGAATAAAAATAGGAGCAGACTTATAGCTATAGCAACCAAGACTATTACATATATGTATGTATGTGTATATATATATATATATATATAACTTCCCTGGTGGATCAGACGGTAAAGCATCTGTCTACAATGTGGGAGTCCCAGGTTCGAGCCCTGGTTTGGGAAGATCTCCTGGAGAAGGAAATGGCAATCCACTCCAGTACTATTGCCTGGAAAATCCCATGGACAGAGGAGCCTGGCAGGCTGCAGTCTATGGGGTCGCAAAGAGTTGGACACAACTGAGCGACTTCACTTCACATAAATATATATGATGTATTAATATTATTTGTTTATAATAATGAGAGGCCATGAAACACTCGTATCTTTTGATGAGCTATTGAAGTGAAAGTACTCTCTGAGGCCCTGTGGACTAGTCCATGGAATTCTCCAGGCCAGAATACTGGAGTGGATAGCCTTTCCCTTCTCCAGAGGATCTTCCTAACCCAGGGACTGAACCCAAGTCTCCCACATTGCAGGCGGATTCTTTACCAGCTGAGCCACCAGGGAAGTCCTAATGAACTATTGTTTGATTCTAAAAAATGCCAAATGAATGCCAGACTACAGAGCACCCCTGCCCTCGCTTTTATCTACACCAGCAGATGAAGAACACCCTGGGCTTGGCCTCATTCAGGGGTAAATAACCTCCCTTTCTTGGGGAAATGAAATTGAATAGAAATATGAACAATAGCATCAGTGAAAAACAACCCTGCCTCTCTTTAGCTTCTTAAGCATCACTATGCAAAAATGTCTGAATAGTGTGCTATGTATAATAAACACTTTATTAGAATCCACCCCAAAGCATACAGTGGCAAGATGCAAAATATTTCTTCATCTCTGCCCCCCACCCAAAAAATGAAGTGTACTTACCAACTGAGGATGACCACAGAACCTCAGAAATTTTATTTTGTAGAATTTCATTATATAGTTTCTCTTTCTCTTTGGAGACCATTTAATTCTATCACTCGAAATGCCTCAGTAAATAGGCTGTCTTCATCAATGTTTTTCCCTCACCTGAGTTCTGCAGTTTGTTGATTCCAAGGGTGTATTTTCTGTAGTTATTCGTGAAATAACTTTTTGGTTGCTACACAGCAGTCTCAGTGGTTATAAATCAATTCCTTAAAGCAATTAATTAAAAAATTCAAGGCAGCTAATCCAGCCTAAGGTCTCCAAACTCATGGATCACCAGCTGGGTTTATGAAATCCATCTGGCATATACCAATTTTTCTTTTATCCTGTTTAAAATCTGCAGCATAGATTGTTCAATAAAGGTCTTTCCTTGAAAGATTTAGGACAAAGCATCTTGTTCCAAAAATCATTCGTATGTAGGCTAGTAAATATATATATAAAAAGTTAAAATAATGAACCACTTGGGGGATAATATTGCATGTTATAGCACTTGGATAAAATGTCATTTTATGAATGTCCCCTTAATGTTTCCCTACCCCTCCTTATTCATTTTCCTAAGTCTCAGAAAAGTCCATATTTTAATTCAGATATTCTCAAACTTATGGGACCCAATGACAGTTTTTAGAAACAAAAATTTTATAACATAGTTTCCTATAGTAAAGTGAAATTCATATATTCTATAGCTTACTTATATAAGGAACATAAACCAAGATGATACCATCAATGTAAAGAATATATTAAAATAATAATAAATGATAGTGCTCAGTGTAAACCTGTGAGACATAATTACATTAGAAGTCAGACTGAAGTAGTGAGATTCTTACAATTTAATGTAGAATCTCTCTGAATGGTGCAAATATGGAAAGAAAGCAGAATAACAAGATTCCATTTTTGATGTTAGCAACATGACGGTTTCCAGGTTACCACCCCTCCCCTTGCTCTGCATCTGAGTAATTGTATCAGAAACTGCCCCTCCCCAGCCCCCGGGCAGCCCCACACCTGATGTCTGAGGTCACGGGTGGAAGTCCATGCCACAGTCGAGCGCCCCATCCACTCCGCCCAGCGGTCACCTCGCAGACTCCAAGCCGCCTGCCTCTTTCTGTTTGCATTTGTCTCCACACACAACTTGAGCCTCTCTCTTTGAAGGAATCCACTTCCTGTTTACCATGAGCCATAAACTGGTTTCCCATCAGGACTGCCTGTGTGTCCTTCGACCAGATGTTCATCGATCTGGGGGTGGGGGGAAGACATCGCTGCCGCCACGGCACATGCCAAAATGGATAGCGTGTGGTGGTGATGGCTTAGTCACTGAGTTGCGTCAGACTGTTTGCAACCTCGTGGACTGCAGCCCGCCGGGCTCCTCTGCCCATGGGATTCCCCAGGCAAGAATACTGGAGTGGGTTGACACTTCCTTCTCTAGTATTTGTGTGCTGTCGGTTATTTAAATACAAAAAGCTGCTATTTGACCATGGTGGGTATAATTTTTGCAAAATGTTACATAAGGTTTAATGAAGTTTGAAGAAAAAGTATAGGCTTGTCCTGATTTACCTATCCCTTCTCTATTAGAAATATTGGAAATACCTAAGAAGTAGTGTTTACGGTCCGTAGGCCTGTGAAGCACTGTGGCAGGCGCTTTGTGTTTACTCAGTGCCTTCTGGTGTCCCCCTCCCTGTTAGACAAGGAGAGAAACCAGAGCCCAGAGGACGAAGTAACTCATCTAGGGTCACACAGCTAGCAAAATCAAACCACAGGTCCAGAACTCAATTCCCGGTAATCCAGGACATGCTCCCAATAAGCACATTGCATTGGTTCTTAGTCACTTCCCATTTATGTGCAGGGCAGTTAGAGTAATCTCAGGTAATTAATGATACAAAAGTTACCCTCCACACATTTGTAGAACAGTCAACAGCCATATAGTGTACAGGAGAGGGTTGAGGATTCACAGGGCAGGACCAAGGCCAGCTCTTCCCCATTGGCCCTCACTTGCCTGACCCCATCCAGCCCCATACCTACTGAAGTTGTGAAACCAAAGTGCCACCAGGATTGAAAATAGAAGTGTGGGATAAAAACACTTCAAAGTGCCCATTTTTATCTATAAGCATTAATAACCTATTTGCAGGACAATAGGACAAATAGGACAATGTATTTTTCCTACAAATGGACAGGTGATGAATAGAAGGAGGTAAGTGTGACCTTGAACAAGTCATATGAATTCCCAATTTGTAAGTCAGCACTGGAGATCCAGAGAGTAGCTTTTTTATGTATATGTTTGCATTCTGGACCTGTCAAGGCTTAGAAGACTGATGGTATTTTGAGAGCCAAATAGTGTGGGGTTTTTTTTACACTTAATATCTCTAGCATTTTGTTGTTAAATATTGGTCTAGTTTATAGACCTATTTTTATCTTAGCTACTTTTGATCTTACATTTCTACACTTCCAAGTCAGTAAGCTCCAGACAAAAGCCTTAGGGACTGATAAAGCAACTTACTATTCTTTCTTACTAGCATTTATTTAAGCTTAGGATCAAAGCATCTATATTTGCAATTTCCAAAGCAATTAATCTCAAATAACTTCAGAGTTTTCTTTTTTTTATTTTAGAATTCCCCAAAGATTATTGTTCTCCAAAATCATAAAAATTAGACTGTGACAGAGTTAAGTTCACCAAAATATATTTATAAAGGGCATATTTATTTCTGTATTTTTGCCATGAAGGACAAAGTAGCTTGACAGCTCATAAAATGCTTAAGTCATAACAGAAGGATATGTTAGTTTTTTAAAACTGTTTTATTTAGATTTTTAATGTTAAGATTTTCTCATCCTTTCATTTATTGTTTGTTCTCTCGAGTTTTGTATCTCTTTCAATAAATTTGTCATTTGTATTTTTCTATTAAATTTTGACTTGGTAAAGTCTGAGTTGCTCTTATATTTTACAAAACCTTTTTCACAGTCTTCTACTAACTCCTCTTCATCAGTATGTTTGGTCTTTGAGAGATGTAGAATTTTTCTTTGGCTTCTGAATTAATCTGGAAACAAGTCTTTGCATTCTAGTACAATCAATGGATCACTGAAGAGAACTAAGGAACCAGAAAATGCAGCAAGAATTATTTATGGACTTTAATTCAAAAGCACATAGTTACACAGCTTCAAAGTCAGAAGAAATAAATATGGCATTTATCAGTAATGCTTTCATGCCCATAGGGTAGAAATCACTGAACAAAATCCCTTTGCCAATGTCAGTTCTCAGCTGCCAGCAGGAAAACGCTGAGCATCTCACATTCAAGCTCCAGTCATTTTCATGGGTAGTCAGCTTCCTGTCAGAAGATGCAGTTGAGAAGCAGACGATGAAGACAAACTCTCCACAATGGGAAACTATCCTCAAAGAGGTGCACTGAACCCGGTGATGAATAACTATTAACTTTGCAGTTTTTGAAGTAGTGATAAACAGAAAAATACAGGGATTAAAAAATAGGAACAATTATTTCTCCAATTCAAGTTTCTTTTTCCCTTTAAAATAATTCCCATTTGAATATTTTCTTTCACTGACTGAACAATTTAAAATATAAACCATTTCCTAGCTTAGTAGAAAGACTCTAAACAACCACTTAAGAGCTGGGTTTTCGTTTCAAGATTGTTAGAAGGTATGCCAATGATTTTACTTATTGTGAGGGATGCACAGCCCCTTGTATGAGAAATGGGCCTCCCTGGTGGCTCAGCTGGTAAAGAATCTGCCTTCAGTGCGGGAGACCTGGATTCAATCCCTGGGTTGGAAAAATCCCCTAGAGAAGGAAACGGCAGGCCACTTCAGTCTTCTTGTTTGGAGAATTCCATGAACAGAGGAGCCCGCCACGCTATAGTCCATGAAATTGCAAAGATTCAGACACAACTGAGTGACTAACACGTTTACTTTTCATATGAGAAATTATGTTGTACTAGATAAGTTTCTTTTTTTTAATTAAAAAAATTTTAATTAAATTTATTTATTTTTAATGGAAGGATAATTGCTTTACAGTATTGTGTTCATTTCTGACAAACACCTACATGAATCAGCCATGGGTATACCTACGTCCTCTCCCTCTTGAACCTCCCTCCCACCTCTCTCTCCATCCTACCCCTCTAGGTTGGTACAGAGCCCCGGTTTCTAGGTTGAGTTCCATGAGTTTTAAATGCCTGTTTGATGGAGTTCTCTGATGAATTATGGTGTCAGCAGGGAGTTATAGAGTTGGAGGTGTTGATTTAGTCCTTAAGTTGTGTCCGACTCTTTGTGACCCTATGAACTGTAGCCCACCAGTCTCCTCTGTCCATGGAATATCCCAGGCAAGAATCCTAGAATGGATTGCCATTTCCTCCTTCATGGAATCTTCCCAGCTAAGGGATCAAACCTGTGTCTCCTGCATTGCCAGCAGATTCTTGAGTGCTGAGCACCCAGGGAAGACCATGCAGAAGGCTGAGTAGCATGACTGAAGGTTTTCAACTTTTTTTTGGATTTGCTTATATATGTTTTACATGTTGGACTGCTGTATGAACTTAATTCAAGGCAGGCATTGGTATTTACTTCTCTTTACACAAAGATTTGTGGATAGATTTTCTCTAATAATTCAGGAAAATAAGGATAATAATTCTAAATTTCTTTCTGAGAGAGAATAGACTTAACGAAAACAGAAAGGTACAGTTTAAGGGAAAAGAGTATTACTGTGCAAGGACTTTTTTATAGCTATATAATGGATCACACCGATGTTTCTCAGTGGATTCAGAAGCCCAGGGTGTTGCTGAAACTCAGCCTCTGTTAACGAGTGCCAAATAGAAACATGGAGACAAAGTTTGGGGTCAAGTAGTTCAACATTCAGAAAACTAAGATCATGGCATCCGGTCCCATCACTTCATGGCAAATAGACGGAGAAAGAGTGGAAACCGTGGCTTACTTTATTTTGGAGGGCTCTAGAATCACTGCAGATGGTGACTGCAGCCATGAAATTAAAAGACGCTTATTCCTTGGAAGGAAAGTTATGACCAGCCTCAGTTCAGTTCAGTTGCTCATTTATGTCCGACTCTGCGGCCCCATGATTGCAGCACGCTAGGCTTCCCTGTCCATCAACAACTCCTGGAGTTTACCCAAACTCATGTCCATCGAGTCAGTGATGCCATCCAGCCACCTCATCCTCTGTCATCCCCTTCTCCTCCTGTCCCCAACCCCTCCCAGCATCAAGGTCTTTTCCAATTAATGAACTCTTTGCATGAGGTGGCCAAAGTACTGGAGTTTCAGCTTTAGCATCTGTCCTTCCAATGAACACCTAGGACTGATCTCCTTTAGGATGGACTGGTTGAATCTCCTTGCAGTCCAAGGGACTCTCAAGAGTCTCTAACACCACAGTTCAAAAGCATTAATTCCTAGGCACTCAGCTTTCTTCACAGTCCAACTCTCACATCCATACATCCATATCACTGGAAAAAGCAGAGCCTTGACTAGATGGACCTTTGTTGACAAAGTAATGTCTCTGCTTTGAATATGTTATATAGGTTGGTCATAACTTTCCTTCCAAGGAGTAAGCATCTTTTAATTTCACGGCTGCATCACCATCTGCAGTGATTTTGGAGCCCCAAAATATAAAGTCTGCAACTGTTTCCACTGCTTCTCCATCTATTTCCCAAGAAGTGATGGGACCAGATGCCATGATCTTCATTTTCTGAATGTTGAGCTTTAAGCCAATTTTTTCACTCTCCTCTTTCACTTTCATCAAAAGGCTTTTTAGCTCCTCTTCACTTTCTGCCATAAGTGTGGTGTCATCTGCATATCTGAGGTTATTGATATTTCTCCCAGCAATACTGATTCCAGCTTGTGCTTCATCCAGCCTGGCATTTCCCATGATGTACTCTGCATAGAAGTTAAATAAAGAGGAAGACAATATACAGCCTTGATGTACTCCTTTTCGTATTTGGAACCAGTCTGTTGTTCCATGTCCAATTTTAACTGCTGCTTCCTGACCTGCAAATAAGTTTCTCAAGAGGCAAATCAGGTGGTCTGGTATCCCCATCTCTTTCAGAATTTTCCACAGTTCATTGTGATCCACACAGTCAAAGGCTTTGGCATAGTCAAGAAAGCAGAAATAGATGTTTTGTTTTGTTTTTTTTCTGGAATGTGCTTGCTTTGTTGATGATCCAGCAGCATATTAAAAAGCAGAGACATTACTTTGCCAACAAAGATCCATCTAGTCAAAGCAATGGTTTTTCCAGTAGTCATGCATGGATGGGAAAGTTGGACTATAAAGAAAGCTGAGTGCTGAAGAATTGATGCTTTTGAACTGTGGTGTTGGAGAAGACTCTTGAGAGTCCCTTGGATACAAGGAGATCCAACCAGTCCATCCTAAAAGAGATCAGTTCTCAGTGTTCATTGGAAGGACTGATGTTGAAGCTGAAACTCCCATACTTTGGTCATTTGATGCAAAGAGGTGACTCTTTTGAAAAGACCCTGATTCTGGGAAAGATTGAAGGCAGGAGGAAAAGGGGACGACAGAGGATGAGATGGTTGGATGGCTTCACTGACTCAATGAACATGGGTTTGGGTAACTTCCAGCAGTTGGTGATGAACAGGGCGGCTGGCACGCTGCAGTTCATGGGGTTGCAAAGAGTCGGACATGACTGAGTGACTGAACTGAACTGAACTGAATTGAGAAAAGAATAGCCTTAATTCCTTTGCCAGGTAAAGACTGGGCTAATGTCTTGAAGACCATGTGACCCACCCTGGAGAGGGCAGTGAGGAGTTTTATATAGTTTAAAAGCAGGATGTGATCAGCTCATTAGACAGTTCTTAGATTGGTTGGAGTTTCAAGCACCATCAGCCTTCTGGTTTCAAACAGTCTAGGGTCTGTGTTCTTGTGGTCAGCAGTTTTCATCTTTCTGTAAAAACAACTTAGGAATATGTGTCAGGCTTTTTTTAATCTATATCTTTCAGGAAACTAGGAGCTCAGTGATTCTGTTATATGGCAGAATTATAGTCTAAATTGTTACCAGTTCTTTAGCCCAACAGCTATTCTTTGTTTCTACATCTTCACAGTTCCCAATCATTAACTCTTGAGTCAGCATTTTACTTCCAAAGACAAGGACATGGGGGCTTGTCCACGGTTTCAAGAGTTATAGCAAGCTTTGAAATATATAATCTGTCAGTTACCTTAACTGTGATTGCAACCCCTTCTCTCCCTGGACTCTAGACCAGTTCTGAAGATGTAAAATATTGTTATCAAGGATGTGTGTAATTGCATATCTGCCGGTACATTACCCCAGTCCTACACTTTGGATTCTGCACTGCCTTTAACCTGCTTTATACACTATGTTTCTACTTTGAGATTCAAAATAACATGTGTTCCTCTTGCAACATTTATCTTCCTTTTCATGAAAGGAAATGATGCTGATAAGAGCCAAGGACAGCATCAGAGATAAAGCAGCTTTAGCAGGAACAGGCAAGCAGTGCTTCTGGGCCACTAGAAGGAGGGCAGAATGAGTCAGGATGAGTCTTTGCAATTGCTCAGAATTTATCTCTTGTACAGAGAGACCTGGGGGTTCCAAAGAGCAAATATCAAGATATTCTCTATGGCATGCTATAGGGATTTGTTTCCACTTTTGCCAAACGCCTCTCCAGATGAACACTTAAGGTTACACACTTTATTTACTTCTGTGGACTGTGTGTGTATCTCCCTACCCCTCTGCCCTTTTGCCATTTCCCAGTTTAAGTAGTACAGTGACTCAGTGAAGCAAATTGCTTCAGTTGAAAATGAAAATATCACTCACATATTGAAACACAAGCATTCAGTCTCGGAAGACTGAGACATAGACTGGAGTTGGAGAGGAGATAAAAAATTTAGGAATGTCTTATATTACAGAGAAAAAAATCCTGACTTTTGAAAGCCTAATCACATGGGGGAGGGGGACAGCATTGGATGGGGTGTCAGAAAGGGACCTTGGAAGAGGGAGGAGGTGAAACATATTCTGCGAAATGGAAAGGAAAGTATGTTTTTTTGTGAAGACATAAAGGGAGAAGGCCCATCAGTTCTTGAATGAGCCCACTAACCATAGATGGAACAGAGGAATGGGGAGGGGCATTCTGGGTGCTCTCTGTGACCAGGGGGCTCTGTGAAAATCATTTTTCTGGTACTTGCTCCCACTGGGCTAGGCTTCTAACATGCCCCAGGGATTGGAGCTGCTGCTCAGTACATTCACTGCCTGGCAATTCTGACTCCTTCAGATCACATTATGGGTACTTACTCACTCAGTCGCCTTTGACTCTTGGCAATAGCATGCCCTGTATTCACCAGTCTCCTCTGTCCATGGAATTTTCCAGGCAAAAATACTGGAGTGAGTTGCCATTTCCTTCACCAGGGGATCTTCCTGACCCAGGGATCAAACCTATGTCTCTCACATCTCCTGCATTGGCAGGTGGATTATTTACCACTTCACAACCTGGAAAGACCTCAGTTCAAATTACTTTTCTCTTAACAAGGAAAAAGATTGAAATGTGGGCAAATGCTTAGATAAAATGAATTATGCTGATATTTGGGGCAAAGCTATTTACAAAAAGTACATCCTCTCTTTGGGAAGTATGATAAAATAGAGTTGAATTACCTAAGGATACAATACCAGACAACATCCCTGCCTCCTGAGAAACCTGTATGCAGGAAAAGAAGCAACAGTTAGAACAGGGCATGGAACAACAAACTGGTTCAAAATTCGGAAAGGAGTATGTCAAGGATAATATTACCACCCTGCTTGTTTTAACTTACCTGCAGGGTACATCATGCGAAACCCTGGGCTGGATGAATCACAAGCTGAAATCAAGATTGCCAGCAGAAATATCAACAGCCTCAGATATGCAGATGATACCATTCTAATGGCAAAACGTGAAGGACAAAAGAGCCTCTTAAAGAGGGTGAAAGAGGAGAATGGAAAAGCTGGTTTAAAATTCGGTGTTCAAAAAATGAAGATCATGGCATCCAGCCCCATCATCTCATGGCAAATAGGTGGGGAAAATGTGGAAACAGTATCAGATTTCATTTTTTTGGGCTCCAAAATCAATGCAGATGGGGACTGCAGCCACAAAATTAAAAGACACTTGCCTCTTGGAAGAATAGCAATGACACACCTAGACAGTGTATTAAAAAGCAGAGACATCAGTTTGCCGGCAAAGCTCCATATAATCAAAGCTATGTTTTTTTCCAGTGGTCATGTATAGATGTGAGTTGGATCACAAAGAAGACTGAGTGCCAAAGAACTGATGCTTTCAAACTGTGATGTTGAGAAGACTCTTGAGAGCCCCTTGGACTGCAAGGAGATTAAACCAGTCCATCCTAAAGGAAAGCAACCCTGAATATTCATTGGAAGGACCGATGTTGAAGCTGAAGCTCCAATACTTTAGCCATCTGATATGAAGAGCTGACTCATTGGAAAAGACCCTGATGCTGGGAAAGGTTGAGGGCAAGAGGAGAAGGGGGTGACAGAGAATGAGAGAGTTAGATGGCATCACTAACCCAATGGACATGAGTTTGAGCAAGCTCCAGGAGATAGTGAAGGATAAGGAAGTCTGGCATGCTGCAGTTCATGGGGTCACAAAGAATCAGATATGACTTAGTGACTGAGCAACAACATTTCGCTTAACAAGTAATGTTATCACTTGTGCAAACAAGCCAGAGACATCTCTTTGAAGTATTGACTGACTTATAATTTCTGTCTCTTTTTTTTTGTTGTTGTTGTTCTCAAAAGCAGCCTAGATCACCATTTGTTGAATTTGGTAATTAAATTCAGAATGAAAAAATATGTGGAAATAAGCTACAAATTTGCTGTATTTACTTAAAGAAGCTTAGAATCTGATGCATACACTGTTGTGGTCATTTTTCCAGTTGCATTATTTAAAATAAACTTCTCTTATTTTTTAATACAGCATTGGAAGCAAGAATTCAGAACAAGAATTAAGAATATTCCCTCATAATATATGCAATAAACACAACATGTTAAGATTTAATTTTAAGCAAAGCAAAAGTTGAAGTGTTTAAACTGACCAAATCTATAAATCTTGTTCCACCTAGTGTATTTATATTTATTTCTTTTTATTATGTTTCTGAATTTTATTTTTTCATTTTTGGCTGTGTAGGATCTTCCTTGCTGTGCAGGCTTTTCTCAACTTGCAGTTAGCAGGGACTACTCTTTGCTGCAGATTCCCTGGTGACTCAGATGGTAAAGCGTCTGTCTGCAATATGGGAGACTTGGGTTCGATCCCTGGGTCGGGAAGATCCCCTGGAGAAGGAAATGGCAACCCACTCTAGTACTCTTGCCTAGAAAATTCCATGAATGGAGGAATCTGGTGGACTACAGTCCATGGGGTCAGAAAGAGTCGGACACGACTGAGCGACTTCACTGATTGACTGACTTTTTGCTACAGTCCTCGGGCTTCTCCTCGAGGTGATTTCACTTCCTGTGGAGTGCAGGCTCTAGGTTTTGCAGGCTTCAGTACTTGCAGCATGTGGGTTCAGTAGTTGCAGTCCCCAGGGTCTGGAGCACTAGCTCAGTAGTTGTGGTACACTATCTTAGCTGCTCCTCAGCATGTGGGATCTTCCTGGACCAAGGATCAAACCCAGGTCTCCTGCATTGGCAGGCAGATTCTTAACCACTGAGCCACCAGGAGAAACCACCTCCCCGACCCCAGTGTATTTAAAATAGAGTCAGTGCTATTTAAAAAAGTGAAGTCTCTATAACCTATAATCAGGCTTTCATATGCAAATGTCTTTCCTGATGAATTGTAAGGCTTGGATTCTTAGGTCAATGTTCTACATGCCAACCAGAGTAGTTTTAAACACTGTTAATCCACTGTTGATCACAGCTAACCTCCTTTGGCACCAGGTGGAGAAACTCCTTTCAAATAATTTATGAGTATTCATGTCCAGTATGAACTTTCAAAGAGTCCTTACTCTTCAGTTTTTATGTTTGAACAGCTTGTATTCAGTGTGCCATAAATGCGCCCTACCCTATTATTCATAGTTCGTTCTTAAGGCTTCCATCTTATTTGTTCTGTGAATAGCAGTTTTCACGAAGATGGTTGGCAATTTATTTATTTTGGGTCTTTTCTTTTCCAATGCGTGTCTTTCAGGCCATGTCCTGTTTGTGGATGAGTTTTCCATCTGCCTCCTAAGCAAGGCCCTCTTCAGGAGAGAACAGCACTGCAGGACTTTGTTTCCCACGTGAAGGTGGTGTTTCCCTTACACTAGACTGCAGTGGTGCGGTCACTGCAGCCTTTCCCTGGACCATCGTGTGTGTCCCTGTTCATTGCATCTGATTCGTTGAGACCCCGTGGACTATAGCCCACAAGGCTCCTCTGTCCATGGGATTTTCCAGGCAAGAATACTGGAGTGGGTTGTCATTTCCACTTTCAAGGAATCTTCCAGACCCTGGAATTGAGCCTCCATCTCCTGCATTGACAGGTGGATTCTTTACCCTGCAGCACCTGGGAGGCCCCTTCCTTCAACCTTCCACCATAGGACACTAATTATCTATGTATACTTTAAGTTCCTGCCACGATAAGGTAGCCTAAGAAATTGAATCCTCATAATTAAAAACTAATATTCACTATGATACATGAAATCTTTCCCTCTAAAATACCATTGTGTATTTTGCTCTTGTAACTGTTCTTTAATTAATAGAAGTAGTGGTCATACAAAAATTCATGCAAACTAACATTAAATTAAAAAATCTTGCAAAAAGATATATCATTTTAGGAGTTAAAATGACAAGGGTTACCACTTAAATCACTGGAATAGTTATGAATTAGAAAAGTTAAAAATAAAACATGAGATAATTGTATAGAATAATCAAAAAGCAAAGGCTATAAAAGTATCCCAAACTTTTTTTTTATTTCATGTCCTTATTTTTCATGGAAAGACACCTTTAAAAAACTATAGCACCTTTAAAAAAATATAACAGTGTGTACATGTGAATCCCAATCTCCCAATCTATCTTTCTGGCCCCCCCCCCCAAACTTTTCCCTTGGTAATCATAAATTCATTCTCTCTTAGTTTTTATGTTTCTGTTTTGTAAATAAGTTAATTTGTATCATTTTTTAAAAATGATTCCATGTATAAGTGATATCACATGATACTTGTCTGACTTACTTCATTTTACTATGATAATCTGATAACCTCCAGATTCATCAATGTTGTTGCAAATAGCATTATTTCTTCCTTTTTGATGGCTTAGTATATTCTATTGTGTCAATGCACCATATCTTCTTTATCCATTCCTCTGTTGATGGACTTTATGTCTCTTCCATGTCCTGGCTATTGTAAACAGTACTGCAATGAACACATTTTAAAAAATGTTTTTCTCTGGATATATACCCCAAAGTGGGATTGCTAAATCATATGGTGGCTCTTTAAAGTATTCCAAATTTAAAGGAAATATTTTATATAAAGTCCTTAAATATTAAATGTTCTGAATTTTATACTATAATATTTTATGGTAAAATTAATATGTAAGTGTGTCTGCTTCTGTGTTAGCAATCATTAAGATTAATGACATTATCACTATATATTTGTCTAAAACAAAAAAATCTGGGAATAATTCTTTCCTTCATAATGTGCTGTATTTTTCATGTTCATCACTTTCCTGGTGTGTTGATTTTCACCTTTTGAGGCTTCAGCAATCCTGGGTGCTTTACTCCCAGCACAGAGAGGGTCTAGGGCAGCATATCTAACCCCCACCACATCCCCGCATCTGCTAACCATTTTAGGCATAAAAGCCTCTGGGTATAAACCGTATCCTGCTGTGCTTACATTTCTCACTCACCTACTCAGTTATCACTTTCTGAATTGTAGGGACCATGTTTTGTTCATAAGTCTATTCCCTGTGGCTATGACCATTTTGTTTAAACGAACAAACAAACAAAATCTACCATAATATCGTTAACGTATCTGTTGAGGTCAGAATGGGAACAAAAGATAAAAAATTTCCAAATCAACTGAGTAGGAGACTGTGTTAATTTCCAGCATGAGAGTAACTGGAGTAAAATAAATTGGTTTTCCAATCTGGCTTTCATCCTAATATAAAATGCCTAACTGGACTAAAGTGGACTTAGAAGGCTGGGGTCCCACTGAGGATGCATAATCTGTGAGTGATAATACATTGTTAGCAGCTTGGAGTGAAAACAGGAGAGAAATATGATGAAAATTTGATGGAAAGGGAGAGGAAGAGGCAATTTGATTTTTGCTTTTGTAGTTTGTATGTTTTTAATGATTCTGCATAATTTCTTACTCTCTGGGAAAGTACGGAGACTGGCAATGACATATTCTCACTGAGAGTCTGGAGTAAGCATCGTGCCTTTTTGTAAAATCAGTTTGCTATAAATGTAAAATCTTAAGACGTTGAATCTCCCTCTCAGCTACTACCTCTCAATTACTTTGGCTTTCATCAGTGATAGGCAAACTTTATTTTGGAACGTTTCTAACTTTTTATGGCGGTATCCTACTAGAGTGCTTCCCTGGGGACTTACCGGTAAAGAATCCTCTTGCAGCGCAGGAGACACAGGAGATGCGAGTTCAATCCTGGGGTCAGGAAGATTGCCAGAAGAAGGAAATGGCAACCCACTCCAGTATTCTTGCCTGGAAAATCCCATGAACAGAGGTGCCTGGCGGGCTGCAGTCCATTGGGTGGCAAAGAACCAGAAACAACTGAACACCACCACCCCACCACCACAGTACTGGAGAATCAACGCATTTCTCACGCGGGAACATCTGTCCTATTTAAAATTTAAAAAATTTGTTAGCTAGGCTTATCAACATCGCAAACAATTAATATAGTACACACAGAGTCACATAAGTTAATTCTCAAAATGTAAGACACTCGAGATTCAGGAAACACATTTCACATTTCTCTTCTTGAGGCACATTCATCTACACACTTTCCAAATTGATCCTGGCTTTTGCTTGAATACACATTTGGATATTGTGTTCCTCAAACAAAACACTGGGGATTTAACCTTATGATGTAGGATGGTTGAGCTGATTATAGACTTAAATGTAAGCCTCCAAACTATAAAACTTTTAGGAGAAAAGTTTCCTTATAATATTTAGAAAAAAATTTATGAGAAAATCTTCCTTACAATATTTTTTGTTAGGTCTGAAATCAGAAACTTTTAAAGAAAAAGTGATAAGGGAAATAAAATAAAAACTAATAAGTATTGCTTCTCAAAAGACAGTTAAGAAAAATAACAGCAAACTACAGTCTTAGATAAAATATTGCCAAAAATATATCTGATAAAAAATTTATACACTTATCCATTGTATATCCAGAATATACAACGTATTCTTCTGACTCAATATTAAGATGAATACTGCTGCTGCTACTGCTGCCAAGTTACATCAGTCGTGGCCGACTCTGTGCAACCCCTTAGACGGCAGTCCATCAGGCTCCCCTGTCTCTGGGATTCTCCAGGCAAGAACACTGGAGTGGGTTGCCATTTCCTTCTCCAATGCATGAAAGTGAAAAGTGAAAGTGAAGTCGCTCAGTCATGTCTGACTCTGTGACCCCATGGACTGTAAGCTCCTCGCTCCTTGGGATTTTTTCAGGCAAGAGTACTGGAGTGGGTTGCCACTGCCTTCTCCTAAGACATATGACTCAATATTAAATGGATAAATGGTCTGAACAAATACTTCACTAAGCTAGGTAAATGAAAGGCTAATAAACATATGGAGACATGCTCAACATCCTTAGTCATTAAATACAAGTTAAGTTAAATGAAAATTAAATGCAAATTACAATGACAATTAAATGTCACTATACACCCATTAGCGTGGCTCAAATTAAAAATCATGGCTGCAACAAATAATACATACTCTCCTATATTGCTGATGGGAATGAAAATAAATGATGTAGCCAGTTGAAACACCATCTTTGTAGTGCATTCCACAGGTAAATGTACATGACTCAACAGTCCCTCTTTTTGATATTGACAAAAAATCAATTAAAACATAAATGTATGCATACTTATAATCAATTTTTAAATCAGCCTATTCATATTCTTTCCAAAATGAAAACAACTTGATGCCCATCCTCTCTATAAAAAATGTGGTAAAAATGTATATAATTGACTGCTTTTCTTCAAAAAAAAAAAAAAGAATATACCAATGAATAAAATAGCATGGATGAAACACAAAAGCAGTTTGTTTTGGGACAAAAGCAAAACACATGAATGAGTATGTAATTTATGATTCTATTTATGAAACTCAAGAGAAGACATAACTGTTAGCAAATTAGTCATTTCCAGGTGAGTGGGGTATATGGGTTTACTAATCACGTAGGGTTACTATTGTCCAACTTTATTCATTTAAAATATCCTCTGAATTTTATACTTAAAAAGCGCATTTCCTTGTATATGTTACCAAGTACAAGCTTGTGCTGCTAGTTTCAGGACACAGGAAAATAAACTGAGAGATGAGATGTTGGGGCAACGGAGAGGGACTGGTTCAGAAAGCCAGGAGAGAGAGAAGATGGTGTACTAGCGTCCTAAAGAACCACATTCCCTAAGTTAGAGTTCAGGCTTCTTTTATACTGAAAGGGAAGAGAATGGCTGTTAGTTTCAAGCTCCTTGGTTTCAGATCCTTTGTTTTTACAGCTGTCCATATAGGTCTGGTCACAATATTCCTGTGAACTTCCAACAAGATAAATGTTATATTCTGTTCTGCAACTTTTTACCTCTATATGAATGAGAAGTATTATACTTTTAAAAGAAAAGCCTGGGAGGCAGAGCACTGAGAATAGACATTACATATATTTCAGACAATAAGCAACATTCTGTTGCCCTTTGAGATGAAGGTGCAGAGTCAGCATTGCTAAGCACAAGCAACAGAGCACAAGGGTGAGAACTAAAGGAATAATTCAATATAGAGTCAAGTCTGTTCTCTGTTACACTTAGATCCCTGAAATCCTGGTTAATTGTTGTTTTTTATTTGTACATTAAAACATTTATATTGTACAGTTTTCTTGACTTTAACAAAACACATAGAATCATGCATGCACTACCATCCTTAATGCACATAACAGCCCATCACCCTAAAATGTCTGATTTGTACCCCTTTGAAATCATCCACCCCTTCTTTTCTAACCCTTGGGCAACTGCTGAAATATATTCTGACACTACAGTTTTGATAAACAATGCAGTGTTTCAGCTTTCTTTCTTTTATTTAACAAAATACATTTACACTTCATCCATGTGGTTGGGTGAATCAATAACATATTTTTCAACTATTTCTGAATATTATGCCATTATAAGTTTATACTGCAATCTGCTTATTGATTTTTTAACGGAAGTAAATCTTGATTGTAATTGTTCATCTTGGATTTTTAAATTAACCATGGATAAATATAAAATAGATGTTTTTGTCAATTACAAGTAAATCAACATTCCATAAGAGCAGTAAATTAAACTTCCTTTTAATTCTTTTCTAATTTATATTTTTAGTCTTTTATTGAAATATGGTTGATTTACAGTGCTATATTAGAAACCTGCTTTTTATTCTTAACTGTCTTTTCCATTTTTTTTTCCATTCATTTTATATACCTAGAATTGGCACAGGTAGTGATGAGATCAACACATAAGCAGGGCACCAGAGTATTCCTAGACATTTCAGGGTTTTAATAAAAAGTATTATAATATGAATATAGTCAAGTAACTACTTATTTTATATTTCTAGACTAAAAAATGATAAATGATAATTTTAGTTGATGAGAGCATACTGAATTCTGTAACAAATCACTATGGAAAATTTTGCTTCAAAAATAATATTATTCTCAAGTAAATAAAAATATTGATGTATTCATTGTTAAAGTTTAATATTTTAATAGAAAAATGAAAAAAAAAAAGAATAGTTGCTCAATAGTGACCAACTGTTTGCAACCCCATGGACTGTAGCCTGCCAGGCTTCTCCATCCATGAAATTTTCCAGGCAAGGATATTGGAATGGGTTATCATTTCCTTCTCCATCTGAGTCTCTAGGAAAGCCCAATATTTTAATGTATCTTTAATTATAACTAGGAAGCACAAATAAGATGGATTTTGTGATCTTTCTACTCCTCTTTCATGTTTTATTCCCCAAAATATAGGTTTGTATTATCAACAACAAAAGATGCCTTAGGTGTGTGTAATTTATTATGGTTATTTGACTATTAGATACTTCATTAGTACTTCTATATATTTTTGTAATAGAAAGGGCTTCAAAATTCAAAATCAGTTGTGTTAATATATAAGCATTTTATTTATAGCAAAAAATCTTGTATTAATAATTCATGTGTGTGTATGTGTGTAATATATGCTACCTATAATATTTGCCCAGTGCCAGTTGGAGAAGGCAATGGCACCCCACTCCAGTACTCTTGCCTGGAAAATCCCATGGGCGGAGGAGCTTGGTAGGCTGCAGTCTATGGGGTCGCAAAAAGTCAGACACTACTGAGCGACTTCACTTTCACTTTTCACTTTCATGCATTGGAGAAGGAAATGGCACCCCACTCCAGTACTCTTGCCTGGAGAATCCCAGGGACAGGGGAGCCTGAATGGCTGCCGTCTATGGGGTCACACAGAGCTGGACATGGCTGAAGCGACACAGCAACAGCAACAGCATCATTGAAGTACAGATTTTAATCACATTAGTTTATCTAAGACATTGAATGCATATTTCTGGTAGAAGAAATATAATGTTTTAAAATATGCATGTGTATTTTTATGTACCCATTTCAAAATATGATTTTCAGATAAACACAAAATAAAATATTTGTGAATGTTACTAACTTCATCTTCAATGTGTCTATTTATAAAATAAGAATAATGTAAAAGATGAAAATCAGTTTTCAGAATTTGACTCTTTCCTTAAAGTAACAATACATACAGTGGTAGACACTGAAGCCAGATGAAATGGCTTTGTCATTTACTAGATCTGTTATTTCATAAAATTTATGAAGATTTTTGCTTTGCAAACATACAAGGAATATATGTGAATTCCACTCATATTATGCTGCCCTGCCCAGCACAGGTATACTGTTCACATTAGTTAACCTTTAGAGAAGTTTTAGTTTCCATGAAGTATACTTCTTTGTGGATTATCTTACTGGGCTCTTATACAGTTCCTTTGATTAGGTTACTACTGTCAGTCAGTCAGTCAGTTCAGCCTCTCAGTCATGTCCCACTCTTTGTGACCCCAAGGACTGCAGCTCACCAGGCCTCCCTGTCCATCACCAAATCCCAGAGCTTGCTCAAACTCATGAGCATTGATCAGTGATGCCATCCAAACATCTCATCCTTTGTTGTCCCCGTCTCCTTCTGCCTTCAATCTTCCCCAGCATTAAAGGTCTTTTCCAATGAGTCAGTTCTTTGCATCAGGTGGAAAAAGTATTGGAGCTTCAGCTTCAACATCAGTCCTCTCAGTGAATACTCATGACTGATTTCCTTTAGAATGGACTGGTTGGATCTCCAAAGGACTCTCAAGAGTCTTCTCCAACACCACAGTTCAAAAGCATCAATTCTTTGGTGCTAAGCTTTCCTTATGGTCCAAATCTCACATCCATACGTGACTACTGGAAAGAGTTAAGTAATGTCTCTGCTTTTTAATATGCTATCTTGGTTGATCATAACTTTTCTTCCAAGGAGCAGTTATCTTTTAGTTTCATGGCTGCAGTCACCATCTGCAGTGATTTTGGAGCCCATGAAAATAGTCTGTCACTGTTTCTATTGTTTCCCCTTCTATTTGCCATAAAGTGATGGGACTGGATGCTGTGATCTTAGTTTTCTGAATGTTGAGTTTTAAGCCAACTTACAGCTCTCTCTCTATGTATTATATTAATATATATTATATATAATATAATATATTATATATAATATACTTACAGCTCTCTATGTATATGTATATAATAGCCACTCTAAAGAAAACAAATTCTGAAACCTGGTTTTTATATTATTCTATATTGGGGGCTTCCCTTGTAGCTCAGTTGATAAAGAATCTGCCTGCAATGCAGGAGATCCCCATTCAATTCCTGGGTCAGAAAGATCCCTTGGAAAAGGAAATGCCAACCCACTCCAATATTCTTGTCTGGAGAATCCGATGGTCAGAGGAACCTGACAGGCTACAGTCCACGGGGTCGCAAGAGTTGGACATGACTTAGCGACTAAACCACTACCACCATATACACACACATACACACACACATACACACACACATGTATACCTACATATAGGCTTCCCTGGTGGTTCAGATGGTAAAGAATCTGCCTGTGATATGGGAGATCTGGGTTCGAGCCCTGGATGGGAAGATCCCCTGGAGAAGGGAATGGCAACCCACTCCAGTATCCTTGCCTGGAAAATTCTATGGACAGAGGAGCCTGGTGAGTTACAGTCCATGTGGGACTTCCAAGAGTCAGACACGACTGAGTGACCAAAACACACACACACACACACACACACACACACGCACGCTTCATGGATTTTAATCAGAACACACTTTTGTTTAAGGATAAATATAACCTGTTTTGTTGTATTTGTCTAAATTACACACAAGTGAAACATATGAAATGATCTCTCTAAATGCATCTTAAGCCACTATTTGAAACACACTCTATAATAGCTTACACAAGAGTTGACTGCTATCAAAAAAAAAAACAGCCTTTTGGACTCTGTGGGAGAGGGAGAGGGTGGAATGGGTTGGCCGAGTGGCAGTGTAGCATGTATGATATCATAAGTGAAACGAATCACCAGTCCAGGTTTGATGCAGGATGCAGGATGCTTGGGACTGATGCACGGGGATAATCCAGAGAGATGGTGTGGGGCGGGAGTGGGGAGGAGGGGGACGGGATTGGGAGTTCATGACACTCGTGACTGATTCATGTCAATGTATAGCAAAATGAATACAGTATTGTAAAGCAAAACAAACTAAAAAATAAAAATTAATTAAAGAAAAAAAACTTTTCAAGTGGTACCTTATATTACTCTAAACTGAGCACAATTTCCAAAAGTGTTTATGTCAACTTATAAACTCCTTCTTAGCAATTCAGAGTTATTATATAGTTAAATGTTTTTTATCACGATCCAAATTAGTGAGGGGTGTTATAGAAGATGAAAAATAATATACATGAAACTTACATATTTCTACAAGTTGGCACAGAGTCTTAAAGTAATTACAGGTTAGTACAGGTCATTAATCATGACCTGAAAGTCTTCACTTTTACCATTTTCCATCATTTTTAGGCATCCACCAGATTCTTATTACTCTTTGTGTAATCTAATATCTTGATATCACTCTCCAAAAAACAATCAATCCCCATATACTCTGCTCTAAAAGTGAGAAGATAAAAAAGCATGAAAATATGTGTATGGATATATAATATGCCTCTACGTGTGTGTGCCTAAAATGTCGACGTTCACTCTTGCAATCTATTTGACCACTTGGACTGTAAAGAGATCCAACCAGTCCATCCTAAGGAAATCAGTCCTGAATATTAACTGGAAGGACTGATGTTCAAGCTGAAACCCCAATACTTTGGCCACCTGATGCAAAGAGCTGACTCATTTGAAAAGACCCTGATGATGGGGAAGATTGAAGGCAGAAGGAGAAGGGGATGGGAGAGGATGAGATAGTTGGATAGCATTACTGACTCAATGGACATGAGTTTAAGTAAAATCAGGGAGTTGGTGATGGACAGGGAGGCCTGCTGTGTTGCAACCCCAGTCCATGGGGTCACAAAGAGTCTGACACAACTGAGCGACTGAACTGAACTGAACTCTGCATATGCGTGTTTATACATGGACAGGGACACACACAAACACGCATGTGTAGGCACACACTCATACTTACACACACACATAAGTAGGTATGTTTGTGTAACTGAGTGTGTGAGTGACTATACTAGTTTGTGAGGGACACACACAAACACACTTGTCCCTAGTTTGTGAGGGACACACAAACACTCATGTGTACATACTGACACACTCATACTTACATACACACTCATACTTACACACACATAAGTAGATATGTTTGTGTAACTGAGTAGTGTGATAGTACTTGCTCTTCAGGGTATGTGAAAGTGCAAATGATAATTCTGTAACTATCTTGTAACATTTATTCCTGAATGATATGCATGAATGGGAAAGAATGTCTTCCAGTGATGAAAAGCATGGCTCTAATGAGAGCAAAAAAATGAGAAGTGTCCAGGTATTGATGACACAAATCAACAAAAGTAGCTGCTTACTTCAAAGATTTGACAGATGATAGATGATGACCACAAGCAAGAAGGCACTAAAGCCAGCATCTTCAACACGTGTGATTCAGTGTCTGTCTCATTAAATTGTCGTGAGATAGACTTTAAGATACAAGCATCATGGCCTGTGATGCACAGTTGTCTGGGGCCAGACCTTGACCCTGCTGTTCACTGGCTGTGTTACTTCAGACAAGGATTTAGCCTCCACGTGCCTCACTTTTTTTTACAAGTGTGACATAGTAGATAAGGTTCTTGTTCATATAAATGAGAATATATGAGGCAGGCTTAGAATAGTGTCTGTTAACCACCCCACTGATGACTGATTCCATTATGCTTTACTATCATTATCATGATTTGGTTGACCTAACAAATATATGCCCTTTGTAAGTTCACTCTATTCATATCTTAAAGTGAAAGTGGAAGTCACTCAGTAGTGTCTGACTCTTTGTGACCCCATTGCCTATACAGTCCATGGAATTTTCCAGGCCAGAATATTAGAGTGGGAAGCCTTTCCTGGCTCCAGGGCATCTTCTAAACCCAGGGATTGAACCCCGGTCTCCCACATTGCAGGTGGACTTTTTACCAGCTGAGCCACAAGGGAAGTCCAAGAATACTGCAGTGGGTAAGGTAACCCAGCAGACCTTCCTGACCCGGAATTGAACTGGGGTCTCCTGCATTGCAGGCAGATTCTTCACCAACTGAGCTATCACAGGAGCAAGTCCGTAGTGTAACTAATGTAACATCAAAAGAGATAACTAGGGCACAGCAGGACATGTAAGGAATCATATCAAAAACTTAATTTTCCACTTGAATGTCTGTTTTTTCTGTTTGACAGCGGTTCTAAGTCACCCCTTGATCACTGTTATCTGGGCTAGTCTTGCCTATGGAGTGGACTAAGGGAGGTTTTAGCTGAGTTTGGGTTTAACAGGAAATATTTATGATTGTAGTAATTCTGTGGGTGGTGGGTCGACTCTACTGTGTTTTTTCCAAGTTAGTATTCTGGAACAATTCTATCTGGCCCTGCTGCACCTCCTGGCATCAGATCACACAGGGCAGAGCCACTGGAAGTTCCATTGTGTGAATCTGATTCCTGCCTTAGAAGTCAGTGAGAAACGCAGGATACATAGAGTTTGAAATGTCTGGAGCCAGAAGTTAATCTGTGGAAAATCATTCCAGTTATCAGAATTGTAAAACTGTACACACAGAATTATATCCCATAATCCAAATGGAAGTGCTCACCTCTCATGAATATATTTGATTAGGCAGCATATCTATTATAAAAGAATCCATGAAGTGAATTTATCTTAGTGATGCCTTCTCCTTAAGTCATGTCCAACTCTTGCACCCCATGGACTGTAACCCACCAGACTCCTCTGTCCGTGAGATTCTCCAGACAAGAACACTGGAGTCGGTAGCCATTTCCTTCTCCAGGGGGTCTTCCTGACCCAGGGGTAGAACTTAGACCTCTTGCATTTCAGCAGATTCTTTACTGACAGCCACCAGGGAGACTGAATTTATCTTATGTATTTCTATATGAAATCACAAAAGTTATTAAAACATTGACAGTGTATGACATAAAACTTAAGATTATACCAATTTCGGATCATTCCTTACAAAAGTTGGACTTGACTGAGAGACTAAGCACAGAGCACAAATGCTCTTGAACTGTTTGATATACAATTGACAAAATGTAATAAATTACTTGAAAATAAAATAGATTAGCATTTCTTGGTGATGTGTTGTGAAATACTGATAAGAATGTAAAATGTATAAAATTCATAACATGCCACTTAACATAGTTTTAGACAATAGATTAACAAATGTCACTCAGAGGGTTTTTATTTTTCTGTACTAATTATTTTTAATGAAATATAATCACTTTACAATGTGTTAGTTTCTTCTGACAAATGACAGTAATCAGCTGTGTGTGTATATATATGACCCCTCCCTCTTGGATCTCCCTCCCAATTCCCTCTCCATCCAACCACTCTGAATCACCACAAGGAACGAGCTGAGCTTTCTATGCTTTATATTGAGCTATAATGCAGAAAGGAGTACATCAACGCTATATATTATCACCCTTTTAACTTAAATGCAGAGGACATCATGTGAAATTCTGGGCTGGATGAAGTACAAGCCGGAATCAAGTTTGCTGGGAGAAATATCAATAACCTCAGAAATGCAGATGACATCACTCTTATGACAGAAAGTGAAGAAGAACTAAAGAGGCTCTTGATTAAAGTGAAAGAGGAGAGTGGAAAAGCTGGCTTAAAACTCAACACTCAGAAAACTAAAATCATGGCATCTGAGCCATATGGGAAGCCCTGAAGATCATGTATCAGTTCAGTTCAGTTCAGTCGCGCAGTCGTGTCCGACTCTTTGCGACCCCATGAATCGCAGTACGCCAGGCCTCCCTGTCCATCACCAACTCCCGGAGTTCACTCAGATGCCATCCAGCCATCTCATCCTCGGTCGTCCCCCTCTCCTCCTGCCCCCAATCCCTCCCAGCATCAGGGTCTTTTCCAATGAGTCAACTCTTCGCATAAGGTGCCCAAAGTACTGGAGCTTCAGTTTTAGCATCATTCCTTCCAAAGAAATCCCAGGGCTGATCTCCTTCAGAATGGACTGGTTGGATCTCCTTGCAGTCCAAGGGACTCTCAAGAGTCTTCTCCAACACCACAGTTCAAAAGCATCAATTCTTCGGCGCTCAGCCTTCTTCACAGTCCAACTCTCACATCCATACATGACCACAGGAAAAACCATAGCCTTGACTAGACGGACCTTAGTCGGCAAAGTAATGTCTCTGCTTTTGAATATACTATCTAGGTTGGTCATAACTTTTCTTCCAAGGAGTAAGCGCCTTTTAATTTCATGGCTGCAGTCACCATCTGCAGTGATTTTGGAGCCCAAAAAAACAAAGTCTGACACTGTTTCTACTGTTTCCCCATCTATTTCCCATGAAGTGATGGGGCCAGATGCCATGATCTTCGTTTTCTGAATGTTGAGCTTCAAGCCAACTTTTCCACTCTCCTCTTTCACTTTCAACAAGAGGCTTTTTAGCTCCTCCTCACTTTCTGCCATAAGGGTGGTGTCATCTGCATATCTGAGGTTATTGATATTTCTCCCAGCAATCTTGATTCCAGCTTGTGTTTCTTCCAGTCCAGCATTTCTCATGATGTACTCTGCATATAAGTTAAATAAGCAGGGTGACAATATACAGCCTTGACGTACTCCTTTTCCTATTTGGAACCAGTCTGTTGTTCCATGTCCAGTTCTAACTGTTGCTTCCTGACCTGCATACAGATTTCTCAAGAGGCAGGTCAGGTGGTCTGGTATTCCCATCTCTTTCAGAATTTTCCACAGTTTACTGTGATCCACACAGTCAAAGGCTTTGGCATAGTCAATAAAGCAGAAATAGATGTTTTTCTGGAACTCTCTTGCTTTTTCCATGATCCAGCGGATGTTGGCAATTTGATCTCTGGTTCCTCTGCCTTTTCTAAAACCAGCTTGAACATCAGGGAGTTCACGGTTCACATATTGCTGAAGCCTGGCTTGGAGAATTTTGAGCATTACTTTACTAGCATGTGAGATGAGTGCAATTGTGTGGTAGTTGGAGCATTCTTTGGCATTGCCTTTCTTTGGAATTGGGATGAAAACTGACCTTTTCCAGTCCTGTGGCCACTGCTGAGTTTTCCAGATTCAAGCCGCACTTGAGCGCAGGCGGCGGAGGCTCAAGCCACACTTGAGCGCGGCCGAGAGCTACCGACATCGCCAGGAGAAGCCACCTCGCCCCCGAGGCCAGGAGCGGCAGCTGAGACAAGCCACCCACGCCCAAGGCCAGGGCCGGCGGCCTGGAGGAGAAACCGGAGGAGTGGTGGCTGGGCGGGCCCAGGAGGGCCTAGAGGAGCTATCCTACGTTGAGGGTCGGGAACGGTGGCGGTGAGGAGATACCCCTCGTTCAAGGTAAGTGAAACCCAAATAAGATGGTGGGTGTTGCGGGAGGGAATCAGAGGGCAGACACACTGAAACCATACTCACAGAAAACTAGTCAATCTAATCACACTAGGACCACACCCTTGTCTGACTCAATGAAGATCATGTATAACCAAACATAATTACAGATTTTGGCATTTTAGTATTTTATGATTTTTGATATTTGTTGTGATTTATTTTGTCATTCTAAATTTCCATTTATATATATTATAACTTTGTGTATTTCTTATACTTTTATAAGATCCTATCACAAATTATAAAAATGCTTGCCCTACCCCAGTGTTCCCAGTTCTAATATCTGAATTTTTATGAATCTCACAGGTGATTTAGAAGCATATTGGGGGTTAAGAGCATTAGTATAATTATTAAAATCACAAAGATGTATTGCAGGGAGATGGCCTTGGGTTTCTTTATTGGCTAAGAAGATAAACACTTATTTCATTAGTCAAGAAAGTATATATGAAAGGAACAGACTTCTCAAAATGCTTATTTCTAGATCATCTCAGCTCTCATGGTAACTTTGGCAACCAAACCAAATTGTTCTAACATTGAGCTTACTATAGACTGAATTCTTGGGATTTTCTTTTTTGGTCTTCTGTTTCTTTGTCAATTTTCTCCCAACATTTATTTGTACACTGGGAGCTTTGGATTTAAGTTCACACAGGTGTTTACTTTCATCCATGTAAAATATCATCTTGTTGGTTTAGCCTATTTATCCAGTCTGTGCTTTCCAACAGTGTCATGGTCTTTCTTTTTATGCTGACTAACATGTGCATTGGTTTGGTGGTATATCCATATTCTTCGTTATTTTTTTTCCACTGATCTTATGGCCAGGAGGGCAATGATAACAACTGCAAAACATTATCCCCAAGGTACTTGCCAGGATGGAGAGGAGGAAGTTTGCTTTGTGCTTCTAAGAAGCATGTGAGTTGGACCATGTGATACACACACAAGTGTGCAGGCAGGTGAATTCCACTTTGCCCAGATTATGATTATTTTATTACAAGTGAACTTCCCTTCACCTTTAAAGCTATGCAGATGGGGAATGAGTTGCAGCCCAGAGTTCTGGAAGAGGATACAAAAGCTGTCATCTGTACTGAGGTATGGTACTCTTCAATAGAGAGAGTGAAAAAACTAGCTTAAAACTCAACATTCAGAGAACTAAGATCATGGCACCCAGTCCCATCACTTCATGGCAAATAGATGGGGAAACACTGGAAGCAGTGACAGACTTGATTTTCTTGGGCTCCAAAATCACTGCATCTGCACCATCTGGTGACTGCAGCCATGAAATTAAAAGACACTTGCTCCTTGAAAGAAAAGCTACGACCAACCAAGACAGCATTTTAAAAAGCAGAGACTTGACTTTGTCAACAAAGGTCCATCTAATCAAAGCCATGGTTTTTCCAGTAGTCACGTATGGATGTTAGAGTTGGACCATAAAGAAAGCTGAGTGCCAAAGCATTGATGCTTTTGAACTGTGGTGTTGGAGAAGACTCTTGAGAGTCCCTTGGAATGCAAGGAGATCAAACCAGTTAATCCTTAAGGAAATTATTCCTGAATAGTCATTGGAAGGACTAATGCTGAAGCTGATGCTTCAATACTTTGGCCACCTGAGGAAAAGAGCTGATTCATTGGAGAAGACGCTGATGATGGGAAAGATTGAGGGCAGGAGGAGAAGGGGACGACAGAGGATGAGATGGTTGGCTGGCATCACTGACTAATGGACATCAGCTTGAGCAAGCTCTGGGAGTTGGTGATGGACAAGGAAGCCTGGTGTGCTGCCATCCATGGGATCACAAAGAGTCAGACACGACTGAGTGACTGAACTGCATTGATGGTACTCTTTCCTGCTATCTCAGAATAAATTAGGATACATCACTTGCAGTGCTCATTTAGTTCACAGCTGAGGATTTATTGGAATTTCATAGCATTTTACATACTAGGAGAGGAAATTTATAGACATGATGAAAATATGTATCTGATATACTAGGCTTCCATAGACTAAACTGTGTTTCTTTCAGAAAAAGAGACAAATTTAAGTCAGAATCTGACCCACAGAAAACATGGTGATTAAAAACAAAACAAAACAAAACTGAACACTGAAAATGTTTCTAAAAGTCTTGATGTGAGCTCTGAGATAAGTTCGGAGAGAAATAATGCTGATTCTATGCTTCTAGTGTTCAGATTCACGTTGACTAGACTCTGGAGTTGGAGGGAGGGGAAGGTTTTCTCTGTTGTAGCAAGAACCTCAAGGAACCTCATGTTGTATAGAAAGCATAACGTTAAAGTGAAACATTTGGTCATGTATCTGCCTTAAATTGAAATTTCCAGGAACCAGGAACTGAGTTGGCTAACGATGCATATTATTTTAGGGGTAGCATTTACTTGATAATCTTTTAATAGGGTTTACATTTTCCTAATATTACTAAGTCAGTCAGTCTAAATTAAAAGCCTAGTGAAGCCCCTTACTAGGTATATGACCAATTCACTTGTGTGTGTTGTGCGCTTAATTGCTCTATCATGTCCACAGTTTGCAGCTGCATGGACTGTAGCTGGCCAGGCTCCTCTCTCCATGGGATTCTCTAGGCAAGAATACTGGAGTCGGTAGCCATTCCAGGGGATCTCTCCAGCCCAAAGATTGAACCTGGGTCCCTGGCATTGTAGACAGATTCTTAACTATTGTGCCACCAGGGAAACCCTTTGTGATTATTAATAAAGACTAAATGCTATGTGAAAAAAAAGCAAAACAATGTCAACTCCTATTCAAATATGTGTGTGTGGGTATGTATATGTGTATAATGATATAGAAGATTTAATATTATCACAGTTTTGCCTATGTTTTTTGCTGAAATGAATATTCTTAGGGCCCAATCCATATATACTCAACCAGAATATATTGGCATGGGGTGCTGTTATTATAACTTAATGGGAAATCTGGTTATTTTGCTATGTGTTATAGTTTATGAAACTCTGTGAGTCCCATTAGGCAATATAATTTTGATATGTTTGATTTTATATCCACCTAAAATTGAAGGATATTTCATTTGAGATTTTTGAATTAAAGTGTTATATTAATGGGACAAAACAGTAGTAATAAGGATGTTGGGGAGCACAGGGACTTCCCATCCCCCACTACAATGGAGATTTAAAAAAACCCTAAATACGATTTTGCTGTCTCTTGAGGGGTTGTGCTCACGCTTGACTTCTCTCTCTGTTGCCATTTCTTTTCTCTATTTCTAAGATGTTGATTATTTTCTTGGTGTTTTCTATCCCCCATAGATTAAGGTTGCTTGATTTAACAAATAAAACTACATAGTGTCCAGTCAAGTTTGAATTCTGGATAAATGAGTATTTTGTTTTTAGTAGAATTACATCCCAAATATTGGAAAGGACAGGCTTGTACTCAGAAGGTACTTGCTGTTTATTCGAAATTTGAATGTGAGGAGGCCTAATGCATTTTATCTGGCAACCTCACTAGAAACTAGGCTCCCAGGTGGCTCTGTGGCAAAGAATCGCCTGCCAGTACTGGAGATGCGGGTTAGAACTCTGGGTGAGGAAGATCTCCTGGAGGAGGAATTGGCAGCCCACTCCAGTATTCTTGCCTGGAAAATCCCATGGACGGAGGAGCCTGGCGAGCTACAGTTCACGGAGTCCCAAAGAGTCAGACATGACCGAGCAACTTAGCAAAAGCAACAACAACTACTAGGGATTATGTTTCCGTCTTCTTTTGCTTGATTCAGTCTTTGTCTTTTTCATTGCAATTCTTTAATTCCTCGATACTTGCCTCTTCCTTTACATGTAAGAGAAGACGTGACAGAAGGTTAAACATGTTATGCACGTAGGGGATGCCAGCTGGCAGGTGGGTTTGGATTTAGTATGGAAAGATCACTCCATTTTGCTGGGAGGCCCCATCAGCTAGCGTATTCGGATGTTATCACCTGATCTGCCTGGAGATTCCAAGTTTACCTACAATATTCTCTGGACCCAAAGCAAGAAGGAAGCACCGTGGTCTCAAATGAGAATGGAAAATATCTTCCAATGCCCCCCCCCCTTTTTTTTTATTGCTTTGCAGCATTGTTTTCTTTCTGCTATACCATGAAGTAAATCAGCCATATGTATGCATACATCCCCTCCCTCTTGAGCCCCTCACTCCCCTCCCCATCCCACTCCTCTAGGCATCACAGAGCACCAAGCTGAGCTTCCTGTGCTGTAGAGTAGGTTCCCACTAGCTGCCTGTTTTAGACATGGGATGTACATTTGCCAGTCCCAATCTCCCTATATCCATCCCACCTTCCCCTTCCCACTCTGTGGTAAGACATCCTCGCCTTTGGTTGCCTTTGGATTCCCTGACTTCAAAAATAGAAACCAAAAGAATCTGGAGACCTGTAAGCATTCTTCAGCAGTACCGTTCAAGCAGTTAATATAGCAGAAGACAAGTGAAATATCATGCTACAAAAAGCCTTTGCAGCAGAGTCCAGTTCAGTTCAGTCGCGCAGTCGTGTCCGACTCTTTGCGACCCCATGAATCACAGTACGCCAGGCCTCCCTGTCCATCACCAACTCCCGGAGTTCACTCAGACTCACGTCCATTGAGTCTGTGATGCCATCCAGCCATCTCATCCTCGGTCGTCCCTTTCTCCTCCTGCCCCCAATCCCTCCCAGCATCAGGGTCTTTTCCAATGAGTCAACTCTTCGCATAAGGTGCCCAAAGTACTGGAGCTTCAGTTTTAGCATCATTCCTTCCAAAGAAATCCCAGGGTTGATCTCCTTCAGAATGGACTGGTTGATCTCCTTGCAGACCAAGGGACTCTCAAGAGTCTTCTCCAACACCACAGTTCAAAAGCATCAATTCTTCGGCGCTCAGCCTTCTTCACAGTCCAACTCTCACATCCATACGTGACCACAGGAAAAACCATAGCCTTGACTAGACGGACCTTAGCAGAGCTGGTGACCGACAATGCCAACTGCGGTTTAACTCTTGAGAGTGGCAGAGACAGCAGAGGCCAAGAGCCCAGAGAGCAGCGGATGAAAGATGAGAAGCTGCACAGTGAAAACCTTTATCCAGACGAGAACGTTGGCTATGATTCTTGAATGGGAATGATGACTAAAAATCACCAAAACATAATAGATTTTCAGGCTATTATATACCAACAAGCTCAAATCTGGCCGGCCAGTGCCTGTAACATTTCTTTTCCTAAAGCAGCTCTAGGCTGAAAAAATTAATTCTGAAAACTCAACTTTGGATAACTATCATTTTCACAGTTTTTGTATAAGAAAGCATGTTAAATAGAAGGTTATTGAGGTTATTTGAATGGTAAATAAAATTCTATTGAAATAGGGTTTTTTTTTTTTTTTTTTTTTGTCTCCAGAGGAATTTGAGGCTCTTTGTGGCAGGTTCTGGATCTGAAGTTTGTTTTTCCCACCTCTTATTTGCGTCAAATTAATCCAGGGTTTTGGGTTTTCTGATAGCTAAGTGGTAAAGAATCCACCTACGAATGCAGGAGACACAGGAGACCGTGGTTTGATCCCTGAGTTAGGAAGATCCTCTGGAGGAAGAAATGGCAACTCACTCTAGTCTTGTGGCTTGGGAAATCCTATGGACAGAGGAGTCTCGCAAGCTACAGTTCATGGGGTCACAAAAAGTCAGACACAAGTTAGGAACTAAATAACAACAATAATCCAGGGTTTGCCTTGTGCTCTGTTAATATTATGATATCGTGTGTTGGTCTGTCCATTTTCCAAAGTTAATATTTTTGTACATTTTTACATTAGAGATGGAGAAGGGAATGACAACCCACTTCAGTATTCTGCCTGGAGAATTCCAAGGACAGAGAAGCCTGGCAGGCTATAATCCATGGGATCACAAAGAGTTGGTTTTAAAAGTAAAATTATGACCTCAAAATATTTTAATAGATTGTGTGCAGACATTTTTAAAGTATATGAGTGTAGTGCACTTTTAATGTATTAAAACAACAACCCAAGAGTATGAACTCTGAATTGTTTTCTATGGATCATAGGAATTAGTAAGAAATAATTGCACAAAAGAAGCCTACTTTTCTCAATGGTAAGATTTTAATCTTTGCCTGAGAAATGTGTATTTTTGTGTGATGTTTGAGCCTATTAACTGCAGATGTTAAAGTAATAGTGTTATTTTCTGAAAGGATGTTGTGTATGAAAGTGCTAGTACATGGCTCAGGATTTTGCTCAGTCACTCCTGGGTGGTCCCATTATATGCGGCTCTGCGGCCATGTGGACCACATCTTGCCTCTCTTTGAACCATATCTGTCTTTAATTGTTTGCACACTGAGGTTTTGTAGGTTTCTCAAGCCTATGACTGCATCTCATTGTCCCCAGAAAGCACTTTTATGCTTTTGAAATGTTTCTTAAGCCCGACTTTTGTTTTGCTGTCTCTCTAGCTTTTTGGAAGCATTTGCCATGATACCCCCGGCTTGTTACCTTGACTCTCAGCATGTGGCTTCCTCAACAAAAGTAATTTGCCATGATGGGCTTTCAAACTATGGGCTTGGATGTGCTTCCTTACAATAAAAGTCATGCCTCATCCAAAGGTTGACTAGAAAGTAGCTCTTTCCACTGATGAGTTTGATGTAATATAAAATAATTATGAAAAACTGTTACTTTATTGCACTATTTATACCTCACAAATTAAAATAGGGTTGAAAGGTTACTTTTTTACTTTAATACTTTTAGTGATGCTCATTTATATTATATAATTGAGAAGACCAGACAGAAACATTAGTAACAACAACAAAAATGATCCACAATGTGAAGAAGGACTTCATGGGAAATCTGGTGGTTGGAGGGGACCACCCTCCTCAGGAGGGACACCAGGGTGTCATTGTCACAGCTCTCAATTAGCGCTTGGTGTAACTTCGAAAGAAGATGCTTTCAGAAAGCAGACTAGCATCGAGAGAGTTACTATAGAACTTCGTTACCCTGGCTTTTCCTCATTCCTAAACTTTTCCCCAGGAATTCTGTCATCTCTTACAAGTAAATAGCTCATCATTTTGAAGAAGCAGATAATTATTTTCTATTTCCACACACTTAGGTAACTGTTTCATTTTCCTGTATTTTTCACTTTAATGTGTTAAAAATAATTCAACAAAATATTGTTATAGGCTTGCAACATTAGCATGATGTATTATAAATTCATCACCACTGATAATATTTATCTCACTTTAGATGAACAAGAAATTTGTGATCAAAGCTATTTTATTTCACTTTAATTTGTGAGTGGTTCCATATTTGATTAGAGTTTGGATTTCTGACCATAGAATCTACTTAATAAGTCAGCAAGATATGGTCAATTTACATTTTTATGTGTGCTTTCAGTTATATTTTGGGCTTCCCTGGTAGCTCAAATGATAAAGAATCTGCCTACAACACAGGAGACCTGGATTCGATCCCTGGGTTAAGAAGATCCCTTGGAAGAGGGCATGGCAACTCACTCCAGTATTCTTGCCTGGATAATCCCCACAGACAGAGGAGCCTGGCAGACTACAGTTCATGGGATCACAAAGAAATCAGGCATGACTGAGTGACTAAGCATACATATGTGCTTTCAAAAAGTAATGGTCACTGAGTGTATATAAATTATATTACCATCATTATCTGTGTTTTTGCAGCAAATGTAACATTATTTTTCCATAATTTAGAAAATTTTCCTCAATTGTTTGCCAGATTTTTCTCATTCATCTCTTATTTCAGATTTGAGACAATCTAACAACATACAACAATTATGGTTATATTCATTCAATACTTGCTTTAATGTATTTAGTTTGTTAGAAGGTTTATAAGAATATGAGGCTTCCCTGGTGGCTCAGACATTAAAGAACTGCCTGCCAATGCAGGAGCCTGAGTTTGACCCCTGGATCCAGAAGATCCCCTGGAGAAGGGAATGACAACCCACTCTGTTATTTGTGCTTAGAGAATCCAATGGACAGAGGAACCTGGTGGGCTACAGTCCATGGGGTTGCAAAGAGTTGGACACAACTGAGTGATTTGCTGCTGCTAACTCTAAGACTATACCTGTCTCCAGCTCATCCCACCCCCATCTATGCTTTGCTCTTAGAATTTCCCACCTGACAGGCAGATGGCAGCTGTGCTTACACACAGGGCTGATCCAAAGCAGTATGAGAAGCACACCGGACTTCAGCGTGACTACTGTTAGACCCTTGTCTTGTTTAAAATATGGTTTTAATCTCAATATTAGCCAAAGTCAAGATATACACTTTATTTTTTAAGGTAAAACTCTCTTGATTCTATGTATTAAATCAGTTTATTTAAATTATTTTAATTGGAGGCTAATTACTTTACAATATTGTAGTGGTTTTTGCCATACGTCGACATGAATCAGCCATGTGTCCCCCATCTTGAACCACCCCACCCCCGACCTCTCTCCCATCCCATCCCATCCCTCAGGGTCATTGCAGTGCAGCAGCCCTGAGTGCCCTGTCTCATGCATCAAACCTGGACTGGCGATGTATTTCATATATGATAACATACATATTTCAATGCTATTCTCTCAAATCATCCCACCCCTGCCTTCTCCCACAGAGTCCAAAAGTCTGTTCTTTATGTCTGTGTCTCTTTTGCTCTCTCACATATAGGGTTATCAATACCGTCTTTCTAAATTCCATATATACGCGTTAGTATACTGTATTGGTGTTTTTCTTTCTGGCTTACTTCACTCTGTATAATCGGCTCCAGCGTCATCCACCTCATTAGAACTGATTCAAATGTATTCTTTTTAATAGCTGAGTAATATTCCATTGTGTATATGTACAACAGCTTTCTTATCCATTTGTCTGCCAGTGGACATCTCGGTTGCTTCCATGTTTTGGCTATTGTAAACAGGCTGTGATGAACACTGGGATACACATGTCTTTTTCAGTTCTACTTTCCTCAGTGTGTATGCCCAGCAGTGAGATTGCTGAGTCATGTGGCAGTTCTATTTGCAGTTTCTTAAGGAATCTCCACACTATTATCCATAGTGGCTGTATTAGTTTGCATTCCCACCAACAGTGTAAGAGGATTCCCTTTTCTCCACACCCTCTCCAGCATTTATTGTTTGTAGACTTTCTGATAGCAGCCATTCTGACGGTGTGAAATGGTACCTCATTGTGGTTTTGATTTGCATGTCTCTGATAATGAGTGATGTTGAGCATCTTTTCATGTGTTTGTTAGCCATCTGTGTGTCTTCTTTGGAGAAATGTTTAGTTCTTTTTTTGTTTTTTTGATTGGGTTGTTTATTTTTCTGGTATTAAATCAGGTTTTAGTGATATATAGTGCTCAAGTTTTATTTTTGTATTTTAAACCATGTCTAAAGTGTTATGTGATCAAAATCCTTGGACCAAAATGCATTTCAGTTGTCAAAAATTAAGATCTCACTTAATTTTGATCTCTTTTATGATTTTGGCCCTATACTCTATCTTTCATATTTTGCATATATTTAAAATGCACCTCTTCATAATCACAAGTCCATCCAGAAATAGGCTGTCTATAGATTCTAAGAGGTTTAAATAATGTTCTGTTTTTAGATAAATATTTATTTATTTACTTATCATTTATTTTGGTCTTTTGGAAAAGACTACAGAGTATTTGTTAAAATCTCAAGCTTTGCATTAGAAATCTTATATTTCAATGCTATTTCAATCATGCAGTGAGTTCCTCTGCCTTAAACATCACTATTAACTTCTTTGAACTCTAATTAGCCTCTGTGTATTAACCTCCAGGGCTGAATGTCCAGGAATATTTACAGAAACCCACAGTCCATGGGGTCACTGAGAGTCGGACATGACCGAGCGACTTCACTATCACTTTTCACTTTTCACTTTCATGCATTGGAGAAGGAAATGGCAACCCACTCCAGTGTTCTTCCTGGAGAATCCCAGGAACGGGGGAGCCTGGTGGGCTGCCATCTATGGGGTCGCACAGAGTTGGACACGACTGAAGCGACTTAGCAGTAGCAGTAGCAGTAGATCTTACCAAAGCAGCAAGGTTCAAAGGATAGAGGAGAGAAACAGACATTGCTGAAGTTCTTGTTTCTGGAGAAGCCTAAATCCCTCAAGCAGAGATTCTAAATGTCCCTTTCACTCTTTTTTTTTTTTAATTAATTTTTATTTTTCAGTTTGTTTTGCTTTACAGTACTATATTCGTTTTGCTATACATTGACATGAATCAGTTGGTGGGAATCCCTTTCACTCTTGTTGGGATTAATTTTAGATTAGCCCACTGTGCTGTGGCCACCACTGAGATACAAATTAATGGATGAAATAAATATTTATGACTCTTTCCTCACCTAGAACTTCCTAATGATTGGAAATGTTTACTCTTGCTTCCATCATAAAATTATATTTCCCTTACTTCTGTGATATCACATTCTCCTTATATTCTTCCTGTATCTCTGTGTTTTTTTTCTTTTTTTTTTCTTCTCTATATGCCTCTTTTTACTTGTCACCTGACATCTAATCATTAGACTGAATCAGGGCTCAATCAAGGTCTGTCTTTATTTTTCACTCTTCTTTGTCCATGTAAATGACCTCATTCTTTGCTAGTATATTAATTGTTTACGTGACTGCTACCTCTCCCGTGAACTTAAGGTCTATATGCTTAGTGTTTTTCCAAGACTGCAACTCAGTGCAATTGCATGAACCAAAATGGTGAAGCTCATTCTTGAAGTTTAGTTCTTTATTACAGCCTGTTTACAGTTAATCCTGTCTCCACCTTGCCTTCAAATGTGCTCATGTTTCTCTTACCAACTTTGCTTAACCTCAGATCTGTGTTTGATTTTCTCCTGCCAAAGTCTCTTCCTCTAGTAGGAAGACTGAACTTGTATTACAAATCCAATCTGCAACACATCTATTTGTTTATAATTATTTTAAAAATAAAATAAAAATTTTTAATTTATCAAATCCCAATTATTTAATTGATAAAATTCCCTGTTGGCTCAACTGTAAAGAATCTGTCTGCAATCCAGGAGGTGTGGGTTCGATCCCTGGGTTGGAAAGATGCCCTGGAGAAGGAAATGGCAACCCACTCCAGCATTCTTTCCTAGAAAATCCCATGGGCAAAGGAAGCTGGCAGGCTGCAGTCCATGGGTTGCAAAAAGTCAGACACAACTGAGCAACTAACAAGCAACAACCATTATTTAATTCTCACACAACTTTTCATCTTTCTCCTCACGTTCATGATGATCTAGCCAAGTGTTTTACTCTGATCTCCTCTAAATCAACAAGCTCTTCTCTACTCCCTTCTCCTATTAGCTGTCTCTTGCTCATCTTTAAAGTCTCAACAAAATGTCTTTTCCCTTGAGAAAACACTGCCACTACTGCTAAGTGGCTTCAGTCATGTCCAACTCTGTGTGACCCCATAGACGGCAGCCCACCAGGCTCCCCTGTCCCTGGGATTCTCCAGGCAAGAACACTGGAGTGGGTTGCCATTTCCTTCTCCAATGCAGGAAAGTTTAAAGTAAAACTGAAGTCGCTCAGTTGTGTCCAAATCTTAGTGACCCCATGGATTGCAGCCTACCAGGATCCCCCATCCATGGGATTTTCCAGGCAAGATTACTGGAGTGGGGTGCCATTGCCTTCTCCTACTGCACCTGTAATCCTAATTAGATCTTTTCTTTTCCTCCACATGTTTGTATTTTGATGTTTCCTTCATCAAGTGCCATGCTTTGTATTTATACATGCATTTTGGGTTTATGTCATACCAATCCCCACCTTTACTAAGCTTCCTGAGTCTTAGGCAGTCAGTGACCAGTTTCTCTGTTCAGAATCTGGTGCATATATAAGTTTATGATATTAGAGATGAAGATGGTAACACTTGATTGATTGAGTAGATGTAAAATTAGATGAGATGTTTGAGTGTCTAGCAAAGTTGTCATATCATAAGCCTTTTATAACTCTATGTATTTATGAGAATAGTCCTGTGCCAAGGCATTCACTTTTTAAGAATAGAGGCAATTATTTCAGAAGGGTGAAAACATGAATTTCAAGCCACTCTGCCAGTTTCCAAAGCTTGGCTTTGCTAACTTTAGCTGTGCCTTTGTGGGGACATTACTCTGCAACTCTCTGTCTTCATTTCCTTAGTTTAAAAACAGAAATAACATTTTCTGATACATTCCTATATTTAAGGTACAGGGTGGGTTTCCCAGGTGGCTCAGTGGTAAAGAATACACCTGCCAATGTAGGAGCCACAGGAGATGTGGGTTTGATCCCTCAAGGAGGAAGATCTCCTGGAGGAGGAAATGGCAACCCATTCCAGTATTCTTCCCTGGGAAATCCAATGGACAGAGGAGCCTGAAGGGCTACAGTCAGACACAACTGAGCACAGCACACACACACACACACACACACACACGGTACATAGTGCAGTGAATGATACATATGTATTGAGAAGTCAATGTGCATCAATTTTATTATACTTATGAATTATTTTGTCTGTTTAACAAATATTTAGAAACTTTTATTCTATGAATATTGTCAGTTCTTCAACTGTTCTGAAAACTTCCCATTTTCTCTCTGCACTTTTCCTCTAACTCTCTCTAGTTTTATGCTATATTAAAGATTTTTCCATCCATGACAGTGATGTAGGTTTCCTTTTGCCTGCACAGACCTCTCAGGTTTTTTGCTAACAGGTTTTGCAGTGAAATTCCCAGAATGAATTATGACTTCATTTGATTCTCTCCAGAATGTCATTGTTTGGCTCAGCAAAATGTGTCTGGTTCTTCTTGAGGCACTTTGAAATCTCTGCTGCTTAAATCTTTCTACTGTTCCAGGACCTTAATCCTGTCAACTCATTTAAAAGTCTCTCCCGTAGTCTGAAAATATCTTACAAAATTACAGCTCATGAATTTGCTGGTGTTGAACTGCGGAGATTCCTGGGCCAAGTTCATCCCACACACAGACCTCGGATGCCATCAAGGTCCATCCTGACAGGTGCTTTGTCTTCCTCTCCCACTCGTTACACTTCCTTTGCAGAAAATGGCATCTTAATCAGCATCTGCTAAGTGCACTCTTTCAAGTCACTTTCTTACGCCCACCTTTTCTGTTCAATCCAAAATACTGAAATTAACATCCTTCCTCCCCATATTCTTAGCCCTCTTCAGTTTTTAAAACTATAATTTTCAACTCATATCCTCATCATAGGAATCTTATAAAATTGAAATGTGGTTATTAATTGAAAAAAATCTTTAATATCTACTTTGGGGCTTCCTCATTTTTCCTATGGTTAAGAATCCTCCTTGCTTGTGCAGTGGACACGGTTTGATCTCTGGTTCAAGAAAATTCCACACGCTGCAGGGCAACTGACTGAGTCTGTGCTCCAGAGCCTGCAAGCTACAACTACTGAGGCTGTGTGCCACACTGCTGAAGCCCACCCTCCCCAGAGCCCCTACTCCCCAAGGAGAGAAGTCACCACAATGAGATGCCCACATATTGCAACTGGAGAGTATCCCTGACTCTCTGCAACTAAAGAAAGCCTGTGTGCAGCAAGAAGGACCCAGTGTAGACAAAAATAAATAAACAACATTTTTAAAAAGTCTAAAAATAAATAATTGAACATATATATATATATATACACATTAAAATTCTACCTTTAAAAAAAATGTCTACTTCTACCCCAAATCTTGAGAGTTTATCCAGACTTCATTGAGAAATAAGTGTTATTCATTGATTAGATAGTGCAGTGGTCACACAAGATGCTTCTATTGCATGTAATATCTCTAGACTATATTTAATGAATTTATTTTTTAAGATTTAAGGACATAGTCTTCTTTTGTAGGTATTTTTTCAAGATCTCATATGTCTATTTCTATTATGTGAAGACAAAAGACACTGAATATATATACACATGAAAACACTTCTGCTACTATCCCTTATTGTTACAGCGTACTTACATAAATATTGAGTCTTGAGTACCTGGCAATTTGCAAGTTACTTTACAAATATGCTTCCTTTTATTTCACCATACCAAACTATTATGAGTAAGTTTGTTTTTGCTATAAGAAACTAAGAATCAAAGTAGTTAATGGATATAATCTTATAAAATGAATAAATTGAAAACCAGGTTTGAAAAAATTTCTGCTGTCAAGTTTGTGGTAGGCACTATAGTGACTCCCACAGAAGTCCATATCCTAACCCCAGGACCTGTGGATGTGTTATATTGCACAGCAAAGGGAATTGATACCACTGATTGAATTTAGGTTGCTAATCAGCTAGACTTAATTTAGGGAAATTATCGTGGATTATTCAGGTGGGCCTAGTGTACTCATAAGGACCCTTAAAAGTAGACAATAAAGTAATTTTATGTATATAAAAAGGACTGTACCTGTATAGCTGATATTGAGGACAGAAAAAGTCCACTGACCAGGAATTCAGAGCTTCTTGAAGCTGGGAAAGACAAAGGAAAGTATTTGACCCTGGAGCCTCTAGAAGAAACATACCACACAGCAGATGACATGATTTTAGGATTCTTGACCTCGGACTTACACTAATACATGCGTATTCAACCCTTGGGTCAGGAAAATCCTCTGGAGGATGAAATGGCAACCCGCTTCAGTATTCTTGCCTGGGAAATCTTATGAAGAGAAGTGCCTGAAGGGCTACAGTCCATGGGGTGGCAAAGTGCTGGACGTGACTTAGCAACTGAGCACACACAGACACATCCACATGCACACACACACACACACACACACACACGCATTGCTTAAGCCAACACATTTGTGATGATTTGCTACGGCACCAGGAAGCTAACATGAAGACTTCAGTTACTTGTAACTTTTGATTATCAAGGAAGGCCTATTTTAAAATGGCAAGTACTTAGAGATGATGAAATGCAGGGCTCTCATCCATCATGTGAGAAAAACAAACAACAGAGATGCTAAAATCAATTGTATCAACTTTTCTGATTATTCCTATTGCCTTTTCAACTGAAATATAAAGCCAAACTTCATCAGAAGTAGCCTGCGTTTGATCTTCCTCTTCCGTCTTTACAGGATGCTAGAGCTGTTGCAGTGGATTGTTCCTTTTGATCAGCATATTTTCTTCTCTCTGATCTACATAATCACTCTTATGTTTACACAACATATCAGAGTGTCCTACTGGTATATATAAGGAAGATAGTGAATACTGTTAGAAATATACTATCTCTGCTTAAATGTACTTATGTATTAATGACTTCTATACAGGACATTTAAGTAGAGAAAATATTGTTTTCTGAATATTTCCACTGGTTATTTTTCATTGACTAGACTTAAGCCTTTAACTATGTGGATCACTACAAACTCTGGAAAATTATTAAAGAGATTTGAATACCACAACACCTTACATGTCTCCTGAGAAATCTGTATGTAGGTCAAGCAGCAGCAGTTAGAACTGGACATGGAACAACAGACTGGTTCAAAATTGGAAAAGAAGTATGTCAAAGCTGTATATTGTCACTCTGTTTATTTAAATTCTATGCAGAGGACATCATGCCAAATGCCAGGCTGGATGAAGCACAAGCTGGAATCAAGAGTGCCAGGGGAAATAACAATAACTTCAGATATGCAGATGATACCACCCTGATCGCCATTATCTTCATTACCTCCACCATAGTTTGGTCAAATAACAGGGAGGGAACAGAGCCCAGCCCTTCAGCATAAAATTGAATTAAAAGTTTATTAAGCATAACCCTGCCCATTAGAACAAGACCCAGTTTTCCCCTAAGTCAGCCTCTCCCATCAGGAAACTTCCATAAGCCTCTTACCCTTCTCCATCAGAGGGCAGACAGACTGAAAACCACAGTCACAGAAAACTGACCAATCTGATCACATGGACCACAGCCTTGTCTAACTCAATGAGACTATGAGACATTGTTTGATAGTTTTCATAGTTTCATGCCATCTAACCATTTCATCCTCTGTTGTCCCGTTCTTCTGATGCTTTCAATCTTTCCCAACATCATTGTCTTTTCAAATGAGTCAGCTCTTGGTGTCAGCTGGCCAAAAGATTGGAGTTTCAGCGTCACATCAGTCCTTCCAATGGACATCCAGGACTGATCTCCTTTAGGATAGACTGGTTGGATTCCTTGCAGTTCAAGACACTTTCAACATTCTTTTCCAACACCACATTTCAAAAGCATCAATTCTTCAGTGCTCAGCTTTATTTAGACTACAAATCTCACATCCATACTTGACTACTGGAAAAACTGTAGCCTTGACTAGACAGACCTTTGTTGGCAAAGTAATATCTCTGCTTTTTAATATACTGTCTAGGTTGGTCATAACTTCGCTGCCAAGGAGCAAACATCTTTTAATTTCATGGCTGCAGTTACTATCTGCAGTGGTTTGGAGATCCCAAAAATAAAGTCTGCCACAGCTTCCACTATTTCCCCATGTATTTGCCATGAAGTGATGGAACCAGATGCCATGATCTTAATTTTCTGAATGTTGAGCTTTAACCCAGCTTTTAAACTCTCCTCTTCCTCGTTCATCAAGAGGTTCTTTAGTTCTTCTTTGCTTTCTGCCATAAGGGTGATGTCATTTGCATATCTGAGGTTATTGATATTTCTCCCAGCAATCTTGATTCCAGCTTGTGTTTCATCCAGACTAGCATTTCTCATGATGTACTCTGCATATAAGTTAAATAAGCAGGGTGACAATATACTGCCTTGACGTACTCCTTTTCCTATTTGGGACCAGTCTGTTGTTCCATGTCCAGTTCTAACTGTTGCTTCTTGACCTGCATACAGATTTCTCAAGAGGCAGGTCAGGTGATCTGGTATTCTCATCTTAGAATTTTCCACAGTTTATTGTGATCCACACAGTCAAAAGCTTTGGCATAGTCAATAAAGCAAAAACAGATTTTTTTTTTCTGGAATTCTCTTGCTTTCCTGATGATCTAGTGGATGTTGATAATTTGATCTCTTGTTCCTCTGCCTTTTTATTTTTTTTTTTATTTTTATTTTTTTTACTTAACGAAAACACAGAAACTTTAATTGGGATCAGAATCATACCTTTCAAGAACCTGGGCAGTATACTCCTCTTTATA